>JAANYP010005563.1:0-600000 GCA_020465985.1 Centrapalus pauciflorus
GTCGTTCGTTCAGCGTCTAATAGTCTCCGTGTTTCCGTTGGTTGAGAGTTGTCCGTCTGACCGTCAACGAGGATTCCGCACTCGTTAACGGATCCGCGTCTAGATAGATCTGTCAGTGGTAGACCTTACAAAGTTGTTCCCATCTCAAGAAAGAATCAGCCCTGGAAGCTTCAAGTCACAAGACATGGTGCTGATGGCCCTGAATTTAAAGCATATAAAGCTGTTGTTGTTGCCAAAATGGGTACAGGGAATGGGTTGAGCTTGCAGTTGCCATGAGCAATTCAAAGTATGAAACTGCTAGAACAGTCAGAGCATTTGTAAGAAATTTGATGGAAAAGGTGAAAGGGTTGGGCTTGATCCCAGAGGAAATGATCAAAGGTACCTCACAAATAGAACCTAAGATCAAGCCCAGAAGGCAGAAGAAAGATTCAGAGCTTGAGGAGATAGTCCAGCTAATTTAGCAGGGTTTCTATGAAGAGGCTGAGGAAGGAGTATTCTTTGTGGATCCTCTAACTAAGAAAATGTGCTTTCAAAGAGCTTCAGACCTTCTAAAAGCTGGTGTCAAACAAGTTATCGCCTCCAGGTTCACAGAAGCTTATGCCAAGCATGCAAAGTGGAGAGTGGCCATATGGAATCAGTTAATAGAGTGCTATAATAAAGGAGACCTGGCTGGTCAAAAGTTGTACTTCCTCAGAGTTGAGGTAGAAGCTGTTGAAGCCAAAAAAGAACAGATAGCTGGCCTGGAACAAGAAAAGCTCCTCAAAGCTGCTGATGATCGGGAAAAGAAAAGTGAGAGGAACACCAAGGCCATGTAGAGGTGATGTGTAGATGAAGAATGGAAGCTGACCACTAGTTGGTCAGGCTTGCCAATATCTTCTCCCAACTTTAACAGTGCAAAGTGTTGAAGTTTTCGTTGTACATAAGTTGTACTTTTTCAACATACATAAGTTGTATTTTTCTTTGTACATTAGTTGTACTTTTGTAAACATCCGTTGTTTCAGTCAGTATCAGTATATATAAACTAATCTTTTACTTTACTTTGATGTTGTAGTTTCATCTTTGCAACTGTAATGTAAATGTATATAGTGATTACTGATAAAGTCAGCTTTCGGCTGAATATTGCAAATAGGGGGAGATTGTTAGGCACAAAACGTCGTAATCAAACATGCTCACTATCATAGCGGGAGATTTTTAATCAAACCTGTTTGATACACTTAAAAGGAAAATCTAAGGTTGTTTTAATGCCTTTTTGAAACCAGATAAGTGATTTGCAAAATCATCTTAAGTTTGTTTACACTGTTACATTCGTTATAACTTGGCAGATTGTCAGAGTTGTCCATAACTGTTGGACAGGTTTGACAGAAACTGTCTAAGCTGTTCATGTCTGTTGAACAATTTTGACCAAAGATAAGTGTTCTGTTCTTTGTGAACAGATCCTGTTCTTTAAGAACAGGTTTTACAATTTATGGAATTTGTTTCCATGTCCTCATGCAAAGTCTTGGACATATAAATTAGTCTACACTCAAAACAAAGTGGAAATCAGAAGCTGCAAGTTCTGCCAAAGCTGCTCTGAGGCATGAAGATAAAAAGGATATCTGAAATGGGTGAGAGACCATTTCTTATATCAGAGTAGCATTACATGAATAGGAAAGGTTTAAAGTTGACATTCCCCTTTTATGTAAAGTTGTGGACAACATAGACAAAAAAGAAAAGACAAAGATTCTGCAACAAGTGGACAAAGCCTGATTTTCCAGACGTGCAGAAAAGCATCCTTGTCTTTTTGCAAAGACATTCCACTTTCTCTACAACCAAAGAAGAAGCTTCACTGAGATTCACTGAGTGAGAATAAAAGGAAGCTTCCAAGGTATTAGATATATCAAGAGAGACATCCACAAGTTCATTACGTGCATTGCAAAGGAATTGTGTTTACAATGCATGCAAGTTCTGCTTTCAACTTAGAATAGAATAGCCAAGTGTGTCTAAGCTGCTCTATCTCAAAGTTGTCTGTCTATTTCTTGTAAAATCAGTGAGTGAACCTTAGTGAGTGAATTCATTGCAACTAGTCTTAGATTAGCTTATACTCTATTGTTTTTGTCATCTCAGTTTGGATCATTCCGCAATCCATACCTGTTTGTAATTAATATTTGTTAATATATACATACAAACTTTGAGAAAAAGTGTAATCTAAAGATTCACCCCCCCCCCCCTCTCTACAGCCTCTAGTATCATACTTGGGAAACATGTTGGGACCTACAAACGTGTTATTCTCTCAGCCTTCTTTCGATTCAGTTAAGCAGGTGTGAGAACTGCTTATCTTAGGCAGCCATTCCGGGGTCAGCATCGGGTGGAAGATCTTAATCGAATTTCGCGGGAGTGTTGTAGATCGAATCAAGACATCCACTTAGTCATGACATTCTATGAAGTCGAGGAATCGGGATTTCTACAAAGTGTATCGTCCCCGGTACAAGTTGGAGGCCTAACGTCTGATCCCATAGCTAGAGTATCATGATTCATGTTGAAAGCTTCTTTTGATCGAGGTTGATAAGTGCTTATAACTTAAGAATACACGTAAATTACGTAAGACTGAAAATATTCTAAGTGAGAAAAATGTTACAACTGTCGAATAATGTTATAACCGAGAGTTGAAACTAAAATTCTAAAGTTCTTAGAAAATTTTAAGTGTTGTGTTGTGAGTTCCTTGTGATCCAAGAGTTGTAACTCTCGGATGTGCCTATGAAACTTGGACAAATATTAAGGGACAATGATCAAGCAATATGATCCGAGAGTTGAAACACTCTATTAAAGCCTGAAGAGTGTTGACACTTAGAAAAAGTTGCAAGTCTGAAAAATTTGATAGTTATATCCGAGAGTTGTAACTCTCAGGTATAGCTAAGAAATATGAATAGTTCTTAAATTTCGAAAATTAACAAGAATTCATCACAATTCTGAATGATTTTTAAGAACAAATAAACTTTCTTTCACAAATTTGTGATTAAACAATATGATGTTCACCGAATAGTATCAAACGAGATTTAATCACAAACAGATCAGATATTTTGATTAAAGATCAAACAGGCGTATTCTTCGGACACAGGAAGAACAATCCAGAACTTGAATAATGTTTCAGCAAAAATTTTAGATTTGCAAGTATATGTTTGAAAATCAAAAAGAAATAACACTTTAAAACCAACCTTTAGGCTCTGATACCAATTGTAATTCCTAGATTATGTTAAGCATTCAACAATTATCATATATTTATCAAGAACATCTAGAACATTATGAAAAATATTATGAATGTGATGAAAAAAATGATACCTTAAGAACAATGAAAGCAAAGTTGAATATAAACCAAATGTTCAGCAAAACCTTCGTATGACTACACTTTGAATGATTAAAAGTAAAACCCTTAAACAATATATTTATAAGAAAATAACTTGACATGGATCCAAATACAAAAACAAGTAACCCATGGGTTGACCTTTTAGGTCTTTAACCCAATAACACATTACTTTGAATCCTTACGTTTTCACCACAAAACATAGTTCTGTCTTTTACCACTTAAACACTGAAACTATCACAATATCCAGAACTAACAGTAGTCTATACACATTTGCATGCTGTCGTCCTTCTTCTTCACAAATAAGAATGGTGCTCTCTACGGGGATGAACTCGGACATATGAATTGACGATCTAATAACTCCTGTAGCTGTGACATCATCTCTCACATCTCTGTAGGTGCCAGCCAATAAGGCGTCTTAACTATCTATAGGCACTGCTCCAGTAACAAAGTCACTATAGAAATCCACTTGGCAATCTGGCGGTAACCCAGGCAACTCATCTGGAAGTACCTCGGGGAACTCTCTAATCACTGGTATATCCTCTATGGTCTTATTCTCTTTACAGGCGTCAATCACATAAGCTAAAAATGTCTTACACCCCTTAGATATATATAGTCACACCCTCACTGTCTGAAATGGGTATGCGGATAATATTCTTCACACACAGAATGTCGGGCTGCCTGGCTATCATCCAATCCATACCCACAATCACATCGAAGCTACAGATCTCGATCGGTAGAAAATCAACCAGAAAACAATGCGCATCTATCTTTAATTCGCAATCTCTGTATACCCTGCTCACTAGTGTTGTACTCCCATCCGCTCTCAATAATTAACGAAATAGACAAACCAGTAGAAGAAATAGAAAAGTATGCTCAAAATATAATAGACACTTACGAGCGGTCAGCTCCATATCAAACAAAACACGTGCACTAAGCCCATTGAAAATATACGTAATAGAAACTACATCATTCACATCTCAAGCCTCCTCTACTGTCACCTGAAACACTTTACCTCGAGCTCTGGGAACTGTCTCTCGATGACTCGCTGATGCGGGCTCAACTCTGTCCCGTTGGTGCTCGCTCCCTACACTGTTGCCCCTATCTCTGGGCAATCCCTTGTTATATGTCCCCGGCTTCCCATATCAGAAGCATAATGAATCCCTCGACATGCAAGTGACTGTAGTATGCCCATACTGACCACATCTATAATATCTCGGCTGCTCTGGCATACACGGTCCAGCATGACGACGACGGCATCGCGAGCAGTCTCTCTCACCAAAAGAACTGTCAGTACGACTACCTGATGGTCGATATCCCTGTCCCACACTGATCTGACTCAGGCACTATATCGTGTAACATCCGGCATTAATCCAGGTTAGCAACTTCGACCTAATCTGTATTTAATAATCAATTATAACCTAATCAGTGGTCATTAGAAATTATTCAAGTGATTAACAAGGTTTATTAGAAAATTCAACTCAATTAGAATGAAATTCATCGGTGCGATGAATCGGAAAATCAATTTATCCAATCGATTTACGATATGAGGGATTAATTCAACTAAGTACATAATTAAATTATGATTAGTGACACTAATCATAGACCAATACAATTACTTAACATTAATTATGCAAGACTAAAACAATTCACTAAAACAATGCATCCAAAAGTATTTATAAATTTACAAGAAAAGGGAAATACAAGAATACATTTCTAAATACTTTTATACAAAAAAAAATACCTTGAAAATACTTATGAGGGCCGGCCATAGGTGTAGTACACCATGGTCCTTGATTTCAATTTTTTATTTAGAACCCCATGCACCATCTACATCAAATCTTCCAACACCTCTCCCTTTCATTTCACCATTCTCTTTCAATTCAACCAAGTGTGCACTCAACCTCCACTTTGAAAGACCAAAAATCCTATATTAATAGAGATCATTTCCATTCATTATCAACACACCAAAACTCTCTTTTCTCTCCTCTTGAATCCGGCTCCAACACACACACACTACAAACATTTTTCTTTTCAAGTGTTCTTCATTTTATGCAAGTATTCTTGGTGAAATCCTTCAAGATCCAACATTCTTCACACTTTGTTCTTATATTTCACCAAATAAAGTAAATACTAACTTATTTCATCATACATTTATGTTTATATAAGTCTTGCATAATATATATAATCACCAACAACAACAAGTTTCATAAAAACTCAAGTTTATAAGTTTCTAGTTTTTGTTTTTAAGTTGTTTCTAAATGTGTTTATGAATATATAAACACATCATAAAAGTGTTAATATTATAAAAACAAGTAATATATATGTGTTTTATAACTTGTATACAAGTAGTCTATGAGTAAACAACAAGAATCATAAGTTATTTCATGTTTATAAACTGCGGATTTTTGGCAGAAAATTTAAATCGACTTTGAAAAATCATAACTTAACGAAATGAGTTGATTCTTGTCTCAAAAGTTAGATCTATGTCTTAACTATAGATCTAGAAGTTTTCATAATTTATTTTGGAGTTTAAGACCTCCAGAAATTATCTGGGAAACCGAAAGTTTGACAGCTCAAAAATGGCCAACATAGGGTTTTCAACAAGCTTTTTCCCTAACCTAAACATCTTGAAAAATGGTCGTTCTTGATTCTAAAAATCCTTTGTATATAGGAGTTTAATGTCCTAGAAAACCAAAGCCTAAAACGTTTTGGAGCTTGGTCAAAAACAGCCTCAAAGTAGGCTGAAAAACCTCCAAAAAAGCTGGAAAATTATATATATATATATATATATATATATATATATATATATATATATATATATATATATATATATATATATATATATATATATATATATAAACTTGACGTTTTAAGCGGGTTTTATTTATAAACTTGTAATGTTGGGTGATTTAAGACATAAAAATCTATAAATATATATATTATCATATATTAGAGATATTAAGTCCCTATTATCATTTAGGGCTCGATTAAACTCACTCGGTGCATCATCCATCCACTTACGCTAAATAGCATTTTACGCTCGTTTTTGCCATCGCAAGCACTGACAACCGCTCGTCGTAAAGCATTCAAAAATAATTTATAAAAACACCAATCACCTTAACTTATACCTAGGGTAAGTGGGATCGTCTCCTCAGGGAGCATGTGGTTATCAATATTATTCTACGATGGTTGTTAACAAATAATAAAAACTAATAATCAAACTAATAGACGGAAGGAAGTGATTGAGCGAATCTTTGGAAAAATAATTATAACTTTGTTAAGAAAACTTAAAGGCCAAAGTAAGAACACCAACGACTTCGGATTTAGGGTTTGGATGAATTATGGATAATCGACCTAGGGTTGCTAATAAATTAATTATTTATGATTCCGTTTAATTATCTTTGTAACCTAACCACATAGACATAGTTATGACAATCAAATCTATCGCAATCCGTATTTTGGGCACGAATCGTGTCATGTTCACAGTCCGTCTTAACTCCTAATCTAATGAGCTCGGCACGGCATGTAACACGGCTACGACGCGTCTTACGATAAAGATATAAATAGAAGCGAGCGGAACAATATCTTTAAATAATAATCACACAGAAAACTAATAAAACATATCGTTCGTTACAATAATAAATTAACGAAAACAACATAAACACTTAGCTAATAAACAAACCCTTGAACGATAATAGTGTGATCATCAACCACCGCGTGCGAAACATTGAACTTCTCAGGAACAAGCTTCGTAGTTGATGGATTGATGGGGGAAAGATGGAGCGTAGAAGGAACCAAACCCCCAACCCTTCGTCGTTGGTTTCGCGCAGACTACATCGCGATGGATGAATCTGGACTTTTCTTCCTCTTTTCTCTTCAATTTCTCTTCAAAGTATGTGTGTTTTTTCGTCTGGAAGCTTGTCATATATATAGGCAGCTCTGAAAAACCCTAAAAATCATGAAATTAATATTTTATGGGTTGGGCGCAGCCGTGGGCGCAGGCCTGCGCCCCGCCCTGCGCTTGGGTCAAAAATCGCGTATTTTGGCAAAATAAATCATTCTGTTGAGCACTCGGTTGGGGAGCAGGGCTGCGCCCCAGTCTGCGCTTGGCTTTCTATAAATCTTCTCCGATTGCGCTCAAATCTGCCAGACTTTTACTTGAGAGGATTACCTACATGCGTAATGAGTTTTATCAATAGTAGAACATTCCAAAGCACAATTTACTCATTTTAACTCCTTTTAAGCTTTAACCCTTCAATTGATAAATAACAATTAAATGTAGCATTATACCAATACTTTATACATAAAATAATATTATTTAAACACATTAAAGTCGGTATAAAATGATCTGATCAAACATCCCCAACTTAAACCTTGATCGTCCCGAGCAAGAAAACTAAATCAGACTTTAATGTTTCAGATTTCATTTACCAAGCATGCGATAAATCTGTGACTCTCTAATTAATTTATCAAATTAGTAATAGCCTTCATACTAAATATTCATGCATGATCATAACTAAAAATCTATTTCTGTTACACTGTGTTAAAACCGTTATCAACACTTTACCTCCCAAACATTCCTCACCATAAATCACCTATTTTTGCTCAAGGTTACATGCATGCAATTTTACCGGTTTTGACGCGTATAATGAACTCACTCATCATTGATAATTTTATTTAGCACACTTACGAGTTAGTTTATTAAGGGTTTGAACATGACTTTACTAACGAGTCCATATAACGGAAAATCAATCAACCGCTCCCAAACCAGTTGGCTTTAGGGGATTAGGTATAGAATACCCCTCAGACTTCTTTTCCGAACTCGTTAGGCCACCCCTTACAATTTAAGCACCTACGTCTCACGGGTTTACTTGCAACACTCCCCCTTATTGCTTAGGTGTATCGATGTCTTTTGAAATGTTGGTTTTGATAAAGTGTTTTATTCTTTAAAACCACACACAAGTGTAACATACTCAAATTCTTTTATTAATCTCATGCATGCACATTCATTATGACTCTTTTTAATAAATTTCAAATTAACTCGATCGTCACCGATATCACTTGGTATTAATCTATTTGCTAACTAGAATCCTCATTTTAAGTTACTTGCTCAAATAAAAATAAATTAGGGAGATAGGATCAGTACATTTCTACTTTTAATTGGTTAATCAAAACACTATTATTCAAGGGTGAACACACAAATGTAAAATAAAAACTAAAAACTAAAAATTATGAAAAATTAAACTAACTTAAATGCACGAACACTCACACACTACTATTAAAGCATAATAAAAGGAACGGAAGAACCTGATAATTGAATGCAAAATCCAAGGGTTGAACGCCTTCTATCTTCCGCAATGTAATCATCCACTCATATAACCACATCTCCTTGCAGGTCAATCCTCCTCTTCAACATTGGACATCATTGTCCCAATAGCAATATAGATTAGACTGAGATTCAAGTGGATGAGCGTATGAATAATGTAAAATCATGCCTAAAAAATGAATGTATTTATTTTCATGACATAGTTAAATAATTAGCGAGATAGTCGTTTTGAAGCCGCAGTTGGGATTGGAATAACTTCCCCAACTTAATTATCTACCAATTCTCGTTATGTTACTTAAAAGTCATGAGAATATAGACACAGTATAATGATGCAACTAATTAAATGCAATAAACTAAAATATGCGCGATTCATATCATGATTTAATTAAAAGGAAAGATAAATTATTTTTAGCATTGGTAATTGGGGTGAGGGAAAACATCCCCAACTTAATTCCCTCCTGCACCTATTTTTTTTCTTTTAAATCACGCATGATATGCATTTGAGAACTATAAACTATAATGCACTAAAACAAAAATAATTAGAATACTTAAAACATAAATATAAACTAAACCTCACTTTCGTAGGGATCACGATTGCACTTAGCATGTGCAACAAGCCTTTAAACCCCTCGGTAGCCCGGGTGGACGAGTTATAGTCTCGTGAGGGTTTCTATTGAACACGCCCACAAAGTTCATTGGGTTGCCTCCCAAGAAGCGCTAAGTTTTACGTCTTCAGCCAGACGGTACCTCTTCAAGGTGGTTTGTCACCTTGTCCACATACATTACCTGGATATTTGATTGGTTTTTATCTTCGTGCGATTCGTACTCCATAGGTACCTGAAATATCATGAAAAACAATTAACATTGAATTATAGCTAATTTCAGGCATAAAACTTTTTAAATAATAATTAAAATAAGGGAGTTCGAAATATGGAGTTGTCTCCGTTGATGGTTGTAGCAGTGAATCATCTTTATTAACAACTTCACTTTCGACTCTCTCTTCCTCGTTAAAATTCGACAACTCTGAGGACGTTTCTGGATGGAAATCTTGATGCTCGAATCCTCGCTCATCATCAAAGTAGTCATCCGGCTCCATGTACATCTCCCTCTCCGCTTCTTGTTTTAAAAAGAGATCGGTGATTTGCCCCCATGTGTTCACGAGATATTAGAGATGTTTGGCGTTTGCCTCCATAAATGTCATGCATTCCCTCATGGATGTCATAACATTCTCTTGATAGCACCGATTTTCATCATATAATCGCTGCTGAGATGGATAACAATCATTATAATAATACTCATCGGAATCCGGATGTCGTTCCCATGGATTGTACGAATCACAACTCGAATAATAAGAATAATGATTATCATAATTTGGATAGTATTGATCATTATAATCCGAGTAATTATGTTTGGATGGATAATAATCATAATTATATGAAGACTCCATTCCAAGCAATTAAACAAATAATAGAAACAAAAAAGAAAGCTAAATAAAAATTAACGAAAATAAAATAAAATAAACCCAAATAAACCTAAACAACTACCGTAAAATAAAACTAATAAGCGCACTAGCTCCCCGGCAACGGCGCCATTTTGACAACCGCTCGTCGTGAAGCGTTCAAAAATAATTTATAAAAACACCAATCACCTTAACTTATAGCTAGGGTAAATGGGATCGTCTCCTCAGGGAGCATGTGGTTATCAATATTATTCTACGATGGTTGTTAACAAATAATAAAAACTAATAATCAAACTAATAGACGGAAGGAAGTGATTGAGCGAATCTTTGGAAAAATAATTATAACTTTGTTAAGAAAACTTAAAGGCCAAAGTAAGAACACCAACGACATCGGATTTAGGGTTTGGATGAATTATGGATAATCGACCTAGGGTTGCTAATAAATTAATTATTTATGATTCCGTTTAATTATCTTTGTAACCTAACCACATAGACATAGTTATGACAATCAAATCTATCGCAATCCGTATTTTGGGCACGAATCGTGTCATGTTCACAGTCCGTCTTAACTCATAATCTAATGAGCTCGGCACGGCATATAACACGACTACGACGCGTCTGACGATAAAGATATAAATAGAAGCGAGCGGAACAATATCTTTAACTAATAATCACACAGAAAACTAATAAAACATATCGTTCGTTACAATAATAAACTAACGGAAAACATAAACACTTAGCTAACAAACAAACCCTTGAACGATAACGATATGATCATCAACCAACGCGTACGAAACATTGAACTTGTCAGGAACATGCTTCGTAGTTGTTGGATTGATGGTTGAAAGATGGAGCGTAGAAGGAACCAAACCCCCAACCCTTCGCCGTTGGTTTCGCGCAGACTACATCGCGATGGATGAATCTGGACTTTTCTTCCTCTTTTCTCTTCAATTTCTCCTCAAAATACGATGCCTTTTTGTCTTCTATGACTTGGTATTTATAGAGAAGTGCTGGAAACCCTAAAAACGGCTCAGAAACTCTTTTTTCGGGTTGGGCGCAGCCGCAGGAGCAGGCCTGCGCCCCCCCTGCGCCCCGGTCTACGCTTGGGTTTTTCGATGGGAAAATTCATTCTGTTGAGCACTCGGTTGGGGAGCAGGGCTGCGCCCCCCTCTGCGCTTGGGCACTCGGTTGGGGAGCAGGGCTGCGCCCCCCCACTGCGCTTGGCTCTCTATAATGGTTCTCCGATTGAGCTCAAATTTGCCAGACTTATACTTCAGAGGATTACCTACATGCGTAATGACTTTTATCAATAGTAGAACATTCCAAGGCACAATTTACTCATTTTAACTCCTTTTAAGCTTTAACCCTTCAATTGATAAATAACAATTAAATGTAGCATTATACCAAGATTTAATACATAAAATAATATTATTTAAACACATTAAAGTCGGTATAAAATGATCCGATCAAACATCCCCAACTTAAACCTTGATCGTCCCGAGCAAGAAAACTAAGTCAGACTTTAATGTTTCAGATTTCATTTACCAAGCATGCGATAAATCAGTGACTCTCTAATTAATTTATCAAATTAGTAATAGCCTTCATACTAAATATTCATGCATGATCATAACTAAAAATCTATTTCTGTTACACTGTGTTAAACCGTTATCAACACTTTACCTCCCAAACATTCCTCACCATAAATCACCTATTTTTGCTCAAGGTTACATGTATGCAATTTTACCGGAATTTATGATTTTATAAATTCAAACTCTACTGTTGTTGTCCATACAAGTCAGATTTACGTGTAAACCTATGAGCTCACCAACAATTTTTGTTGACGTATTTTAGTGTGTATTTTCAGGAAATTAAGGCAAGTGTGCCTTTGGACGTATTTAGTTTCAAGCTTCTGCATCCATGGAGTCACATGCATATTCAAAATTAACGGAGATTTAGCTGCATTATTTTGGATATTTTAATTATGTAATTAAATCTCTGTATTGTGCGAACTTCTTTTCTCATATCAGACTATGTAAAACATTGAAGTATTTTAACGTTTTAACGATGTATTTTAAAAACGTCCATATAGTGGTCGTTCGTTATGATTATGGTTATGCTTCCGCGACGTCGCGTTTCGTTGCCAACCGGGGTAACGGGGTGTGACATATCGCGAACTCTAACTCTGACTAAGTGCCTCATATCTTTAACTCTGGCTCGGACCTGATCCCCTCGATCGTTGGTCTTTGCCTCTGTCCCAACTAGATCTCGACGGCGCCCAGAACTCTACCTCTGAAATCGCCACTTGTCTGGCTGTCTATCTCTCGTGGTGTCTCGTGGGTATTGCCAGTAATTTGAGGACTGCTAAGACGTCCCCCTCCTCTGTTGTTGTGTCGGCAGTGCTCCTTCTGTTTCTCTATCTCTCGCTCTCTCATACGAGTCATCTCTAGAGCCCTCACAAAAGTAGGTGTATCATGAAGCATCACAAACTCTCGTATTTCTGATCTCAACCCATCAATGAAGGCATCTGACTTCCGGCTCTCTGTATCTATATGATGTGTGGCAAACTGTGAATATTTGTTAAATCTATCAACATACTACTGTACAGTCATATCTCCCTATTGTTGATGAAGAAACCAACGCTCCGTCTCTCGTCGCTCGTCGCCCGGAATATACTGTAACTCAAACACAGCCCGGAATTGATCCTATGTCATCGCATATGATAAAACACGATCTAGGCGAATCATAGACATTTGAAATGAATATTGCATTAAATTGAATGATTTCACATAATTACACCTTTGAGTACACACACATAAGATTGCAAAACTTCTAAAAACCCTAAGGAAATTTCCCTTGGAAATTTCCTTTTATACCTAAAATCTATTCTTTCATCTAATTACATGATTAGTCCTTGAACTTCTATTGTTAGTTGTTTTCACCTCTATAATTAATACCTAACAATCTCCTCCTTTGAGGTGAAAAACAACAATACAGACACAATACAACAAGGACTCTACAATTACGAAAAGAACAAGTAAAAAACTTGATATCAAATAAATTTTCAATCTTCAGAAGTTTGATCTTTCATTAAGCTTGAATCTTTCTTCTCTCTGAGCTTTGAATCTTCGAACAATAATGTCTTTTGCAACATCCTTCGGATCTTCATATCTCGTCTTCTCTGAGCTTCTCTTCTCAGTTAAGAATAATCCACCTTGAATCACGAATCTTATTTAATTCTCTCCCTTGATTTCTTAAAAATAAACAGATCTTCAATCTTCTTTCAAGAGTCTCTTCCTGCAAACTTCAAAATATCTTCAGCAACTTCCTTTATCTCTGAAATTTATCATTTCTCCCCCTCATGATGAACATACAGATTATGAACATCATGCAAAAGAACTTTAGAGGCTCACAGAATGACATATATGATTTCCACCTCAAAGAAATACATATTCAGAAACATATATTACATTTATCCTTAAAACAAAAGTCACTCCCCCTCAAACAAAATTATTACATCGAATATTCACTATCTCTCTACAAAGTGTATTTCTCTCCCCCTACAACAAACATCATTTAAACTTCTCTCCCCTTAAATATTACATCCTCGTCAGAAAAAGAAACAACAAACAAGTAACCTCCAGGTTTCCATAGAATCCTGTTTGCACAATAGATTAAAAAATCTTATGTTACCTATTTTCAGCGTTGTTTGATGTTGACACTGGTAGGTTTTCCAAATAATCATTGTGAAATACTTATCAGTAAGTATCACTCATATTTGTTCTGGCTATGTCACTTTGGACATACTTTTAGTAGTCCGTAGATTGTTGACTCAATGTGTCCTATTATGACATTTTGTTTTAGACTCAATGTGCATTGAATAAACTTAGAGACTGGAGCTGATGGCTTCTTTGTTTCAATATCAATAATATCCAAATGATATGTTGATAGATTTGTGCAATAATCTTCGTGATATATGAAATAAAAGTCTTTTGAGAAACAACTAAGTAGTTGGCGGGGTTAAGTGCATGCGTCACTAGGTCCATGACGTCTTTTTCAATATCAAGTCACCTAGGGCTTGATAGATTATGTGGTTTACGCAGCCGACAAGTTTGGATAGGATTATCTTTTCTTCAAATCCTTTCTCAACTCTCAGCTCTCAGCATTTTTGAACTTAGCTTCCTCCGGCTCACTAATCAAAATTATTGTTCAGTCAGCTTTATAGTGAAAGCATGATTTGATGCACCACCATCTCCTGTCAATATATCCCTCTCACTTATATTTTACCTCTGCTCGACCCTGTCAGTAACTCGTGATAACTTACACTTCTCAACTAAAATACCTAAAAACACTTAACCACATAAACTATAAGATGGTTTGCTTCTTAGGTAGGTCTTCCGGCTCTGGCTAAACCATAAAAGTGATATATATGATTAATCACTCAAGTTGGTGCATAATCGAAGTCAGCAGACTATCAAGAAAAATATGTCAATGAAGCTCAACTGATAAGCTCATGAGGTATGTCAGAAGATGATTTGAATATTGGGGAATGGGGAGATGGGAGAATTCAGAATGAAATGAAAAATCTTATATGGGATTAGGAATGAATCGGATTTTCATAAATGAATTAGGACATGGGGAATACGGTAGAAATTGTAACATATGGATATAATGGGAGAATCAGAACTGAACTCAGAATTCAGAGTGAATTGGAGAATCAATAATGATATGAATTACGAGAATCAGAAATACATGGGGAATCAAAATTTGTAGAGAATCTTGGAATAATTGGGATTTGAAAATCACAAAGACTAGATCAATTATCCTCAGTGACATGTCTCAGAGATCAGTGATATTAAAAATGTATGATTTAAGCTCAAAAATTATTTGATAACAAAAAAATTTTTTATGTGTGCACAAAAATATGTCGTCTTAATATTGCACTGACATGTATGAAAACCAATTCACTAAATACGGTTTCAGTCTGAAGTGATCTGGAAACCATCTCACTAAGTACGGGTTCCAGTTTGAAGTGATCTGGAAACCATATCATGAAGTGCGGGTCCAACTCTTAGTTGAGTAGAAACCATATCACCTGCAAAAAGAAACTCAAGTGCATTTTGGTATCCATTGAATTTTGGATCCAGGCAGATTAGGTGATTTAGGTACCCACTTCATCGTAGGCTTAGGTACCCATTTCATCACAATTTTCTTATCTTCAAAATTGAAATCCGAAATTAATCTCCTTTTTTGTCTCAGTGAAATTGATATCTGATTTGACAAGGACATGAGAATTAGAACAAACAGAATTATTTAAATGTTTCTCTCTAAAAACATGTCCAGTTTTTGCCAGTTTATAACTTCGGAGAAGAATAAATAGTGTTGTCAGAAACTTTTGAAACTCTTGATTTAGAAGTTTCACCATAGTAAAACTTGACTGAAATCTCATCTTTAAATATCTCTCTGTCTTTGTTTTTCTTTAACAGATACTTCTGCTTCAGATTGGAACTTTTTCAGTTAACTGTACCTCAAGATGTGAATTTTTGTCTTGAAGAGTTTTAATTTCCTCAGAGTTCTTCAACAAAGAAGTTTCATTACTCTGATTTGTTTTTAAAATATCCATCTTTAGCTCACTTTTCTTTTTAGATAAAAAAAATTATTTGATAAAGATGTTTAACTTTTTCAGCATTCAAATAATTTTCACGTTCAGAATCCTTCAATTTCTTCATCAATTCAAATATTTGACAATTAAGCTATTCTTTTTCAGAATTGAAAACATTCTCTTTTTCTTCAAATTGATCAATCTTTAATTTCAAGATATTAACTTCGGATATAGCTTTGAGTCTTTTCAGAAATTGTTTGCGTCAGAAGAAAATTAGACTCAGTAAGTTGAATTAGTTAATTCAGCTTTATCTTTAGTTAACTCTGAAATTAGATTACAACGAGTTGAACTATACTGAAAACTTTTGAATTTGTTTTAACAACTTAGCGGTTTTCTTAGTCAAATATTTAACATTTTTGTTCGCATGGGATTTTTCTTCATTCAGCTACATCAATACAGCAAAGTTATTCTTGAATCTTTTTTCAGCATCTTCGGCTCTTGCAGTTTAGGCTTGATATTCAGTGAGAATCACATTTGAAGCTATATTGTCTGCACAAAAAATTTGACATGTTAAAATCAAACGATTAAGCTGTAAAATGAAATTCAAAATTTTAAATTTAGCTTTGAACGTCAAGAAATGACCTGTACAAACAAAATTCAAAGTTAGAATGATATATTGATGAAATAATAAACTTTCAACTCAAATAATAAAGAACACAGTGCAAATTGGCCCTTAAGAAAATAAAAGTCAATCCTTAAAATCAAAGTCAAACTTAGTTACAATCAAACTTCATCAATAAGTCAAACTTAGTCAACTGAAATGAAACTAGGTCAAACTAGATTGAACTAAGTCAAACAAAATCAAATTTAGCAATGTAGGTATTTAGCAATGTAGGTCAAAAAGTCAAACTTTCTTGAACGAGCTTTGTTCAAAAGAACTCAAGATGAATGATTTTAAAAAAAAAAATTGAAATGAACTCGAGATAACTAGACTCGAGATCGATTCGTGTGAACTCGAATTCTAGTAAGCAAGACCCATGATGTTGATTATGACGGAATCAAGTTTGAATAGATTGGACTCGAGTTCAATGATGTTGGACACGAAATCGTGTACGAAGGACACTAACGCGTGTATGAATGATACGAAAAACGCCCTTGAACTCGAGACGGTGGACTCTAAATAAAAGCTTATAAACACGAGATTCACCACCTTCGGATTCGAGATAAAACTTCTTTAGACTCGAGATTAATTTCAGTTCACTCGAAATGAATTCCGTTCAAACTCGAGATTGAAAATGATGGACACGAATTGGTTTGTGAATAACTTGAACTGGACTTGAGAATTTCTATGAAGAACTCGAAGTGAAACAAGGGTAACTCGAGACAGATTCAATTGGAGTCGAGCGAGTTCGACTAAATTTCAATCGAGTTCGAGTGAGAAAGACGAGTTCGAATAAGTTTCAATCGAGCTCGGGTCCTTTTGATGCGAGTTCGACTAAACTAGACATGAATTTGGGTCTTGTTGAACTCAAATTGAACTTATGAGACTCGAGATGTATGAAGGAATAAACGAGGTTTTGGACTCGAAGTATGATGAAGGACTCGAGATAAAGTTCCAGTACACTCGAGATGAGGACTTCAATTTATTTCAGGGGACTCGGAAGTGAATTTAAGCAAACTCAAGGTATTTATTAGTGGACTCGTGGTGAAATCAAAAAAGAGGTTGCATGAAATTCAGTCAAAATAAGTAGGCTACATATGTTGTAAAGACTATCCATGCACACTCGAAGTTGTTTAAGTGAAAATGTTGCATGAACATGTGAAATTAATATGTCTGTCATGCAGTCAAACTTGAATCAAAATTAAGTTCAGCCACCATTGTTGACCACAGTGCTAAGTTGTCTTGAAATTGAATTCTACTGCTTTATCACACGAGCTCGATTATGATACACGCGAGCTCGAGTTATATACACACGAGCTCAAGTGAGGCATAGGAAGTGGAACTCGAAATGACATCTTCCAGATGACTTCGTCTTTGTACATCCTTTTAATCTAATTTTCCTGGAATTAAAATCAACAAAACAAGTTTGTGTTAATGAGCAATAAATCAAATAGATCAAACGCGTACATTTCCCATAAACACACAATGAAGATCATATGAATAGCAAGAACATCAACAGCGAGTTCATATTAAAATTAACAATCAATTGAAATAATTCAGCCTCAACACTAATCAGAAATGATTACTAATCATAAACCGAAGCCCTTGATACTCATGCAAAGAACAAAATAAAAACACGCAGTCACCAAGAACACACACTTAACAATTTTCAGATCAGCTCTGTAAATTACGGATTTTTCCCTCAATTTTACGAGTTAAAACCTGAAAATTTAGGACATTAAACATATAGTATAGACGCATAACATATCAAAAATTCAGATTAAACGGATATACAGAGCAGTTTCTAGAAAATTTTAAAGTTGCTGCTCTGTTTTCGAACAAAAACCGAAATCAGAAATTCAAAATCGAATTGCTCTCGATCTAGAACGAATTTGGCCATGCATTATTCAGGATTTCCATGTTATATTGAAAACAATACTAGACCAAAAATCATGATCCAATTCCAAGCCAATCAAAAATCCGAAAAATTCACAAATTGAAGAACGTAAAAATTGACAGATTTTCAAAATTCGATTACTTCATGTATATGATGAATTGAAACTTGAAATTTTTACAGTAGCTTCATGATGATCATATTCGTAACATACCAAAAAATCAGCTCAATACGACATCGTATGATTTTTTAAAAATTCCAGAAGTTGACAGCTCCATCTTTGACTTTTTCAGTTTGAATTTTTTGAAATTCTTGATGTTTCTTGCAAGATTTCTTGTTAGATTCACCCCTAGGCTCTTATATCACTTGATAGAACATGATCTAGGTGAATGATAGATATTTGAAATAAACCTTGTATTGAATTGAATGATTTCTCACAATTACACCTTTGAATACACACATAAGATTGCAAAACTTCTAAAAGTCTAAGTAAATTTCCCTTGGAAATTTCCTTCTATACCTAAAATCTAAACATTCATATAATTACATGATTAGCCTTGAACTTCTATTGTTAGTTGTTTTCACCTCTATAATTAATACCTAACAGCATACGTAACAGATGCGGTCATCGAAGACTCAATAGACTTCCACCACTAGGAAGCCCCGCCCCTCAACAGATAAGTAGCATATCCACCATATCCCTCAGATCCACATGCGTGACTCGAAAAGTAGCATCAGTCTCTCGCTCCCAAGTCATCATTATACCCGGCTTACCTCCACCTCTAAACTATATGAGGGCTCCTGGTTAAAATCCTTAAAGGATCCGCTCCTCTGTGTAGTAGAAGATTAGGCAGCTGCCCCTAAATCTATCACTGTCAATGGAATAGCAGCCCTGATACCCTATCCTGTACCCTGACCGGCACCCTGGTTCTCGAAAAACTGACCAAAATGTCAAGTAGAACGGACTTGCGGAGATACTCATCGCCCGCTGATCTGCAATCATCTGAACCCTCACCCTGACCTTCCATAATAACCTACACAAACGAAGTAGTTAAAATAACAAATACATCACCCATCGTTATACAATAAGCAAGGTCAGTTAGACTCCACTAGTATACATTCTTGAAATAAGTCACAAGTATCCGAACACGTTTTAAGTTCAGGCATCCACTAATGATACTCATACTTCAAACCATAAGCTCTGATACCATCATGTAACACCCTCTCTTTACACTTAAAAGCCACGTCATATAATATCATACGTGGCAATATCGACAATGCACTCATAATACACATGTCAGAGAATTACATAAATCACTTATAATTAAAACTTCAACACAACATCTATCAGTAAGATCATACGTCTAACATCGATAACAAAGCTCAACAGAAGCTGACATATCATTACCAACTACTGGTACACATACAAAGAACGTATATAAGTATTGTTTTACAAAATCCAAAAAGATCATGTCGACATACACCAATCGATATATTGATCCTCTAAGTAAGCCCCACTTCTATTTCTGTTGCGACTGTTGAGACTGATCTGCTTTTTGGCTTCCTGAGACATGTCAGACTCGAATACATAAGTTGGGGAGCTCATAAGTACGCGAGGGTTAGACTCTACAGAAATAAACACATAGCACAACACATATGATAGCATGTAACTCAACATAAATAACTCAATTACGCCTCGCAATCTCTAGTATAGTCTCGGAGCTCAATATACAACTCCACTCAATGTGGACGTCGTTCCCCGGCTAACAGACTGCACACCGTAGTGGTTAGCTATTCAATAAGCACAGGAGCGACCTGACAATAACTCTGTCGTATATATATGATCCCATACTTTATGACTGCTTAGGGACAGTTAGCCTGCACGATCGCCCATCACGGATACTCTTCAATTGATCGCGGCCCAAGAAAACTCACAAAATCAATACATACTTAACTCCTACAGGCTCAGTAGCCAATTCCCACGAATTTGCAACATATAACATGAATTAATCGGTCAAAATTAATGCTTTCTTACCTTTTGACTCAAGAACTCCAACAAGAAGGGTAATATCACTTTCAACAAATATTTGGTTGCTTTGGATTGCTCTTCTTCTGCTTCACCAGTCCAGCACACGCACTCCCTTACTTTTTTTAACAAGAAGCAAGAAGAAAGAATTGAAATAAGGCCCTATATATATTTTTTCTATTATGGGAAGGTTCCGAACCCAATTACCCGAACCCGATATTGTAATTTCAATATTAATATCAAATTAATCCATTTAAATCTGTGATCTCATAATTATTAATAATCCACTAAAATAATAACCCGTTGCCACGTATAACTCAATCCCGACACATATAATCCACTAATAGCGATATTACTGGACTAACGCAATATTAATATTTTAATTATCCAATAAAATAAATCCACGTACTAGGTCTAAAAATGGGGTGTTCCATAAAATCAAAAAATTTATGTAAAGATTCCATGTCCCTTTTTATAGGTTATTTGTTATGTCATGTCATCTCGAAAATGTAGGAATTTCAAGGGTTGTGATCGTGTGATGTGAACATAAAATCAAAAAAAAATTAATTTTTTATGGTTCTGATCGTGCCATGTGAGCAGTGTTTTCTCTTTGCTCCGTCGGCAAGAAATATATATAATTTGAACCATTTTGGCTTTTTTTAGTTTTTTCAATCTAAATTGGTAGTTTCTTTTATATGAATAACCAACATTCGTAGAAACTATAAACCGGAATAATTCATAGCTTTTTTAGTTGTTAAAAACAAAAAAGAATGAATTTGACACACCCCATTTTCAGACCTGGTACGTGGATTTATTGGATAACTTAATTATTAATATTGCGTTCGTCCAATAATATCCCGATTAGTGGATTATACGTGTCGGGTTGAGTTACACATGGCAACGAGTTATTACTTTAGTGAATTATTAATTATTATGAGATCAGGTATTTAAATGGATTAAATTTATATTAATAATGAAATTACGATATCGGGTTCGGGTAATTGGATATGTATTGATTTTGTGAGTTTTCTTGGGCTGAAAATCGAGTTGGGATGGTGGTGAACCCCTGGAATAGCCATGAACAGCGAACAGAGTTTGACTGTTGTTCGTGAGTGCAACTGCATTCCTAAGCACGACCGCGATGGGGTTGAGTGCGGGCCGCAATGTAACACCCTCCCAATTCACATAAATGTCACGTTAACAAAATATCATAAGTGGCAATAACGCATGGAATCCATATTACACGCGTCAGAGGATAATAAAAATCACTGATTATTTAAAACTTTATACAAACGGTTAACAGAGTAATCACGAGTTAATACCGATATTCAAATCCCAAGCCTCTAACATAACATGGCTATCTGTCAGTTACATATACTGAATTTAAACACTGGCTACCAAAACAACAGTTTCCCAAAAGACGCTATCCTCATACATTAGTTAACACCAACTCTCTATGACGTCCCAATCCCTACTTCGGCGGCTGCGACTGCTGGTCCCCTTTCTGGCTGCCTAAATATGTTAGACTCGAAAACGTAAGCTTGGAAGCCTGAGAGCATGCAAGGTTAGACTCTGCAGAATAAATAAATAACACATACACATTGTTACAACACATAGGCACAACTCTAGCTCGGTCCCTAGCAATCAACCAAACATCTCAGGTATAATCATGAAAGAGCATGAGATCACCAAGCCCTAAATATCACAATCCCTGTTTAGACACTTCCTCGACTAACAAACCGCACATAACATTGGTTAGCAAAAACCTGTAGCTCATGAGCGACCTGGCTACAGGCCCAATTGTGTATACACGCTCTAAAGACTGGTTAGGGACAGTCAGCCCACGCTATCACCCATCGCGAATCACCATTCGTATGGAACTCATCAGGGACACCCTGGAATGGATCCCGTCTCATGCACATATAACACATATAATAAGAATAGAATCATACCAAAGGTTCACGTCCCTGTCTCATGTACAATACACATTACAACAATAGCTACACAACTAAGACTCGTAAAATGATCCGGAGGTTTAGAAAAGAACTCGAATACTCACATGACCATCCTGATCAACTCACTGACTCGATGGTCCCTAAGACGGCCAGGCTCGCGGTCAGCTCGTCCATGTAAACACACGGATCCTAGAGGGTTAAATCAGACCCCAACTCAACAGATATACATAACTGACTTATACACTGATCCCACAACTGTCGGACCCTAACATCAACCTATCAAGATCAAATCACCTAAGAGTAACTGGTTTGAATCAATCAGAGTTAAACCAATAATCATGTTTTGAATCAAAGTCCAATTAAGAAGTTTGTAGAATAACACTTAATTGTTTTAAGAAAACTTTCAGAATAGTAATAATAGAATAAGTAAAAACAGAAAACACTATTAATATCAAAACATTTGTATTAACAACCACTGATTACAAGAACCTCTAATCTGTTTGATTAGACGATGAACACAAATTGTTCTTAGGGTTTAACAACCTTAGAGGCTTGAGAAACTTTAATCAGAATACGAATTACAAATTCAATTGCTAAGTACCGATTTCTATAACAAAAATACTTAGTCTATCTCTATTTATAACCTACTGATTTGTTTCCTTGACAATCTGCGAATTCTCTTGAGTAGATATCTTTGGAAGATCTTCAAATCTTGAAATCTTTATCACTTCCTGAATTGTAGCACTTTTTGTTATCAACTTCTGAATCAACTTGAACTTTAACTCTAGCAGCTTAAACATTTTGCATTAGCAGCTCGAGTTTCTTGAACTAGCAGCTTGAACTTTGTAATTATACAGAAATACTACTAACAATCTGAGAAATCCTATCTAACAGCTTGACATACTTAGATTATTTCCCAACAATCTCACTCTAACTTAAATTCTTAACTAAGACTTTAAGTTTCTTTACAGGATCAAAAATTAAGGAAATATTTACAAAGTTAAACTGTTATCTTCAAACGAAGGCATCCAAAAACTTACATGTTCACAGTTGTGCAAGCATCTACCTTAGAGCCTTTGTGAAGTTTCTTTTCAACTCTTCATTATCACAATTTGTCTTCATTGTATTCATCTAATGTAGCCATTCTTTTGGAAGATCAAGAAATTCAACACCATAGAACCTGCTGGATCCATTTGCCTGTTTAAGTCTATATGTCATGGATTTTTTATATAGATCAACCTGTACAATCCTCATATCCTTGGCAGCCTCTATATCTATTCTAGAAGAGTCTGGTTCCATGATGCTTTGAAGACCTTTCATGACATTCTGAACCCATACTATTGGAGATCTAGAGTGACTAGCCTTTCCAATATTGTACATCTGAGTCAGCTCTGCTCTAGCCATCCTTTGAACAATCTGAAACAGGTTCTTATACTCTTCATCTTGACCAACTTCTCTTTAACCACAAGATGATATACCAAATCAATGTTATCCATTGATTCAGTATACTAGAAACTAATTGGTGGTTTGGAAAAGTCATGCTTAGCTAAGGCTTTCTCTATCTCCATGGCCTTCTGCAATTGCTGATCAAATATAACCCTTTTCACATTATCAAACTTTTCTTGAGAAATTTCTTCTGGTTGAGACACAACAACAGTTTAAGAAGGTTCCTTTAATTGAGGCACAACATCATTCTTAGAAGGTTTATTGATCTATTCAGGAGCTTTGTCTTCGGCAGTGGCTTTATCATACAAGGCCTGGAGTTTTTCTGTAGACCATGATTGTGCAAGACCTCTTGGAATACCAGCACTTGCAGAATTTACTTGCCACTTTATTAAAAATCTTCTGTGCTCTGCCTTTGAATGCCATGTTGGCCTTTTTCTCTTCTTTTATCCCTCTTTGACAACAGATCCACGTAGATAATCACTAAGGGTTTCATCATCACCCATAGAAGCTTGAGCTTGTTGATAAAAAAATTGGTCTTGTTCTTCTGCAATCCTTCTAGCCAATTCAGCATCAGCAGCAACTTGAGCTTCTTTAGAAATGAACTTTATCTTTGGCTCTTCAATCAAAATGCCTTTGCCTTTGCCAGAGACTGTTGCTTGGACTGTTGAGGATGTTCCTTGCTTTCCTTCTTTGATTAAAACACCATGTGGCCTTTTAAAATGAACAACTTGAACTTCTGAACTAACAGTCTTAGAAACTGGTGGAACTGTTAGACCAGAAGTTGGAACTGCCAGAGGTGAACCTTGGACTGCTTGGACTGAATGTGGGATCTTCTGATTCTCCCCCTTTTTGGATGCATTGCTTTGATCAGAAGGACCAAAAACCTTTGCTAACAAGGTTTGAATCTACTTCTCTACTTGTACAATCTTGGTACCATAAAGCTTCAACCCTAGCTGGAATTGGGCAAGCTTTTGTTGTTGGACTGCTGAGAGCCTTTGAAGTGCAAGAATTTGTGATCCCTGTGCAGCAATAGCGGACTTGTAGTGTTCTAAAATAGCTACAACAGATATTAGTTGGGGATCCGTCAAAATCATTAGTTGCAGACTGGCCACAAGATCTTCAAATGATAAAGGTATTTGAGAACTGTCATTGGCACCAGTACCAGATGTACTAGTAGCATCTGGGCCCCTCTGTTCTTGGTACTGGGGACTTCCAACAGGTGCTTGCACACCCTCTGTTTCCATTGGTGTGGTCTTAGGGATGTTAGAACTGTCCTGTGCCCCTTGTGCAGAAGCATCAATAGTTCCAGCCACAAAGCCCATATGAACATCCTCAGAAGGGATGTTTACCTCCACATTAAGGTTGGGAGAGTCCTCTGTAGGTTCTCTTTGGATGTGTTGTGCAGGAGTACCCTCTTGCACAGGGATATTTAGCTCTGGCTGTTAGATTGAGGTGGGAGTAGTACCTGCAACCCTTTGTTTCTTTTTAGTGTATATTTTGAGTGGTGGGGTTGGGGAGGTATGTTTGAAAGAAGGATCAGAAGAGATATTTGTATCATTGGGAGTGGGTTGAGATCCTGGGGGTGAAGCAGTAATGTGGGGCTGAGCCTGCTTAGGATCCTCTCCCCTATTTCTTGGAATGATATTCTGAATTGCTTGAGGCAATAAGACATCAACAGTATGAAAATTTGCACTCTGTTTTAAAAGACTTTTTACAGTTGTAGAGAGTGCTTATGAGAAACATATATCCTCTTATGTACTTTTAAAGAATTGCAAGATTTTGCAATTATTTCAGATAAGAATTGAGGATACATCAAAAATTTCCCATTCTTTAAGGCATGATGCCTCAACATCCCTTGAAAAATTGAACTATTGGCCTGTTGATAAGCAAACTAAAGCAGTTGCAATATTTGAAGAAAATTCAGACCAACCAGTTCTCTTTGGACTCAGACATTGTTGAACAATATGAATAAGGTATTTCCTTTTGGGGCCAAAATTTGATTTGAATAAATATATCAGTTGGTCCCCTATACCCTATCTCAAATAAACCTTCACGTAAAGAAGTAAGAGGAAGATCATTGATACCTTCAGCATCTTGCAGTTGTAAGTGCTGTCGAATGGAGTCCTCTGAGATGGAGACTGATTGACCATCGATGGTAAACACAAGAGTTGTGATTCCATCGTTTATGTTCAGACGGGCTTTGTTCCAGAACTGCTCTATGTTTTATACATATATGGTAGGGTTTATTGTAAGAGCACTATAGATGGATGAACTACGGAGGAAGTCCAACATCTCATGAAATGGTTGCAGTTCGGCATGCTTTAGTGTGTATGGAAGACAGTTGTTGTCTTTGACAAACTCCATTGGTGCGAAGAATGAAGAGATTTAGGGTTTTGGCTTGAAGATTAGGGAATCGCAAAGGGATGGAATGAGAGGGCTCTGGTTTGATATTGAGAAACTGGTAGTTGTAACTGAACAAACCTGGGACTTTTAAGGGTTTTGGATTTAAAAATATCTAGTCCCGCGTTCAAACTCCTTGAAAATGACTGAAATGCCCTTCACTCCTAATAGACCAGGTGAAACCAACTAACTTCGAGAAAATATGCTAGTAGCTTGAGAATATTCTCAAGCTGTTCGTTATACACAGAGCAATATCTTTTGGAACAGTGTCTCCCCCTTAACTAAACACATAAAACAAAGAATTTACAGAAATTACAAGAGATGGTGATTTAAGAAAGATTAATCCATGTTTACCATACCAATATTTGAAACCAGAAAAGTGAATCTTTCTACATCAAAAGGTTTAGTAAAAAGATCTGCTAACTGATCATCAATATGAATGTTGGTAACTTGAATTAACTTCTTTTCATTACCTTTCCTTATAAAATGAAACTTATATCTATATGCTTAGTTTTGGGAAACTTTACTGGATTTTGTACAATACTTATTGCGCTTGAATTGTCAATATAGATAGGAGTAGATAGACAGTTCATACCATAGTCTCGTAGTTGGTTCTGAATCAACATAACCTGAGAGTAACAGCTAGCAGCTGCAACATATTCTGCCTCAGTGGATGATGTGGATACTGTGGTTTGCTTCACGCACTGCCAAGAGACTAGTTTTGCTCCTAGATATTGACATCTTCCAGTTGTTGACTTCCTGTCCATATTGCATCCTCCATAGTCAATGTCAGAATATGTTGTTAATTCAAGAGGAGAATCCTTATGATACCATAGGCCCAATTTTGGTTGGTCTTTTAGATATCTAAAGATCCTCTTAACAGCAAACAAGTGTGAGTCCTTTGGGGCACATTGGAACCTGACACAAACACAAACAACAAACATTATATCTAGTCTAGAAGATGTTAGATACATAAGTGAACCTATCAAAGATCTGTACAAATGTATGTCCACATCTACTCCTTCTTAATCTGCATCAAGCTGCTTGTGAGTGTCCATTGGAGTGCTTGCAATCTTTGTTTCCTTGTATCCAAACTTCTCCAGAATGTCATTCACATACTTTGACTGGCTGACGAAGAGACCAGTGGGCTTCTGCTTTACTTGCAATCCTAGAAAGAAAGTTAATTCTCCCATTGAACTCATTTGTAACTTTTTGTGCATCAAAGTCTTAAATCCCTTGCAAAGCATGTCATTGGTTGATCCAAAGATGATATCATCAACATAGATCTGAATAAGTAGTTACTCTGTTTTGATAGTCTTTGTGAACAATGTCTTGTCTAGAGTACCTCTCTGGAATCCATTCTGTAGTAAGTAGGATGACAGAGTGTCATACCATGCTCTAGGAGCTTGGTGTAACCCATAGAGTGCTTTATTTAACTTGTAGACTCTGTCAGGATACTTGTAGTCTTGAAACCTAGGAGGTTGACACACATAGACATCCTCATCAATTGTACCATATAGGAATGCATATTTTACATCCATTTGATACACCTTGAACCCTTTGTAGCTTGCATAGGCTAAGAACAGTCTGATAGCTTCAATCCTTGCTACTGGAGCAAAGACATCATCATAGTCTATTCCTTTTTCTTGAGTGTAACCTTGAGCTACTAGCCTTGCTTTGTTCTTGATCACTATACCTCTTTCATCCTTTTTGTTCCTGAAAACCCATCTTGTACCAATTGCCATCTTCCCTTTAGGAAAATCAATCAGTTGCCACACATTCTGAATCTTGAACTGTAGTAGCTCTTCTTGCATGGCTTCAATCCAAGATGGATCCTTCAGAGCCTCAAATTCCTTCTTTGGTTCTAGCTGTGACATGAGACTGAACTCAGGCACTTCTTCTTCAGAGACAGTTGTTCCCTTGTAGATCATATTCCTTGTCTGCACAGGTGTGTTTGGATCTCCCATGATCTGGTTAAGTGGATGATATTTGTGAACCCTGAGTGTAGGTTCACTTTCTACCTGAATTGTGCTTCCTAGGTTGGTGTCATCACCTTCTGCACAACTTGATGATCCTGCTTCATGAGTAACAGTTTGATCTGGAGTTGGGACTGTTTCCCTATTTGTTGGAGTTGTTACTTCAGGACTTAAGACTGGTACCTCAAACTATGTACCTTTGTCTTGTTGATCAATCAGGACCCCAGGTGGGTCACAAGTAAGAAGTGGTAGAATAGTGTACTCATCCCATCTATCAGAATATTCAACAGTTTGAGTCTTTGTGCCAACAGTTTGAACTTTTGTGTTGGCAACATGAGGATTTGTACTGGCAGCATGAGAATCTGTGCTACCAGTATGAACATTGTTTCCAACTGCTCCTGCAGAATACTCATCAAAACTCAGAGAATTTGTTAGTGAATCTAAATCAAACAACCAATTAGGACCAGTGCCTTTAACATTTGCAGTATTTTCATTAAACTCAACATTGGCACTTTCTTCAATGATTTTAGACACACTGTTATAGACTCTATAAGCTTTGCTCTGTTTGGAGTATCCCACAAAGAAACATTCCTCATACTTACTCTCAAACGTACCTAAGTGAGTTTTAGTTTACAGGATAGTGCATGGACAACCAAAGGGTTTTAGGAAGTTAACTAAGGGAATCCTATGGTGAAACAACTCATATGGAGTTTCCCCTTGTGACTGGACAACTTGGACCCTATTTAGAACATAACAGACTGTATTAACTGCCTCTGCCCAGAAAGTCATTGGCAAATTGGAATCAGCTAACATGGTCCTAGCAGCTTCTATTAATGTTCTATTCTTCCTTTCAGCTACCCCATTTTGTTGTGGTGTTCTAGGTGCACTATACTGTTTTGCAATTCCTTTTGACTCAGAGAAGCTGTTTAGTTCATGATTTTTAAATTCATTTCCATTGTCTGACCTGATCACCTTTACTTTTAAGTTAGATTGGTTTTCAATTTTTAGAATAAAGGATTTAACTAACTCAGCAGTCTCATCCTTAGTCCTAAGAAAATAGACCCATGTAAACCTGGTGAAATCATCAACAATGACTAAACAGTAAGCTCTTTTATCTAAACTCAAAACAGATGTTGGACTAAAAAGATCCATATGAAGGAGTTGTAATGCAGTTAGGATTGAATTTACTTCTTTGGCCTTGTGAGAAGTTTTGTTTTGCTTGCCTTTGAGGCAGGCTACACAATGATCATCACATATGAACTCCTTTTGTGGTAAACCTCTTACCAAATTATGTTTAACTAAAGCATTCATAGATTTGATGTTCATGTGACACATCCTTCTGTGCCAAAGTGCAGACTCATTAGTTGATGATTTGGATATTAAACAGCTTGAAGTATTTGCAAAAGATAATTTTTCAGTGTTCAAACAATATACATTGTCCTTTCTTGGTGTTCTAAGTAAAATAAGATTTTCAGGTATTTTAAAATCTTTGGATAGGAATATGAATTCAGAGTCTGTGAACAGAACAACATTTTTTTTGTCATATACTTGAGACACACTTAGTAAATTATACTTCGGCTGTTCAACATACAGTACATCATTAAAGCCTTAAAGGTCATGTTACCTGCTTTGACAGTACCTTTACCTGTCACCTTACCTCCTTTGGAGTTTCCTCCAAATGCAACATAACCTACTTCAAAGCTTTTGAAATTTGACAAGCACTCAGAATTGCCTGTCATGTGCCTAGAGCAGCCACTATCCACATGCCATATTGTCTTATGTTGGTTCCTGTGGTTTCCCTACACAATTAAAAGCTCAGTTAGTAGTGGAGTAAACCCAAACCAAGCTGGTTTTGGGTTGACCATGTGCATTAACATAACTAAACACTGTTTGTGTCTTTTTAAACTTAGTAAGATCTACTGGTGGATTCTGTGATGAGTATTTAGTTACAACATGAGGTGTCTAGTTGTTCTTTCCAATTGTTGCTTTAACAGTCTCAGATGATCCACTACCAGTTCCTGTTTTTGTCTTAGCAGTTGGAACTCTATGTTGGTTGTTAACAGTTTAAGATTTTACACTACCAGTTCCAACTTTTGGCTTAACAGTTCCAGCTATTACATCAGTAGTTGGAACTGTGTTTTTGCCTTTAACACACCATTCCTGTTTTACACTCAGTTTAGATTTATTTAAAGCTTGTTTTCTCTGTACAAGCTGCTGTTTGTTGAGTTTTACAAACCTGTGGTCAACTGTGTGCTTTGGAACTGGTGTGGCAGGTTTTGAAGTCTTTAAAACTTTTGCCTTTTGTGAAACAGATTGTTTTTGAAAAAAGTTTGCCTTTCAAAAATTGGTTTGTAAATACATTGTTTGGCCAAATGGTTTTTTTGCCATAGTGAAAACATCTTTTGATTGGAGAACCAGTTTTATGTGACCAGAACTGATTCTTGTTCCTTTGATTTTCCCTCACCTGCTGTTGTTTGGGAAACTTTTGTACACCATGCTTTTGGCATGTGCACACTGGAACATTTTTACTCTTTTTACCTGCTTTGGAAGAGGATGCAAAATTACAGTTAGAATGTACAGAGACATTTGAAGCATGCATGTGTTCACTCATCTTCTATTTACCTTTCAAACTGTTAGACTTATACTTCATGTTGTTGGTTTCTTCCCTCATGCTATTAGCTTTAATGGGGTTAGAAACTGGAGTAACTATGGGTTCACTCATGCTTTTATGATGACCCTCTTCTTCCTCATTGTTACTATCTACATCAGTAACCAACGCATCTACCACCTCAGGCTTATCCTCAAGAACAGGATCTACAGTCTTCATCTTCTCATCTAGACGTTCATTCACAAGCTTATCAGCAACTTCACTTATAAGATGAATGTGTTTGTTATTGTAAGGAGGTGGGGTGGCATTGTATCCTATTCCTTCCTTGTTTAGTTGAGACTTTACCTTATCTTTGAACTGAACTTCCATTAGGTGTTCTAACTTTTGGTTGGCTAACTTGAAGTTACCCAAATCAATGTTTATACTATCTATTTTCTTGTTGGCTTCCAGCACCCTTTGTTCAGCCTCTTCTAGTTTCTTATTAAGGGTCTCTATTTTCTCTTCAAGTTCCTTTTTCTCCCACTCATGATATGTCCTATCATGTCCCATCTGAATCTCATTATCTTTATAGTCATTGATCTGTTTTTCAAGATCCTCTATTGCCTGCATATACTCATACCTCCTATCTTCCATCTTAGCTAGAGTTTTACACATGCTTTCATTATGATCTCTGTACTTTTAACCATATTTTTGCATGCTTGGGAGCAGAGTTTAGCAGTTACCTCAGATGGTAAGTTAGTGAAAGTGGCACTTGTAGTTTCTGCCATAAGAGCTTAATTTTGATACTCTTCTTCTGTCTGGCCACTCCAGTCAAAAACATTGTCCTCTTGTGAAACAAGAGCCTGTGAAGGTTGTGTTTGACTTGTCTTTTGGGTTCTTGGTTGTTGCTGACTTTGTGATCTACACTCTCTAGCAAAGTGTCCAAGTTTGTGACACTTGAAGCACTCAACCCTTGACTTGTCAAAGGCTGGCTTGCCTTCTGATCTGGCTTGAAAGTTTGTTATGCCAGTCCTTTTGAGAAACCTCTTAGCCCTCAAGGTCAGCATGGCATGTTTCCACTTTAAATCCATCTCCTCTAGATCATCCGGATGGATTTGTTCCAGATCCTCAGGATTAAGAGCAAGCAGTCCATCACTTGCAACAAAGGCCTCATAATTGACCCCTTAGAGGAGTTGCCATCAGAACCTGTAACAACCTAACATTTGGTCCAGTCTTAATATCAGTATTTTGATCAAGTAATGTAATTTATTTACATTAATTATCTTGTAAGGTAATTATGAATGAAATAATGAAATTAAAATTTATATATGATATTAATTATTAAAGATGATTAAATTATAAGATATGTAAAATATAAAAGTTTAGTGGGTTAAAAATTTAAATAACAAAATTTGATATATATAAAAAAAACTAAGATAATGATCATTTATGATCATTTAATACAAAATTACTCTCTCTCTCTACTCTCTCTCTAAGCATACGGCCATTTCAACAAATCCACAAGAAATTCATCATAAATTGCAAGTAATTGGAGAATCAATACAATTGAAGGTTACAAGAAGCAACAATCATCATCAATTAGCAAGACTTAGAGGTAACAATTTCTTAAAAATGTTGAAATTTATGTGTTTGGTTCGGTTTTTATAAGAAAACCGAAAATACAAGAATTAAATTATGAAAATGTTGTTGCATGTTCAAGATTTTAGTAGTTTATGATGAATTTAAGGTAATAGATGTTAAAGAAACAAAGATTTTGGGTTAGATCTTTCAAATTATTCAAGAAATCGGAAATTTGAAGGAAAAGATGTTCTTGACAAAATTTCATATTTTTGGATGATCTTGACTAAATTAAGATGTTTTTGATCAAAGAAATTATATAAAAACACTCAAATAATGATATTACAGCAATATAAAACATTGCATGTTAATATAAATAAGTTTTGGGAATTATTATGAAAAATCCGAATAAATAAATACTCAAGAACATGAAGAACAATTTTCTGGAAATTCAAAGTCTTGAGTCCGAATTCGTTTGGAACCGAATTCGGATGATGGGTCCAATTCGGATGCTACACAAATTCGGACAACACTATTTCGGGTTTTTAATGATCCGAAATTCGGTGCCTATTTCGAATATGATCCTAATTCGGACTTATGCTCAAATTCGGATGATCCTATTTTCGGTCCTAAATGTCCTAATTCGGATGGATCAATTCGGATTGATCCGCATCCGGGCTGATCCGAATCCGGGTCCCCAATCCGGGTGGATCCGAAACTGATGATCCGAAGCCCAATTTTATATATTTTAATATTTCAATTAAATAAATGATTTTAAGCACATGCTTTTAGTTATATATATATATGATATATATATATAAAAGCTTTTGAGGATTTAAAGAAAAAAAAAGAATATAATGAAAGATTGATAAGATTATCAGTTATCAGAATCAGATAAAATTAAAGACTGTAATGACCAAAAGATGATAAAATTCCATGATAATGATGATGATATTGACATGAAATTTATATAATATGATTTTGGACAGGTTCAGTTAATATCTGAACATTGATTTGAAGACTTAAAGACTTAAAAGCGGGTCAGAGATTTGATTGACAGAACAGAATTGACAAAGATAAAATCCTGAGATAACTCAGGTGGCAGATTTTATATCTGTTTGATAAAGACCCAGACCAGTGAGTTATAGATATTCAGATTGAACATGCATAAATTCCGGTTGAGATATATTGTTGATGTTAGATTTATTGACATTCATTTTATCAGCTGGATTGAAACCTGTGCACACCATGGTTCGGTGTTGCCCAGTGGATCATGATAGCTATTTGATTATCATTTCATATTGCATTTAAGATTTCTTCATACATTGCTTTATGATTCATTGCTATCATGACTTTTATGACTAAGCTTTCATTATTGATCAGACCCTCGATAGATTTATTCAGCTTGACTAGCCTTGATGGTCTTTTGTTCTAGACCTGGCAATTTCACCAGTTCTTATGAACTTGGTAATGACCTCCGATGTTCCGCCATATTGACTTACTGGTAGCTAGCCCAGTATGTGGCTGATCCCCACGATTTAAGCGTGAGTGTGGCCTGAACATCATCCAAATCTATGATTCTATATCTCAATCATGAGGGCTGTAGCGGTAGCCAAGACATATCACGCTAAGACTAATGACCCGCTTGACACGCATGTTGATATTGAAAATCTATAAACTCACTAAGCATTGCTTACAGTTGCGGCATTATAATTTTACAGGTAAAAACAAAGGAAAGTCACCTGCAGGACCTAGTACTTAGGTCATTCAAGATCCAAGTTTTGAAGCTTTCTTTGACCACTACTCAACAAACTTTCTGGTACTGATTGGAAGACAGCAAATGTGGTGGTTCTGGGTAGACTTGATGTGATGTATGATGTTATGACTAGATTAGATGTTACCCTTTTATAAATTTATTTTGAAATATGTAACTTAAATCCTAATCTGTAATGTACATGTAATTATTAATTCCGCAATTAATTACCCTATTATAGTATGGTTGATATCGTATTGCATGATGTGGGACCTAGACTCTGAGGACTGCCCCGTAAGGGGAGGTCTTCACAGGATGGTATCAGAGCCATAGTTTGAGTGAATCAAGTATTACGTGAGTATACTTGGTCTCAAACTGAAGCAATACATATGTATCAATCATTTAGGTGGATTGAACTGAGATAGGATGTACATACTATTAGGATGGGAAATAGGGTACATAGATCAAAGTCTATAGACTGATAGTTAAATGATTTTAATTTTCAGTAAAAGATGTCAGGATCAGGATCAGGTGATATTCCCAGCAACATGAACCCACAACACATGTTTGAAATGATGCAACAACTTCTAGCCCAACACTCAGAACAACAGAACAAAATAATGCAAGAACAGTTTCAGGCCAGAGATGAGGCCGAAGCTAAAAGACGTGAAGATAAAAAGAATAAAAGAAAAGAAAAACAAGTCCAGACTAATGAATCTGATTCTGATAATTCAAATCCCGAAACCCAAATTGCTCAGCCAAAAGGCTGCAAGTTTAAAGATTTCAAAGCTAGCGGTGCTTTGAATTTTGAAGGAACAGTTAATCCGATTCAGGCGATGGATTGGATTAGTCACACTAAAGAAATCTTCAGGATTTCTGATTGTTTAGACTCCAAGAAAGTGAGTTATGCGTCCGCGTTATTTGTGGGAGCTGCCCGTGCCTGGTGGAAAACTCAGAGGAGTATCTATGGTGAAGAAATAATTCAGACTCTAGAGTGGAACCAATTTCTTGATATGTTCAATGCAAAGTACTACCCGATCGATCAACAAGATAAGATGGAAGTACAACTGATGCAGCTGACTCAGGGGACGAAGACAGTTGACGAATACGAACACGAGTTTTCACGACTATGCGGTTACTCCTCATACCAAGTAGCTACCGAAGAAAGAAAGATGAATAGATTCCGTGTAGGACTCAATCCTAGATACCGGCATCCGATGAGCGCTATCAAATATAAGAGTTATTTGGAAATGGTAGAAGCAGCCAGACAGATTGAGAGAGGATATCTAGAGTACGGCGATCAGCTATACGCTCCAACGACTAACCCAATGAATCCGTCTCCTCCGAAGAAACAAAGATTTGGCAGATTTTTCAAGCCAAATAAGTCGCAATCTAAGCAATCCCATCAGCATAGTTCACAGGAGAAAGCACAAGTTTACTACCTCACGAACGAACCACGATTCTGCAAGCGATGCAGAAGATCACATATGGGATTGTGCAATCCAGATGATGTTACTTGCTTTGCGTGCAACATGATCGGTCACATTAGTGAAGAATGTCCACAGCGGGGACGTGGATGCGCAAAATATGGAAAAAGGGGACACTTTATGTATCAGTGTCGTAGCGGGCCGCGTTATCAGTCTCAGTCATCAGTTGGAGGGTCTACAGTTAAGAGTTCTGCTGCAACGCCGACTACAAAGACTGGAGCTTTTCAAATAACAGCCGAAGAAGCAAAAGAAACAGCTGACGTAGTAACCGGTATGTTCCTGCTTAACTCTATTCCTGCCCGAGTACTATTTGATTCCGGCGCGAGTCGTTCTTTCATATCAACATCTTTTGCACAAAGATTACATAAATCTCCATCAAAGCTTTCTGTGATACTAGACATTGAGACAGCTAGTAACAATTTCGTTATGGCTGATTCCGTTTACCGTAATTGCACACTACTTATTGGCAACATCGTATTCAATCTCGATCTTATTCTTATTCCGTTAAAAGAATTCGACGTCATCATCGGCATGGACTGGTTAATGAACAACGAGGCAACAATTATCTGCAATGGTCGAATCATCAGAATCAAGTCCTCAGACGGCCGAGTACTGGAAATCAAAGGCGAAAAGCGAAAAGGTGATCACTGCTTCATTTCTGTTGATAAAGCGTATAAGTATCTATCCAAGGGTCGTGAATCCTATCTGTGCTATGCTCTATCTGAATCCAACTCTGAAAAGAAATCTCTGTCCGATATTCCGATTGTCTGCGAGTTTCCAGACGTTTTTCCAGATGACATTTCCGGAGTGCCACCGGAACGTCAAGTCGAGTTCAGTATTGACTTAGTTCCTGGTGCTGCTCCTATTGCAAAAGCTCCTTACAGACTTGCATCTGCAGAAATGCAGGAAATGTCAAAGCAACTGCAAGAACTGTTAGAGAAGGAGTTTATCCGACCGAGTTCTTCTCCATGGGGTGCACCTGTTCTATTTGTTAAAAAGAAAGACGGAACCTTCCGTATGTGCATCGACTACCGTGAGTTGAACAAGGTTACCATAAAGAATAAGTATCCTCTGCCCAGAATTGATGATCTGTTTGATCAGTTACAAGGAGCCAGCTATTTTTCGAAAATAGATCTTCGTTCTGGATAACATCAGTTAAAAGTTAAAGAAGAGGATGTTCCAAAGACAGCCTTCCGTACAAGATACGGCCATTACGAATTTCTCGTGATGCCGTTTGGTTTGACAAATGCACCAGCTGCGTTCATGGACCTCATGAATCGTGTGTGCAGACCAATGTTGGATAAATCAGTTATTGTATTCATAGACGATATTCTGATTTACTCCAAAACGGAGGCTGATCATTCTATTCATCTGCGGCAATTGCTAGAGTTATTAAGAAAAGAAAAACTCTACGCAAAATTCTCTAAGTGCGAATTTTGGCTCAGACAGATTCAGTTCCTTTGCCATGTTGTTTCTGGCGAAGGAATTTCTGTTGATCCTTCGAAAGTCGAGGCCGTTCAGAAATGGCAGACGCCTCGTAATGCCTCAGAAATCCGAAGTTTCCTTGGATTGGCCGGTTATTATCGGCGATTCATAAAGGATTTCTCGAAGATTGCTGTACCTTTAACGATGCTAACACGAAAGAATACTCCTTTCGTTTGGACCGATAAACAGCAAGAGTCATTTGACATTCTGAAACAGAAGCTTATCCAAGCGCCGATCCTAGCCTTGCCAGAACGCAATGACGATTTCGTTGTTTACAGCGACGCATCTGGTACTGGCTTAGGATGTGTTCTCATGCAAAGAGGAAAAGTGCTGCTATGCTCTAACTCCTGTAGTATTCTCTTCGGATCTTATTGAAGACATTAGATCCGCCCAAGTTGAAGCCCTGAAAGAAGAGAATATTGATTCTGAAAATCTTAAAGGGCAGCTACAATTTCTAACTCTGAATCATTTGGGACTTCATTGTCTCAAGGGAAACCGAATTTGGGTTCCTAAGTATGGTTCAGTTCGCAGCACTCTTCTGTCTGAAGCTCATCAGTCCAAGTTATCTGTTCATCCTGGCAGCTCAAAGATGTACTTTGATCTGAAAGCTGATTACTGGTGGCCAGGAATGAAGAAAGACATCGGTAAATGTGTTGAAAGCTACAGAGTATGTCAGATGGTTAAGGCAGAACATCAGAAACCCTTCGGGGATATGCAACCACTGCCAGTTCCTGAATGGAAGTGGGAGCATATAACAATGGACTTCATCATGAAGCTGCCGAAAACCAAAAGACAACACGACTCCATCTGGGTAGTCGTGGATCGATTAACGATGTCAGCTCACTTTATACCGATGAAAGAAACATATTCCCTCGATAGATTGGCACAAATATACATCACTGAAATAATTTTTCGACATGGTGTGCCGAAATCTATCGTATCAGATCGTGATAGTCGTTTCACATCCAGATTCTGGCAAGCTCTACAAAACGGGATGGGTACTCGGATCTCTATGAGTACTGCTTATCATCCTAATGCAGATGGCCAGAGTGAGCGTACTATCCTAACTCTGGAAGATATGCTTCGTGCCTGCGTTCTTGATCTAGGTGGTAACTGGGATGACCACTTGCCGTTGGTCGAATTCTCGTATAACAACAGTTATCATTCAACGATCAAGATGGCTCCATTTGAAGCTTTATACAGAAGAAAGTGCAGAACTCCCACCTGTTGGCGTGAAACAGGTGAATCGCCACTAGCAGGACCTGCCCTTCTACAGTTGACTCATGAAAAGATTCAACTCGTCAGAAGGAACATACTTGAAGCTCAAAGCAGGCAGAAGTCATATTATGACAACCGGCACAGATCAATCAGTTTTGCGGTTAACGACTGGGTGATGCTGAAAGTATCTCCAATGAAGGGTTCATTAAAAGAAATAAGCTAGCTCCAAGATTTATCGGCCCGTTCAAGATTGTCGAAAAGATTGGAAACCAATCTTATCGTCTTGAACTGCCAGCGGACTTATCTGGAATACATCCCGTATTCCATGTCAGTCATCTGAGAAAGAGTTTAGCTGACGAAAGAGAAGTTCAGATACCACACGTTAACTTGCAAATAGATGAGAAGCTTAGAGTGGTTGAAGAGCCGGAGTGTATTCTGGACTCGAAGATCAAAAAGCTTTGAAATAAAGAGATACAGATGGTGCTCGTCCAGTGGAAACACCACAAAGGTTCGCATCAGTCTTGGGAATCCAAAGATGTGATGAAAGCAACTTATCCCAGTCTGTTCGAACGTAGCTAACTTCGGGGACGAAGTTTGTGCGTGGTGGAGCCCATTCTGTAACAACCTAACATTTGGTCCAGTCTTAATATCAGTATTTTGATCAAGTAATGTAATTTATTTACATTAATTATCTTGTAAGGTAATTATGAATGAAATAATGAAATTAAATTTTATATATGATATTAATTATTAAAGATGATTAAATTATAAGATATGTAAAATATAAAAGTTTAGTGGGTTAAAAATTTAAATAACAAAATTTGATATATATAAAAAAAAACTAAGATAATGATCATTTATGATCATTTAATACAAAATTACTCTCTCTCTCTCTACTCTCTCTCTAAGCATACGGCCATTTCAACAAATCCACAAGAAATTCATCATAAATTGCAAGTAATTGGAGAATCAATACAATTGAAGGTTACAAGAAGCAACAATCATCATCAATTAGCAAGACTTAGAGGTAACAATTTCTTAAAAATGTTGAAATTTATGTGTTTGGTTCGGTTTTTATAAGAAAACCGAAAATACAAGAATTAATTTATGAAATTGTTGTTGCATGTTCAAGATTTTAGTAGTTTATGATGAATTTAAGGTAATAGATGTTAAAGAAACAAAGATTTTGGGTTAGATCTTTCAAATTATTCAAGAAATCGGAAATTTGAAGGAAAAGATGTTCTTGACAAAATTTCATATTTTTGGATGATCTTGACTAAATTAAGATGTTTTTTATCTAAGAAATTATATAAAAACACTCAAATAATGATATTACAACAATATAAAACATTGCATGTTAATATAAATAAGTTTTGGGAATTATTATGAAAAATCCGAATAAATAAATACTCAAGAACATGAAGAACAATTTTCTGGAAATTCAAAGTCTTGAGTCCGAATTCGGTTGGAACCGAATTCGGATGATGGGTCCAATTCGGATGCTACACAAATTCGGACAACACTATTTCGGGTTTTTAATGATCCGAAATTCGGTGCCTATTTCGAATATGATCCTAATTCGGACTTATGCTCAAATTCGGATGATCCTATTTTCGGTCCTAAATGTCCTAATTCGGATGGATCAATTCGGATTGATCCGGATCCGGGATGATCCGAATCCGGGTCCCCAATCCGGGTGGATCCGAAACTGATGATCCGAAGCCCAATTTTATATATTTTAATATTTCAATTAAATAAATGATTTTAAGCACATGCTTTTAGTTATATATATATATATATATATATATGATATATATATATATATAAAAGCTTTTGAGGATTTAAAGAAAAAAAAAAGAATATAATGAAAGATTGATAAGATTATCAGTTATCAGAATCAGATAAAATTAAAGACTGTAATGACCAAAAGATGAAGAAATTCCATGATAATGATGATGATATAAACATGAAATTTATATAATATGATTTTGGACAGGTTCAGTTAATATCTGAACATTGATTTAAAGACTTAAAGACTTAAAAGCGGGTCAGAGATTTGATTGACAGATAAGAATTGACAAAGATAAAATCCTGAGATAACTCAGGTGGCAGATTTTATATCTGTTTGATAAAGACCCAGACCAGTGAGTTATAGATATTCAGATTGAACATGCATAAATTCCGGTTGAGATATATTGTTGATGTTAGATTTATTGACATTCATTTTATCAGCTGGATTGAAACCTGTGCACACCATGGTTCGGTGTTGCCCAGTGGATCATGATAGCTATTTGATTATCATTTCATATTGCATTTAAGATTTCTTCAGACATTGCTTTATGATTCATTGCTATCATGACTTTTATGACTAAGCTTTCATTATTGATCAGACCCTCGATAGATTTATTCAGCTTGACTAGCCTTGATGGTCTTTTGTTCTACACCTGGCAATTTCACCAGTTCTTATGAACTTGGTAATGACCTCCGATGTTCCGCCATATTGACTTACTGGTAGCTAGCCCAGTATGTGGCTGATCCCCACGATTTAAGCGTGAGTGTGGCCTGAACATCATCCAAATCTATGATTCTATATCTCAATCATGAGGGCTGTAGCGGCAGCCAAGACATATCACGCTAAGACTAATGACCCGCTTGACACGCATGTTGATATTGAAAATCTATAAACTCACTAAGCATTGCTTACAGTTGCGGCATTATAATTTTACAGGTAAAAACAAAGGAAAGTCACCTGCAGGACCTAGTACTTAGGTCATTCAAGATCCAAGTTTTGAAGCTTTCTTTGACCACTACTCAACAAACTTTCTGGTACTGATTGGAAGACAGCAAATGTGGTGGTTCTGGGTAGACTTGATGTGATGTATGATGTTATGACTAGATTAGATGTTACCGTTTTATAAATTTATTATGAAGTATGTAACTTAAATCCTAATCTGTAATGTACATGTAATTATTAATTCCGCAATTAATTACCCCATTATAGTATGGTTGATATCGTATTGCATGATGTGGGACCTAGACTCTGAGGACTGCCCCGTAAGGGGAGGTCTTCACAGGATGGTATCAGAGCCATAGTTTGAGTGAATCAAGTATTACGTGAGTATACTTGGTTTCAAACTGAAGCAATACATATGTATCAATCATTTAGGTGGATTGAACTGAGATAGGATGTACAGACTATTAGGATGGGAAAAAGGGTACATAGATCTAAGTCTATAAACGGATAGTTAAATGATTTTAATTTTCAGTAAAAGATGTCAGGATCAGGATCAGGTGATATTCCCAGCAACATGAACCCACAACAAATGTATGAAATGATGCAACAACTTCTAGCCCAACACTCAGAACAACAGAACAAAATAATGCAAGAACAGTTTCAGGCCAGAGATGAGGCCGAAGCTAAAAGACGTGAAGATAAAAAGAATAAAAGAAAAGAAAAACAAGTCCAGACTAATGAATCTGATTCTGATAATTCAAATCCCGAAACCCAAATTGCTCAGCCTAAAGGCTGCATGTTTAAAGATTTCAAAGCTAGCGGTGCTTTGAATTTTGAAGGAACAGTTAATCCGATTCAGGCGATGGATTGGATTAGTCACACTAAATAAATCTTCAGGATTTCTGATTGTTTAGACTCCAAGAAAGTGAGTTATGCGTCCGCGTTATTTGTGGGAGCTGCCCGTGCCTGGTGGAAAACTCAGAGGAGTATCTATGGTGAAGAAATAATTCAGACTCTAGAGTGGAACCAATTTCTTGATATGTTCAATGCGAAGTACTGCCCGATCGATCAACAAGATAAGATGGAAGTACAACTGATGCAGCTGACTCAGGGGACGAAGACAGTTGACGAATACGAACACGAGTTTTCACGACTATGCGGTTACTCCTCATACCAAGTAGCTACCGAAGAAAGAAAGATGAATAGATTCCGTGTAGGACTCAATCCTAGATACCGGCATCCGATGAGCGCTATCAAATATAAGAGTTATTTGGAAATGGTAGAAGCAGCCAGACAGATTGAGAGAGGATATCTAGAGTACGGCGATCAGCTATACGCTCCAACGACTAACCCAATAAATCCGTCTCCTCCGAAGAAACAAAGATTTGGAAGATTTTTCAAGCCAAATAAGTCGCAATCTCAGCAATCCCATCAGCATAGTTCACAGCAGAAAGCACAAGTTTACTCCCTCACGAACGAACCACGATTCTGCAAGCGATGCAGAAGATCACATATGGGATTGTGCAATCCAGATGATGTTACTTGCTTTGCGTGCAAGATGATCGGTCACAGTAGTGAAGAATGTCCACAGCAGGGACGTGGATGCGCAAAATGTGAAAAAAGGGGACACTTTATGTATCAGTGTCGTAGCGGGCCGCGTTATCAGTCTCAGTCATCAGCTGGAGGGTCTACAGTTAAGAGTTCTGCTGCAACGCCGACTGCAAAGACTGGAGCTTTTCAAATAACAGCCGAGGAAGCAAAAGAAACACCTGACGTAGTTACCGGTATGTTCCTGCTTAACTCTATTCCTGCCCGAGTACTATTTGATTCCGGCGCGAGTCGTTCTTTCATATCAACATCTTTTGCACAAAGATTACATAAATCTCCATCAAAGCTTTCTGTGATACTAGCCATTGAGACAGCTAGTAACAATTTCGTTATGGCTGATTCCGTTTACCGTAATTGCACACTACTTATTGGCAACATCGTATTCAATCTCGATCTTATTCCTATTCCGTTAAAAGAATTCGACGTCATCATCGGCATGGACTGGTTAATGAACAACGAGGCAACAATTATCTGCAATGGTCGAATCATCAGAATCAAGTCCTCAGACGGCCGAGTACTGGAAATCAAAGGCGAAAAGCGAAAAGGTGATCACTGCTTCATTTCTGTTAATAAAGCGTATAAGTATCAATCCAAGGGTCGTGAATCCTATCTGTGCTATGCTCTATCTGAATCCAACTCTGAAAAGAAATCTCTGTCCGATATTCCGATTGTCTGCGAGTTTCCAGACGTTTTTCCTGATGACATTTCCGGAGTGCCACCGGAACGTCAAGTCGAGTTCAGTATTGACTTAGTTCCTGGTGCTGCTCCTATTGCAAAAGCTCCTTACAGACTTGCACCTGCATAAATGCAGGAAATGTCAAAGCAACTGCAAGAACTGTTAGAGAAGGAGTTTATCCGACCGAGTTCTTCTCCATGGGGTGCACCTGTTCTATTTGTTAAAAAGAAAGACGGAACCTTCCGTATGTGCATCGACTACCGTGAGTTGAACAAGGTTACCATAAAGAATAAGTATCCTCGGCCCAGAATTGATGATCTGTTTGATCAGTTACAAGGAGCCAGCTATTTTTCGAAAATAGATCTTCGTTCTGGATATCATCAGTTAACAGTTAAAGAAGAGGATGTTCCAAAGACAGCCTTCCGTACAAGATACGGCCATTACGAATTTCTCGTGATGCCGTTTGGTTTGACAAATGCACCAGCTGCGTTCATGGACCTCATGAATCGTGTGTGCAGACCAATGTTGGATAAATCAGTTATTGTAGACGATATTCTGATTTACTCCAAAACGGAGGCTGATCATTCTATTCATCTGCGGCAATTGCTAGAGTTATTAAGAAAAGAAAGACTCTACGCAAAATTCTCTAAGTGCGAATTTTGGCTCAGACAGATTTAGTTCCTTGGCCATGTTGTTTCTGGCGAAGGAATTTCTGTTGATCCTTCGAAAGTCGAGGCCGTTCAGAAATGGCAGACGCCTCGTAATGCCTCAGAAATCCGAAGTTTTCTTGGATTGGCCGGTTATTATCGGCTATTCATAAAGGATTTCTCGAAGATTGCTGTACCTTTAACGATGCTAACACGAAAGAATACTCCTTTCGTTTGGACCGATAAACAGCAAGAGTCATTTGACATTCTGAAACAGAAGCTTATCCAAGCGCCGATCCTAGCCTTGCCAGAAGGCAATGACGATTTCGTTGTTTACAGCGACGCATCTGGTACTGGCTTAGGATGTGTTCTCATGCAAAGAGGAAAGGTTATTGCCTACGCTTCGAGGCAATTAAAAGATTACGAGAAAAGTGCACCAACTCATGATCTTGAGTTGGCTGCTGTCACCTTTGCTCTGAAAATCTGGCGGCATTATCTTTATGGGGCTCGGTGTCAGCTCTACACCGATCATAAGAGTCTCAAATATCTTTTCACTCAAAAGGATTTGAACATGAAACAGCGACGGTCCTTGGAGCTTATCAAGGACTATGATTGCGAGATCCTATATCATCCCGGCAAAGCTAATGTTGTCGCGGATGCTTTGAGTAGGAAAGTCTATTCGGAAAAGTGCTGCTATGCTCTAACTCCTGTAGTATTGTCTTCGGATCTTATTGAAGACATTAGATCCGCCCAAGTTGAAGCCCTGAAAGAAGAGAATATTGATTCTGAAAATCTTAAAGGGCAGCTACAATTTCTAACTCTGAATCATTTGGGACTTCATTGTCTCAAGGGAAACCGAATTTGGGTTCCTAAGTATGGTTCAGTTTGCAGCACTCTTCTGTCTGAAGCTCATCAGTCCAAGTTATCTGTTCATCCTGGCAGTTCAAAGAAGTACTTTGATCTGAAAGCTGATTACTGGTGGCCAGGAATGAAGAAAGACATCGGTAAATGTGTTGAAAGCTGCAGAGTATGTCAGATGGTTAAGGCAGAACATCAGAAACCCTTCGGGGATATGCAACCACTGCCAGTTCCTGAATGGAAGTGGGAGCATATAACAATGGACTTCATCATGAAGCTGCCGAAAACCAAAAGACAACACGACTCCATCTGCGTAGTCGTGGATCGATTAACGAAGTCAGCTCACTTTATACCGATGAAAGAAACATATTCCCTCGATAGATTGGCACAAATATACATCACTGAAATAATTTCTCGACATGGTGTGCCGAAATCTATCGTATCAGATCGTGATAGTCGTTTCACATCCAGATTCTGGCAAGCTCTACAAAACGGGATGGGTACTCGGATCTCTATGAGTACTGCTTATCATCCTAATGCAGATGGCCAGAGTGAGCGTACTATCCTAACTCTGGAAGATATGCTTCGTGCCTGCGTTCTTGATCTAGGTGGTAACTGGGATGACCACTTGCCGTTGGTCGAATTCTCGTATAACAACAGTTATCATTCAACGATCAAGATGTGGGACCTAGACTCTGAGGACTGCCCCGTAAGGGGAGGTCTTCACAGAACCTGTAAAAGAATCACAACAGTTTGATTTATCATTAGATGTAGAGGATATAGAGCAATCTTTTATTTCTAAGAAAAGGTTTTCCTTTTATTCTCTATTTCAGACTCAAACAGTCTTAAGCTGTTGTAAAGATCGTCCAACTCTATTTCATTTAGAGTGTCCTTTATTCTCCATTGTGCAGCATACACTGTCCATTCTTCACCAAGAGACCTGAGGAATTTTCTGTTTACCTCATCTTGGTCCAGGCTAACCTTAGCATTCTCCAATTCACCTATCAACTTATTAAACCTATCAAAGATTTGAGTAAGGTTTTCATTCTTTCCACCAGTAAAATTCTCATACTGCTATTTTAAAATATCCTTTTGATTTCTTTTTGTGCTAGCATTGCCAGCAAATTTTTTCTCTAAAACAAGCCATAGAGAATGAGTAGTAGAGAATTTTTTAAACTGATGTTGATAAGCATAAGGAATAGCTATTTGTAAAATAGTGAGAGCTTTGACTTCATTCATTCTAGCCTTCCTTTCAATCTTATTTTTAGGAGGTGTTCTTTTAGGTTTGCCTTCGGCATCTAGTTCAGGATCAACTGCAGGAGGATTTTCAAAAGCTTCCCATAGAGCATAGTCAATAAATTGAATGTGCTATTGAATCCTGAGTTTCCACATCTCGAACTCAGTGGGTTTGAGCATTGGCACTTTAAGTCCTTGCCTAGTGTAAGGTCTACCACTACGAGATCTATCTAGACGCGGAACCGTCAACGACTGCGGAATCCTCGTTAACGGGTAGACGGAAACAACTCTCACCAAGAAACACGGAGACTATCAGAAGCTGAACGAACGACACACGAACGATCCTACGAACTGATTCTCTCCGAAACGGCACTAACACTGATGATAAACTCGAAATCGCCTTTTGCTTAATCACTCTCGAATTCTGCAAAAAGTCTGATAATATTTCGAGTCTATCCCTAATTATAGAGGCTAATTCGAGTCTGACATGGGCCAAACTCGAATCTGGCCCAAGGCCCATTCGAGTTTGTCCTCATTGACACTCTCGAATCTGCCTACATTCGAATCTAGGTCCACATTCGAATCTGACACAGATTCGAATGTCAAACCATATATAATTCGAATCTATTATTTCACATACTCAACTTAGTATTGCCTACATTTGAACTTCTTGTAATACGTTACATCAAGTTCAAACACACAAACAATAATAACTATCAACCATATATAAACATATATAACAAACACTTGCTAAAACCACAATGTAGGATCACTAAGACTGCTATCGTCACACAGAGTGTACCAACAGACTCCCCCTTGACGATAGCTTCTAATAATTCACACATTTGATTAAGAACTTTGTTTATTATTTATTCAAACTATTTCTAGCATACAAGCCCTTTTCAACACATACTTTAACTACATTCTCATATTTCCTAGCCTCACCATCCATATGAGTGTCACTCGAAATCTTATGAGCATGCAAAATTTGAAGATCATCACGAGAAAGGTTTACCAGATGAAGAGGATCATAGATTCTAAGAATCACCTTTTCTTCAAAATCTTCCATCACCGCTTCTCCAGTCTCACTCTCAACATACCACCAATTCAGATTTTTCATGACATTCTGTGGCATAGGCTTGAGCGGAACCTTCCTTAGACACCTTACTGGTTTGTATTGAATCTTCATCCAAGGACGCCCAGTTAGAGGATCAATACGAGAAGGATCCTCTACTCTTTTTCCAACCCTTGGATTTAGGCGTTCAAACTTTCTTGATCTTCCCTCTTTCCTTATGATTCTGGCAATTATATCTGTGTAGGGATCATTGCCAATATTGATCAGGTCTTTCCACGCTAACGCCTTGATCTCAATCTTTGGCAACGAATTGAATACTTTCAGAGTTCGCCTTAGGTACTGTAGCCCATCTTTTCTCTTGATTATAAATAGCTGCAGTTCTCGATCAAAGAACCAGCTTAATATGCTTCCTGATAGTTTTCCAGTCCCCGACACTCTTATCTTCTCTTTCAGCTCTAATTCTTTATGCTCAGCCCTGAACCACAACTTTCATTTCTCTTCATTTGTTAACTCTCTGGCAGGTTCCTCTACTGATGACTCAACATTTAAAGCAGCACTCACCACTTCTATGTTAACAACATCATTGCCTTCTATTATATGTGTATCAGTGATAGGATTTTGCTGAACGATGATTTCATCAGCTTCATCGTCTTCGTCTGCACATATCTCATCATCTGATTTCCAGTCAACAATGTCTTCAGGGACAAATTCTCCCTCTTCTAGTTCATCCATGTCCTCTTCAAAGTCAAATCCCAAGTCCATTGGGTCGTCATCAAGATCCATGAGAGCATCAATCATCTCACTTATTTCAAAATCCGTAGGCTTAGACGAACTAGCCTCTCCTACTTCACCTCCCAACTGACTTGGCTCCCCCTGAGATTGAGCAGCCTGAGCAGCAGAAAAATCTACTGGCTCATTCTGTCTTTGAGGGCTGGGATCATTGCCTTGGTTATCTTCATCATCATCATCCTTCCTGCCCACTTCTTGATCTCGGCACGATGTCTCCCCCTGAGCCTGTAAATTTTTCATTAATTGCTCAACTAGGGAGCGTATCGTCCTTAGCTCGGTTGCCTGATCAGCGACAAACGTCTTTAACTCAACATTCTCTTCCTGAACTTGTTCCACAATCTTCTTCAAATCGGCATTCTCTTTATCAAGATTTGCATTATGAGTCTGAATTTCACCGATTGCCTTTGTTAGGCCTAAGATTTGGACATTTTGGAAGTCAACGCGAGCTTTAAGCTGCAGAAACCTTTGGTTGTCGGCGTATGTGGTCGAGGTTGATGGGATGCATTGAAGTGGAGTTGGAATGATCGGCGATGGGATGTATGGTTCATCATGAGGTGGTGATGGTGGAATGGTGTTCTGAGGTTCCTGAGGTTGAGGAGTTTGAGTTTGAGGGTTTTCAGATTGTTCTGCTGAAGCAGAAGACGATCCTTGCATAAATCTGTGACGCTTGGCCCGTTGCCTTGTCACTAACGGTGCAACTTCTTCCTCTTCAAAATTAGAGTCATCAGACTCTCTTGATATTCTCCTCCTCGAAGCTTCTTCATTTACTACCAACCTTGATCCATAAGTTCCTATTTGAACATGAGGTTATGTAGATTCGGAATCTGGAGCTTCAACCTGAATCTCCTCCATCTCTTCTGATTCGGTAGCTGATGATGACAAGTCATTACCAGTCTGCTCTGGTTCATATTCATCAACATCCCTCAGCACATCTTCTTCTCCCTCTGGAGGCTCAAGCAATTCTCCATCTAATGCTGCAGATATTTCTTCATTGGCGTGAGGTCCTGCTTCCCAAATTTCATATAGAGTCTGGCACAACTTATCAGCTTCACTTGGGACATTCGAAGGCCCTGCTTCTTGTACCTCTGGCTGCTGACTTGTAGAAGGCCTGGTTGCCTGTGTATGACTCGCAGTAGCTCTTTGTCTTCTCCTTTGAGGCTGTGCTCGCGGTTGTTGTCTTTGTTGTTGCGGTGGCTGTCTGGCTTGAACTTCTACTTCTCCTGCCCAGTTGGCAGTATCTGGTGCTTTAAAATTCCTATCCAAAACAGCTCCAAACAATGGTCGCTCGACCGGAACCGCCAACTTTCCTCTATGCGAGGAGCAATCCACAAAAATCCTTTTATCCATCACTGCGACGCTTTGGATCTCATTCAGCTGAGGCAGATTCGGCAAGAAATGCCTGATGAGCATCATTATAAATCGAGGATACAACAGAAATTGTTGCTGCTCTGGAGCGGTGATTTGATGTACGAATTCGGAGAAAAACATTTCCGAAAAGCTGAATGGCCGATTATACAGTAAAGCGATCATCCCTGATTGGATCTTCGAGACGATATAGTCAAAACCGGCTTTCTTTGCCGCGAAACAAACCATGAAAACATGAGCCAAAAATCTCCATTGGCCAATAAGCCCGCTCTTCATATAAGAAGTCTTTGAAACATCTAAACTGTAACCCATTCTCTGAAAGGCCGCTTGCCTAATACTTAGAGGAAAATCAATAGGCCCAGATTCTTCTTCCTGAGAGCCTAGCTGCAACACTTGACGCAGCATATCGGCAGAGAACACCAATGGTTGCCCTGCGATCCTTGTTCTTAGCACTGTCGGGGTGATAGAGCAGTCTACCTGAAGATGATCATAAAATTGGCGAGCATAGGGAATTACAATCTAAATATTATGGGATAAGGCAAATGCAATCCTAGACTCTACTAGGAAATCCAACATTTGTCGAAAACCCTGCGCCTCAGGGATATGATGGTCAGGGGGAATGACCATATTATGCTTCGCCACGAATACTCGAACTGCCATATCTGCACAATAGATAAACTATTAGAATTAATAAAAATCAATAAACTTGCCTAAATTCAAATTTGTTTAATTTTGAACTTGATTAAGTACAGTATCCAACACAAAAGAATTTCTACAAGTTTAATAAGATTTAAGTTAAATAATTCAAATAGAATAACAGATTCGAATGGACAGATTCGAATAAACCCTATTTCGAGTTTGATAATAGATTCGAATGACATGGTCTTCTCGAGTTTACTGACAAACTCGAGAAAGTCCATGAACAGATTCGAAAAGTCGTCGGCCAAGGCTTCAACAAAACCCAAGATTTTAACCATTTTGAACTTAGCAAATCACATACATTAGTCCACCTAGGTTCTAATCACTGATTTGTGCATTTAATTTGACTATTTATTGGTCCAAACTTTGTAATTTTGGAAAACACGACTTAGACCCATAAACCTTCAAAAATCAATGATTTTGGCTTAAATGGTGTATAAAACTACATAAATCTTGTACACCCAAGTTGTTTGTACCTAGAAGTATCAGTAGAATCGAACACTAAGGCAAGAAACTCGACAAATTGTCGTTTTTGAGGAAATCGGTAGATTCGAGGAAATAGATTCGAGGTCGCCGGATAGATTCGAGAGGGTAGATTCGAAAACAGATAGGAATAATGACAGTTACTGTTACCTATTTATAATACTAACCTTCGAATCTATGGCCAGACTCGTATCTACTGACAGATTCGAAAACCACCCAATTTCGAGTTTGTCCTAAACTCGAATTACACCAAACACTTAGAAAAATTTCGAAAATTTTGAAATAACTTCAACTTTTTCAACCTTTTCAACGGTATTGTGTAACGAGATAAACTATGCCAAATCTTTTACCCTAAGCACAAGATTTTTCACGCAGTGTTTATTTTATTCAACTGTGAATGCACCCTCAGTAAATTTTGACCTTTTACCTAAGTAAAAAATAAAATAAAATAAAATAAAATAAACTAAGGTAAAATAAAATAAAAATTTTGACCAAAAAAAATTTAACTTAGACTTAAGTTATACTTATTAAAATTTACAACCTAAGCTAAACAGTAAACAAGATATTTTTTATGAGTATAGTCAAAGAAAGGTTCAATCAGATAGCGGTGTCTGATACTCACACTTGGTACTTAAACCTTCACACATAGGAATTTTTGATTCCTTTGATTGTTTGGCGTGACATACTCATTTAGCCGATTGTTGGTATTTACCCCTTTAAACATTCTACATTTCGGAATATCCCTTGGCATTTTTATTTATCATGAAATTATCTTACGTGACCCAGACATAGACATACTTTTATGATCAAGGCATACAGACAAAGATTCTAACTTGTTGGTATTTGCAAACTTTCTTTAAAAGACAAACATCGGACACAGGTCTGTATTTTCATACAACAAAGTGTCTTAGTTTGACTTAAGGTTTATTCTTAAAGCTAGCAAGACAGCGGTGACAGGTCTGTACCGACGTACAACAAAGCGACATATCTTGCTAACCCGAATCTAAACAGAGGCAACAGGTCTGTACTTACGTACAACAAAGTTACATGTTTTCGACTCTCAATTTTATATGATTTTTCTATCCTTTCCATTTTTAGATGTATTTGATGTTGCTATACATCCCCAGAAAGTTTGCATACCTCATTTAGACTCAAAGTTTGTATGTCTTGTACATAAAAATTAAGACCGATTGGTCGTACATCTAAGTTAGTGACACGTTTGACTTTTTCTTGAGTATTTTATTTGCTTGAGACGTCCTATATGTATTATGCCTACCAACACATCAAACTAAAATAAAGTATAACACTTAGAATTTAGTTGCATTATGTGTGAAAGCCTAAACACTTAGAGTTTGTAACGACTGTGCTAATTTTCGTCACTTTGAACCTATGCATCTAAGACTTAACTTCTTTTTCTGATATTCTCTTTTTTTGTATTTTTATGATTTTCTCTCTTTTTCTTTTGTTTTTCATAAGTAATAGCAATAAAATGAGATAACCTACTAACTTACTAAAAATAGAAACTTACTAAAACTAGAAACTATCCTAAATTTGCAGACTTACTATAAAAAGAAAGAAATACTACAGCTATAAAAGGAAATAAACTACTACTAAGGCCAAATTACTCTGGGTTACGCATTCCATTTAGTTGAATTAAATATTCAAACCGTGACTTATCAAATGCTTTGGTAAATAAATCAGCATTATTATCTTCTGTTGCCACTTTTACCAATTTAATTAAGTTCTTTTCAGCACAATCTGTAACAACCTAACTTGTGCCAAGCTTGTAAATATCTGATTTTGAGATAATAATGTAATTTTATTTACATTATTTATGATGTAATGTATTAAATTTGAAATTATATGACTATTTAAAATTAATTGAATATTTATATTATAAATCATTAAAGATGACCAAAATAAAAGAGATGTAAAAATACAAAAGTTTAGTGGGTTAAACAACAAATATAATTAAATAATATATATAAACCGAAATAATGATCATTTAAGATCATTAACTAAAATTTACTTCTCTCTCTACTCTCTCTCTACACATATCCGGCAACCTCACAAAACCATCAAGAAATTCAAGAAATTTGTGTTTAATTGAGGATTGAAGACAACAAGAAGTTACAAACAACATCAAGCAACATTAATCTGCAAGAAATTAAGGTAATTCTTGACTTAAATCTCAAATATTCAAGAGTTTGGTTCGGTTTTATTAAAAACCGAAACCAAGGGATTTAAATGTAAAGATTTCAAGTTGCATGTATAAGATTATGAAAGATTATGATGAATTGAAACTAATAAAAGTAATAGAAACAAGAATTTGTGATTAGATTATCCAGAAATGATGAAATCGGAAATTTTTATAAAAACTTGTGTTCTTGGCAAAAATAATCATTTTTGGATGATCTTGATCAAATAATGATGTTATTGATAGGGAAAAATGTATAAAAACACTCAAATAATGATAATACATCAAAATATATAGTTGCATGTTACTAAGTAGTGTTTTTGAGAATTTATATGTAAAATCCGTATGAACAAAATGAAGAACACCAAGAACAAATCTGGGAAAAATGCTAAGTCTGAGATCCGAATTCGGGTAGGACCGAATTCGGATGGTGCTCATTTCGGGTCCTTAATCCGGATGAATTTATTTCGGGTGCTACAAGTTCGGACCCTACTTAGTATTTATTTCGGATTTAATTTTTATGATGTGCCATTTCGGATAAGATGCTAATTCGGATATATCCCAGATCCGAATTAGAATTGAATTCGGTTACCTCTAATTCAAATGTTCATTTCGGATGGCTCAAGATCCGAACTCGGATTAATGCCTAATTCGGACGTTCTTGGAATTTGGATTTGTCCCATTTTCGGTTGATGCCAATTTCGGTTGGGTCATAATCCGAATTCGGGTTATGATATTTCGGATGGTGCCAAATCCGGATGCCCAATTCGGTCTAATCCGAATCCGGATCCTTAATCCGGATGACCCGAATCCGGGTGGATCCGAAATGGGGGGGATCCGAAACCCGATTCAATATTTTGATATTTTTGCAAATAATTAACGGAATTATCAGTTATCAGAATCAGATGGAAATAAAGAATTTATGACCAAAAGATGATGACATTAATAAAGATGATGAAAATGACATGATATTATCATGAATGATTTTGAACAGGTTCAGTATATTATCTGAACAAAGACTAAAAGACTTAAAAGCGGGTCAGGGACTTGATTTGACAAAGAAAAGAATTGACAAGATTACAGATTGACAAAATCCTGAGATAACTCAGGTGGCAGATTCTTATATCTGTTTGACCAAGACCCAAACTGTGAGTTATAGATATTCAAATTGAACATGCAAAGATCCGTTTGAGATATATTGATGCTGTTACATTATTTGACATTCATTTATCAGCTGGATTGAGACCTGTGCACACCATGGATGGGTGTTGCCCAGTGAATCATGATAGCTATTTGCTTATCATTTCATATTGCATTTATTAGCATTTCAGACTTTGCTTTATGATTCGTTGCTATCATGACTCCTAAGACTTATGCTTACTTCATTGATCAGATTTGATAAGATTTATTCAGCTTGACTAGCCCTTATGGTCTATTGTTCTAGACCCGGCTATTTCACCAGTTCTCACGAACTTGGTAATGACCTCCGATGTTCGGCCATGTTGACCTACTGGTAGCTAGCCCAGTATGTGGCTGATCCCCACGATATAAGCGTGAGTGTGGTTTGAACATCATCCGATCTTATGACACTATATCTCAATCATGATGAGGGCTGTAGCGGCAGCCAAGACTTATCACGCTTAGATTTATGACTCCGCTTGACACGCATGTTAATATTGAAAATCTATAAACTCACTAAGCTTTGCTTACAGATGTTGCTTTAAAATTTTACAGGAAAAGCCAAAGGAAAATCACCTGCAGGACCTAGTGCTTAGGTCATCAAGAAATCCAAGTTTTGAAGCTTTCCTAGACCACTTCTCAACAAACTTTCTGGTACTGATTGGAAGACAGCTAATGTGGTGGTTCTGGGTAGACTTGATGTGATGATTGATGTTATGAATAGATTAGATGTTACCCTTTTATAACTTTAATTTGAAATATGTAATCTGTATCCTAATATGTAATGTACATGTAATTTTATTTTTTCCGCAATTTAATTACCCTATCTTAGTATGGTTGATATCGTATTGCATATTATGGGACCTAGACTGGTGAGCACTGCCCCGTAAGGGGTGGTCTTCACAGGATGGTATCAGAGCACTAGTTTGAGTGAATCAAGTATTACGTAAGTATACTTGATCTCAAACTGAAGCAATACATATGTATCAATCATTTAGGTGGTTTGAACTGAGATAGGATGTACAGACTATTAGGATGGGAAAAAAGGGTACATAGATCTAAGTCTATAAACTGATAGTTAATTGATTTTAATTTTCAGTAGAAGATGTCAGGATCAGGATCAGGTGATATTCCCAACAATATGACCCAACAACAAATGTTTGAAATGATGCAACAATTTTTAGCCCAACACTCAGAACAACAGAACAAAATAATGCAAGAACAGTTTCAGTCCAGAGATGAGGCCGAAGGTAAAAGACGTGAAGAAAAGAAAAATAAGAGAAAAGAAAAGCAAATTCAGATTAATGACTCTGATTCTGATAATTCAAATCCCGAAACTCAAATCGCTCAGCCAAAAGGCTGCAAGTTTAAGGATTTCAAAGCTAGCGGTGCGTTGAATTTTGAAGGAACAGTTGATCCGATTCAGGCGATGGATTGGATCAGTCATACGGAAGAAATTTTTAGAATCTCAGACTGTTTAGATTCTAAGAAAGTGAGCTACGCATCTGCGTTGTTTGTTGGAGCTGCTCGTGCCTGGTGGAAAACCCAGCGAAGTATCTACGGTGAAGAAGTGATTCAGACTTTAGAATGGGAGCAGTTTCTTGAAATGTTCAATGCGAAATACTGCCCGGTCGATCAGCGAGATAAAATGGAAGTACAACTGATGCAGTTGACTCAAGGGACGAAGACAGTTGATGAGTACGAACACGAGTTTTCAAGACTATGCGGCTATTCTTCATACCAAGTTGCTACCGAAGAGAGAAAGATGAATAGATTTCGTGTAGGACTCAACCCGAGATACAGACATCCCATGAGTGCGATCAAATATAAGAGTTACTTGGAAATGGTAGAAGCAGCCAGACAGATCGAGCGAGGATATTTAGAGTATGGTGATCAGCTATACGCTCCAACGACTAACCCACTGAATCCGTCTCCTCCAAAGAAACAGCGATTTGGTAGATTCTTTAGACCAAAATCTCAGCAATCCCATCAGCATGGTTCACAACAGAAAGCACAAGTTTACTCCCTCACAAACGAGCCGCGATTTTGCAAACGGTGTAGAAAGTCTCATATGGGGTTATGCAATCCAGAAGACGTTACTTGCTTCGCGTGCAACATGATCGGTCACAGCAGTGATGAATGTCCACAGCAGGGACGAGGATGTGCGAAGTGTGGAAAAAGAGGACACTTCATGTATCAGTGTCGTAGCGGGCCGCGTTATCAGTCACAAACATCTGCAGGAGGTTCTTCGGGGAAAAGTACTGCTGCAACACCAACTGCACGGACTCGAGCTTTCCAAATAACGGCTGAAGAGGCGAGAGAAACACCAGACGTAGTCACCGGTACGTTTCTGTTAAATACGATACCTGCTCGCGTGCTATTTGATTCCGGTGCTAGTCGTTCCTTCATATCAACTACTTTCGCTCAAAGACTATATAAATCTCCCTCGAAGCTTTCCGTAATACTTGATATCGAGACAGCCAGCAACAACTATGTTATGGCTGATTCTGTTTATCGTAACTGCACTCTACTTATCAATAACATTGTATTCAATCTCGACCTCATCCCGATTCCTTTAAAAGAATTTGATGTCATCATCGGTATGGATTGGCTAATGAACAACGAGGCCACAATTATCTGCAACCGACGAGTAATCAGAATCAAATCTTCAGACGGTCGAGTACTTGAGATCAAGGGCGAGAAGCGGAAAGGTGCGCATTGCTTTATATCTGTAGAAAAGGCTCACAAATATTTGTCTAAAGGTCACGACTCTTACCTTTGTTATGCTTTATCTGAGTCCAGCTCTGAAAAGAAGTCTTTATCCGATATTCCTATCGTCTGTGAGTTTCCAGACGTATTTCCCGATGACATTTCTGGAGTGCCACCGGAACGACAAGTCGAGTTCAGTATTGACTTGGTTCCTGGTGCAGCTCCTATCGCAAAAGCTCCATACAGACTTGCACCTGCAGAAATGCAGGAAATGTCAAAACAACTGCAAGAGCTGTTAGAGAAGGGATTTATCCGACCGAGTTCTTCTCCGTGGGGTGCACCAGTACTATTTGTTAAAAAGAAAGACGGAACCTTCCGTATGTGCATCGATTACCGCGAGTTGAACAAGGTTACAATAAAAAATAAGTATCCTCTGCCCAGAATCGATGATCTGTTTGATCAGTTACAAGGAGCCAGTTACTTTTCAAAAATAGATCTCCGTTCTGGGTATCATCAGTTAAAAGTCAGAGAAGAAGATATTCCAAAGACAGCCTTCCGTACAAGATACGGTCATTACGAATTTCTCGTGATGTCGTTCGGCTTGACAAATGCACCAGCGGCGTTCATGGACCTCATGAATCGCGTGTGCAGACCTATGTTGGATAAATCAGTTATCGTATTCATAGACGATATTCTGATTTACTCCAAAACGGAGGCTGATCATTCTATTCATCTGCGGCAGTTGCTAGAGTTATTAAGAAAAGAAAGACTCTATGCAAAGTTTTCTAAGTGCGAATTCTGGCTCAGACAGGTATAATATCTATTATATAAGTCTTGAGCTGTTTCCTTAACTATTCTATGATTCACCTCAGAATTTGAAATTCTATCTTAATTCTTATAGATCCAGTTCCTTGGCCATGTTGTTTCTGGCAAAGGAATTTCCGTTGATCCTTCAAAAGTCGAGGCTGTTCAGAAGTGGCAAACACCTCGCAATGCCTCAGAGATAAGAAGTTTCCTTGGATTGGCCGGTTATTATCGGCGATTCATAAAGGACTTCTCAAAGATTGCTGTGCCGCTTACAATGCTAACACGGAAGAATACTCCTTTCGTTTGGACCGATAAACAGCAAGAGGCATTCGATATTCTGAAACAAAAGTTGATTCAAGCGCCGATCCTAGCCTTGCCAGAAGGTAACGACGATTTCGTTGTTTACAGTGACGCTTCTGGTACTGGCTTAGGATGTGTTCTTATGCAAAGGGGAAAAGTAATTGCCTACGCTTCAAGGCAATTAAAGGATTACGAGAAAAGTGCACCAACTCATGATCTTGAGTTGGCTGCCGTCACCTTTGCTCTAAAAATCTGGCGGCATTATCTTTATGGGACTCGGTGTCAGCTCTACACCGATCATAAGAGTCTCAAATACCTTTTTACTCAGAAAGATCTGAACATGAAACAGCGTCGATCCTTGGAGCTTATCAAGGATTATGACTGCGAGATCTTATATCATCCCGGCAAAGCAAATGTTGTCGCGGATGCGTTGAGTAGAAAAGTGTATCCTGAAAAGTGCTGTTATGCCCTAACTCCAGTTATATTCTCTTCTGATCTTATTGAAGATATTCGAGTTGCTCAAACTGAAGCGCTGAAAGAAGAAAACATAGATTCTGAAAATCTAAAAGGGCAACTACAATTTCTAACTCTGAACCATTTGAGACTTCACTGTCTCAAGGGAAACCGAATCTGGGTTCCTAAATATGGTTCTATTCGTAGCACTCTTCTGTCCGAAGCTCATCAGTCCAAGTTATCTATTCATCCTGGCAGTTCAAAGATGTATTTTGATCTGAAAGCCGATTACTGGTGGCCAGGCATGAAGAAGGACATTGGAAAATGTGTTGAAAGCTGCAAAGTATGTCAGATGGTTAAGGCAGAACATCAGAAACCCTTCGGGGATATGCAACCACTGCCAGTTCCTGAATGGAAGTGGGAGCATATAACAATGGACTTCATTACGAAGTTGCCTAAGACCAAAAGACAGCACGACTCCATCTGGGTAGTCGTGGATCGATTAACGAAATCAGCACATTTTATTCCGATGAAAGAAACTTATTCTCTCGATAGATTGGCGCAGCTGTACATCACTGAAATTATTTCACGACACGGGGTGCCAAAGTCTATCGTTTCTGATCGTGATAGTCGCTTCACATCCAGATTCTGGCAGGCATTACAAGATGGGATGGGTACTCGGATTTCTATGAGTACTGCTTATCATCCAAATGCAGATGGCCAGAGTGAGCGTACCATCTTAACTCTAGAAGATATGCTTCGTGCCTGCATTCTTGATCTAGGTGGTAACTGGGATGACCACTTGCCGTTGGTCGAATTCTCATATAATAACAGTTATCATTCCACGATCAAGATGGCCCCTTTTGAGGCTCTATACGGAAGAAAATGCAGAACTCCTACCTGTTGGCGTGAAACAGGCGAATCACCAATAGCAGGTCCTGCCCTTCTACAGTTGACTCACGAGAAGATTCAACTTGTTAGAAGAAATATTCTTGAAGCTCAAAGCAGGCAGAAGTCATATTATGACAACCGACATCGATCTATCAGTTTTGCAGTTAACGATTGGGTGATGTTAAAAGTATCCCCAATGAAGAATGTGGTACGATTCATTAAAAGAAACAAGCTAGCTCCGAGATTTATCGGACCGTTCAAGATCATCGAAAGGATTGGAAATCAGTCCTATCGTCTTGATCTACCAGCAGACTTAGCTGGAATACATCCTGTATTCCATGTTAGTCATTTAAGAAAGAGTTTAGCTGACGAAAGAGAAGTACAGATACCACACGTTAACCTGCAAATTGATGAAAAGCTTCGCGTGATTGAAGAGCCAGAACGTATTCTGGACTCGAAGATCAAGAAGCTAAGGAATAAAGAGATACAGATGGTGCTCGTCCAGTGGAAACACCACAAAGGTTCGCATCAGTCTTGGGAATCGAGTGATGTTATGAAAGCTACTTATCCCAGTCTGTTCGAATCTAGCTAACTTCGGGGACGAAGTTTGTGCGTGGTGGAGCCCATTCTGTAACAACCTAACTTGTGCCAAGCTTGTAAATATCTGATTTTGAGATAATAATGTAATTTTATTTACATTATTTATGATGTAATGTATTAAATTTGAAATTATATGACTATTTAAAATTAATTGAATATTTATATTATAAATCATTAAAGATGACCAAAATAAAAGAGATGTAAAAATACAAAAGTTTAGTGGGTTAAACAACAAATATAATTAAATAATATATATAAACCGAAATAATGATCATTTAAGATCATTAACTAAAATTTACTTCTCTCTCTACTCTCTCTCTACACATATCCGGCAACCTCACAAAACCATCAAGAAATTCAAGAAATTTGTGTTTAATTGAGGATTGAAGACAACAAGAAGTTACAAACAACATCAAGCAACATTAATCTGCAAGAAATTAAGGTAATTCTTGACTTAAATCTCAAATATTCAAGAGTTTGGTTCGGTTTTATTAAAAACCGAAACCAAGGGATTTAAATGTAAAGATTTCAAGTTGCATGTATAAGATTATGAAAGATTATGATGAATTGAAACTAATAAAAGTAATAGAAACAAGAATTTGTGATTAGATTATCCAGAAATGATGAAATCGGAAATTTTTATAAAAACTTGTGTTCTTGGCAAAAATAATCATTTTTGGATGATCTTGATCAAATAATGATGTTATTGATAGGGAAAAATGTATAAAAACACTCAAATAATGATAATACATCAAAATATATAGTTGCATGTTACTAAGTAGTGTTTTTGAGAATTTATATGTAAAATCCGTATGAACAAAATGAAGAACACCAAGAACAAATCTGGGAAAAATGCTAAGTCTGAGATCCGAATTCGGGTAGGACCGAATTCGGATGGTGCTCATTTCGGGTCCTTAATCCGGATGAATTTATTTCGGGTGCTACAAGTTCGGACCCTACTTAGTATTTATTTCGGATTTAATTTTTATGATGTGCCATTTCGGATAAGATGCTAATTCGGATATATCCCAGATCCGAATTAGAATTGAATTCGGTTACCTCTAATTCAAATGTTCATTTCGGATGGCTCAAGATCCGAACTCGGATTAATGCCTAATTCGGACGTTCTTGGAATTTGGATTTGTCCCATTTTCGGTTGATGCCAATTTCGGTTGGGTCATAATCCGAATTCGGGTTATGATATTTCGGATGGTGCCAAATCCGGATGCCCAATTCGGTCTAATCCGAATCCGGATGACCCGAATCCGGGTGGATCCGAAATGGGGGGGATCCGAAACCCGATTCAATATTTTGATATTTTTTGCAAATAATTAACGGAATTATCAGTTATCAGAATCAGATGGAAATAAAGAATTTATGACCAAAAGATGATGACATTAATAAAGATGATGAAAATGACATGATATTATCATGAATGATTTTGAACAGGTTCAGTATATTATCTGAACAAAGACTAAAAGACTTAAAAGCGGGTCAGGGACTTGATTTGACAAAGAAAAGAATTGACAAGATTACAGATTGACAAAATCCTGAGATAACTCAGGTGGCAGATTCTTATATCTGTTTGACCAAGACCCAAACTGTGAGTTATAGATATTCGAATTGAACATGCAAAGATCCGTTTGAGATATATTGATGCTGTTACATTATTTGACATTCATTTATCAGCTGGATTGAGACCTGTGCACACCATGGATGGGTGTTGCCCAGTGAATCATGATAGCTATTTGCTTATCATTTCATATTGCATTTATTAGCATTTCAGACTTTGCTTTATGATTCGTTGCTATCATGACTCCTAAGACTTATGCTTACTTCATTGATCAGATTTGATAAGATTTATTCAGCTTGACTAGCCCTTATGGTCTATTGTTCTAGACCCGGCTATTCCACCAGTTCTCACGAACTTGGTAATGACCTCCGATGTTCGGCCATGTTGACCTACTGGTAGCTAGCCCAGTATGTGGCTGATCCCCACGATATAAGCGTGAGTGTGGTTTGAACATCATCCGATCTTATGACACTATATCTCAATCATGATGAGGGCTGTAGCGGCAGCCAAGACTTATCACGCTTAGATTTATGACTCCGCTTGACACGCATGTTAATATTGAAAATCTATAAACTCACTAAGCTTTGCTTACAGATGTTGCTTTAAAATTTTACAGGAAAAGCCAAAGGAAAATCACCTGCAGGACCTAGTGCTTAGGTCATCAAGAAATCCAAGTTTTGAAGCTTTCTTAAGACCACTACTCAACAATTATCTGGTACTGATTGGAAGACATCAAATGTGGTGGTTCTGGGTAGACTTGATGTAATGTCTGATGTGATGATTAGATTAGATGTTACCCTTTTTATAACTTTAATTTGAAATATGTAATCTGTATCCTAATATGTAATGTACATGTAATTTTATTTTTCCGCAATTTAATTACCCTATCTTAGTATGGTTGATATCGTATTGCATATTATGGGACCTAGACTGGTGAGCACTGCCCCGTAAGGGGTGGTCTTCACAACATGAACCCTGGCTCGAGCTCGGCCTCGCACCGTCTCAGACCCCATTGCGGCCGTGCTCCGGTCATAGCGACCGTGATCACAACAGGATACAAGTCCTATGCTTCTGTTTCAGCTCTGTCTAGGGGAGTTTAATCTTTCCAGCTCGTTTTCCAGCCATGTAATCCCATAAAAATAATACATATACGTTTGCAACCACTTGCTAACCCAATTCACAACAGGTTTCATGTAACATAATAAACTCAATCAATTTAGTGATTTCTTACCTCCCAAGTTGAAGAACACCAAGATGGAGGTGATGAATTTGAATTCCAGCAACAATCTTGATCACATAATAGTTAATCGTTGATATCAATGAGTCCCAATTAATCTCGTGATCTCATAATCGTTAATAATTCACTAAAATTATAACCCGGATCCACGTACAATCAGCTCCGACACGTGTTAACTCCACTAATCACAATATAATTGGACCACCACAATAATGTAATTTAAATAGCCATTAAATTAAATCCACATAATATACCCCAAAAGTAGGATGTTACAGACATCCCAAACTTGTATATCGCAACGAAGGTCGAGACTAACTACTGAATCAGTTGTTTGATGGATTATTTGGATGTAGCGGTTCGAAAACAAAATGTAACGACCTAAGAAGATGCAATTGACGTCGATTTGGAAACAAATATACACAATGAAAAAGTCAAATTAACTTGGAATATAACCACCCAAAGAAGAAGATGACAAAGATTGTGAACCCGAATACAAAATGTGGATGAATTAAAGCAAAGATAACTCAAGATGGCGAAGATTTGGGGAAAAAAGTCAAACTTGGAAGATTGTAATCTGAATGATTAGTTGTCGTAATTTGAATTTTTAGTTGTCGTAATGTGAATTTTAGTATTCTTTTTTAATGCATTTATAAGCAAATATAATACAAAATATATTTGATTGGAGTAATATATGTGTGTATGTGTTATATTTGTTAAGTCCAAATAAATAATGATTGTTAAGCCCAGATAAATAAAAAAGAGAAACCTCTTAGAGCTTTAAATAAACAAGAAAAAAAGCACAACGCAAACAAAAAAAAATCTGAATTTTCTAAAAATTCAGATTTTTTAAAAATTGGTTTTTGAAAAATCCCAGTTTTTTATATCCGAAACCGATAACAAAGATTTCATTTATTGGGTTCAAAACCGGTTAAAATTCAAACTGAGTATTTAGAAAACTGATTTTTTTTGAGGAAAAAAGAAGAGGATCATTTACAATTCGAAATTTGTACATCTCTACATGACTACATCCACCTTAGTTTTTAGATGATGACATTGGGTTATTTATGGAATTTTAGCGGTGTTAATATGCAAGATTTTTAGTAGAGACAAATGCATCAAATAGCAATAGACTTTTACGATTGGTTTGTTACAAGAAATATACAGTTTTAATCACCTTTGGCAACAAAAACTTTTTTTTGGTAGACTATTTAGTAATTATGGACGAGTATTTACGTTTATATGTTAAAAAAAGTTGATATAAGCGTATTATTTTTGTGTTCAAATTTTGTTCTTAGATTTATATATATAATACAAATTCGACATACAAAAGAAACAAACTTATTAATTCAGTAATCAGTTATCAGCGCTAATCACTTATCAATCAGCACTGCAATCAGTTTTCAGTCACTTATCAGTTATGCAAAAGAACAACACCTTTAGATGGATATAAGTTTATTACAAATACTACGTTGATATTTTAAATATAAATTATTTACGTAAAATGTATATATATAAAAATTGAAACGTACAAATGTTGATCATTTAAAAAACATATATAAGAATAATACTATTCTTTGTTATGACTATTACTTTTCTAATTTTATAAAATTAGACATTCAAAGGACCAGGCTCTAGTAATGTGAGTCTGTGCCTCGATATGGGGCATTATGGTTAAATGGAGGTCTAACAGCCAGGGGCAACTTTGGATCCATGGGTCTGTGAAGGAGGCTAGACTTGCAATAGTGGAGGTTTGAAGGTGTTAGCCAAAAGCACACCATTTGTGACCCAAGTTTTGATTAGCAAGTCCGAACAGGGAGGTGTAGCTAGTGAGCGATCAGTTTAGGTAGCCTTACAACTATGTGCAGATAGTTCGGCGGTCTTTATAACTCCGATTACTTGGAAAGGTCTTTGAGACGTTTGAGCATTCAAATCCCTCGAAGTAGCTAAGTTTTGGTACATTGATTTGATTAACATTTTGGAAATTGGGTTAGCTCATCTTTGGTTGATCACAAGACTTAATATTTTGGGATGATGATAGTTAATGTAATTATATTTCAAGTACTTATACAAGTATACTTAAACCCCAAACTCATATAACTACTTCTCTTTTGTAATATGTTGAAAAAGTTTAAATTTTATTTTAATCTTTCCGCATAGTTACATTACAGCCTTACAGGTGTGGTCTATAGGCCTTATATCGTGTCAGACTCTGAAATTACATTAAATACAATTATTATGTTGTATGAGTGTTTCAATGTGATATCAACGACTATTTTCACGCTTTTTGGGTTTTGAGATTAACCAGACTAGACCGGTTACAATGAATCAAATAAATGACCTTAAGGACTATTTGGGCTTCATAGGGCTTAGGTACAGACTTTAAAGGACCGGGCCAATTAGACTTCTTTTGAGTTGTGCCTAGGACCGGTCTTGGCCTCGGGCATCTTTAGGGTCAGTGCTTGAAGGCTAGGCATATATGAAGTTTGTGTTTGTAATAAGGAACACGTACATATGATCAACGAATGAAATCTACTGTTGTAGTAATGTTGTTTGTTTGTTTGGTATTTAGGTTAAATCCTTCTTTCCCAAGATATTTTGTATGATTTTTTATTTTGTAAAATTAGTTGCTGGAAAATAATTTTGTTACTCTAATCTTTCCAAAATTTCCCTTATTTTGTCAAGGAGTTGATTTATCACCATTGGTCCAAGAGTACATCGTTTGTTTGAAAAATGGATTTAGCATATAGTGGGCTGGTTGTTTGGACTGTAATTCAGTCTTTTGCATCCACTGGATTAATAATAATCACACTAATTAGTAGGTATTAGGTAATTATATATTTTTTCCAAGTAAGGGCACCGTTTATGATGATGATTTTATTTATGGATTATTAAAGGTCTTAATATTTAAAATTTATAGATAGGGAAAATGCATCAAATGGCAATAGAGTATGAATGTTATGTTTTAAGAGTAGTTTATTTTTTTTCAGTCGATCTAATAGCTCAATTTTTTTTTTTTTTGATGACAAACTATTATCGTAAAATAACTAATTGAGAAAAAATAAAAGTTGAAATGACTAACAGACTATTAAGTTGTTTTTAACATTGAAATACTCCATTTTCTAATATAATATTTTGTAGTCGCTAAACAAAACCAAGAAATAAAAACTTATAATCATAAATGTCTTCAAACACTCCTTATATTTCAAATAGTTTTAAAAAAATTTATTAAAGATACTTTTAACTAGTTTATTTATCGAATTACATAGATATTTTTAATACATAACTGTTTATATAAAACATATATAGGCCACAGAGCATACAAATATTAATTATTTTAAAAACACACTAGAATTGTATTATTTTTCGTATTAAATTACTATTTTTATATTTTCTAAAGAAATATGAATACTAATTATTTTTATCATCTTTTAAAACTTTTTATTACATTTAACAACTCAATTATTAAAAAATTTAGATATTGTTTGAGTTGATTTAAATTTAAATCAGATTATATTAGATTTAGATAAGTATTATTTAAATATTAACTGATATTTTTAAAAATTTTAAATGTTACTTGTCAATTACTGGTAATGACACGTGACATCACGAGAAATGAATAGAATTACATGTTTATTAGAAACCATGGATCAATATAAATATCGATTTTTCTTATTTTAATTATCAAATTTAGATGTTTGTAAATCGATCATTTCAAATCTTTTAATTATTACCCAGAGAAAATTGTTGTTAATTAACTCTATTAATTATCACACCAACTTAATTGTTGACTGATTTGATAAGTAATCCACCATCGATCTTAAGTTGATAACCCAAGTTACTAGAAATATTCAACCTAAAAGTTTTTAGTTAATAACATACAAACTTAAGATTAAAAAAAGAATATAATTATCATGTAAAAAAACAGACAGACATACGATATAACGTTTCTCATGATAATGTATTCATGAGTTAGTGCAATTTTCTTTTGTACTATTTCATCTCCTATACATGTTCATTAATGATGAAACTTAACATTGATGGATTGCCAAACAACACGAAGCTCAAAGTGAAAAAAAAAAATAAAATAATAATAATGGACATATTTGTCCATTTTTTGGAACATTAAAATAGTGCAATATGAGACCCTAGTTTGGTTTTGTATCTTTTTGTGCGCCTTAATTGTTGTGCCCGGCCCTCCCTCCTGCCATTTCCAAGTTGCCTCAATCACTTGTTATGTCATTTTCTAACTTTTTACTTTGTTTCTTGAATTTAAACATTTTTATTTGTTTGTATTCATGACATGATAATCCAACGACCGAGCTTCGTGCACATCCAGATGATATGCAAATTTTCTTTCTTTTCCTTATTGCTTAATTTACTAGATTTAAATTAATTTAACCATCCTTTTGAATTTTTGGTGTATATATTATATATTAAATCTTATTAAATTGCTTCAGTAACCTGTCGTACTCGTACGTAGTATCCTCTGACGGGTCCATATCTGTGACAAGTCATTGATCCAATATATTTTATGGCAAGTTGTTTCTTGTTAATTTGGTTCGTTTTTTTTTTCTTTTTTTGGAATATTTAATTGGCCCATCATTTGACAGTTTCTTTTTACACATCATAGATGAATTGTTTTCTTGTTAAACTGGTCCAGTTTATTGTTTTAATATTTATGACAAATTGTCTCATTTTTCTTTCTATTCCATTGTTAAATTTAATTGGTCCATGCTTTTATTTGTCATTTCAATGTATTCATGATCACTTGCTTATTGTTAAATTGGTCCTGTTTACTGTTGCAGTATCATTTTGCTGGTCCAATATATATATATATATATATATATATATATATATATATATATATATATATATATATATATATTATATACAAGTCGTTGGTCCAATATTTATGACAAGTTGTTTCTTCTTAATTAAACTGGTCCATTTATTATTATTATTTTTTGTCAAATTCATTTGGTTGATCCTTTTGGTATTTGTTTGTTGCATTACAAATTAATTTTTCCTTATTAAATTGGTTTATTTTATCCATCTGGCTGGTCCAATATTAATGGTAACCTATTGCTTTCTAAATTTTGTTTCCTGATCGAATCTTCATGATACATGGCAACAATTAGGTTTACTCGTGGCATTATCTATTTCACAAGTTGATCTATTTTTAAGGGACAATATGAATTAAGTTGGAGTTTTGTTTACTAGCTAAATAAAGTCTTGCTCAATTTTAGATTGAGTAGTAAATTATGGGTAAACTGATGATATGAACTTTAAATTGATTTTTTTATGCATGAGCTTCCTTAATAGTTAATATGCATAAAAAAATAATAATAGATATGGTTGTTAGCTAATTTTAAATTGTTTTAATTTCAATAAACAATGACCAAATAATAATAGATTTGGTCATTTTCCATGCACACGTATGAATCAATTTCAGATCAGTACGACCTAAATCGCTTCTAGCAATTTCGTGTGGACAAAACCAAATTTATTTTGTGTAATTTATGTTAGTTGTTATTGCATGTGTCGAAAGTGGTCACATTTAAGTTTTAGTGGGATACATATGTATAAAAAACGTGTTTATTTAGTTGTAAAGCAACATATATATGTATGACAGCTATTTTATAAAACATGTGACTTAATAATGGAATTACCAAATAATGAGAATAGTGTGTTATAAAAGCCTTTGCAAATTAAATTTCATAGATGTGTGTGTGTGGACGATGGTGGATGATTTAGTTAGAACCATAACCATATATGGATCCGACGTAAAATGGATCATAAAACAAACGTGATGTGCGTGCATAAAGTTTCCGTCAATATAATTACACTCTTATTCAACGTCCTAGTTAGTTTTTTTGTCCTAAACTAGAAGATATTTTAATTTCTTTTTCGTTTTTTTTTCACACCCCCACCTAAACTCCATCAAATTTGCATAATGCTTTCCTATTTTATCCTTATTTTTATTTCATTTCATTTCATTTTATTTCCAGTATAATAAGTACAATTTAACATCTTTATAATCCCGTACCAAAAATAGCTCCATAGCTACAACACGGATATATAAATATATAATTTATAATATTTTTGACATGTACTACATAAATTAGGATTTAGTATAAATGTTTTAATCCGATTTCATTTAGTAATAGTATATTTATTACTAACATTAGATCATAGATGTACAATTCAAGTATCTCATTAATATATCTTTACGCATGCCTTATGATAGTTTACAAATGAAACCCATATCAATCATGCATTCAACTTCGAAATAATCTCTCTAAATAAGACTTAAGCAGTGCACACAATTTATCTAATTATATACATATATATATATATATATATATATATATATATATATATATATATATATATATATATATATATATATATATATATATATATATATATATATATATATATAGGGGTGAGTTCAATGGAAAACCACTATGCACCTGAAAACTGTGGAAACCTACGCCTACAGTCCGATTTGGTGCATTTCATGAAAAACGCGGTGGCATGATCGTAAATAAGGTGATGCATCACGCGAGATTTTGATGCATCACGCGAGAAATTTGATGCATCACGCGGGATTTTGATGCATCACGCAGGGAATTTGATGCATTTGTGGTGGTGCAGTGCGGTTTTCACAAGTTTTCAGGTGCATGATGGTTTTCCATATATATATATATATATATATATATATATATATATATATATATATATATATATATATATATATATATATATGTAACACTTTTATTATTATTATTATTATTATTATTATTATTATTATTTGTAATTTAATGCATTTAGAATGAGTTGGTGTGGAAAATCATAAATAATGGTTGTTTAGGATATAAATCATAACTTGAATATAACACAAATGATTTATGTGACTTCTTAATATTTTCATATAAGTTTCACCCAGAGGCCAGAGCCCACCCTGGCCCGGCCCCGGACCTGATCGGGTTGACCAAAAACCCAATTATGATTTTGGAGAGCATTAGCTGAATATGAAACAGTAAATCGGATTTTAATCCACCGTCCAACACCCGACAATTGGACCATTTTTGCGGTATAACATGTCTCTTTCTCTTTTCCTTTTTTTTTTTTTAATATATTATTTTCCTTTACCACATGTGGAATTATACTCAGGGATGACAACAAAATTTCAAACCAGAAAAATTATATCAAATTGACAAGGATTGTGACATTGTGACAGAGACGACGAATTTTAGCAAAAAAAGAATGATCAGGACGGGTAGTTTTGCACTCCAGGCCCAATGATCCGGCCCGATCACATGTTTATTTAGTTTTTTTTTATAACAACAGATTATTAATTTTTTAAATATAATAAACTAGTTATCGAAGGCCGCGTGTTGCTGTGTGGTTTAAAATATTTATTACAAAAAGAAATATTAAAAACAAATGAATAAATATTTTTCGAATAATTCAAATAACAAAACCCAACTGAACCAGTATCAAAGAGTGAAATTGAAAAGCTGATACAGTGATAGATATCCAAGAAACAAGCCAAGTGATACTGTTGGTTCATATCATTGGTTTTCTTGATTTTGCAATGTCAAAATTACAAACTATGACTTGTTAAATCTATCAGAATCAAAATTAAATAATTATATGTGTTTATTATGCATGGCGACGTAATTTTAGTAATGTGTCATTTGTACAAATATGTTTTAAACACTTAATTTTCACTATGAAGTTTCACGTGGTTGTCCTTGATTATCCGATGGTATATAATCCATGTTTAAGTTCTTACGGTTTTTAACCTATGATAGGAAATGACCTTTTAAATGGGATCGGGATACTACTAATCCTGAGCTCGAAAGCAACCCATTTCTATTGCTATTTTACGATACATAACAATGGTTTCGAATTTCAAAGACATTGTACGATCTAGGAATGTGTAAAAAAACTGAATTTGAAAAAAATTAAGAAGACTTTAGATACATTGCTTATTCATTAATAACATTTTATAGGAGGTCTTGAGTTTTCTCATGCAGACTTTAGTTTATTGAGGTATGTCTCACATAAAAAATAATGTAACATAAATTTAATATTATTAAATAATTTATAATGATTCGTGTGAAGTGATCTCATCATACCTGCGCGCATACAATATATATCAAATAATGTGTTTGACGGGAACCATGAATCTTATTATCTTAATTTACCTTTGAATGCAATGATTTAAAATAATCTGAATTGACGTCTCATTTAATTATCATTAAATTCAAAAAGTTAAATGAATGATAAGTATGAATGTATGATGTTCATATACACTGGCGGATCTAGTTCATTAAGATAAATTTTGTCAAAGATATATAATATATTAACAATTTTCTGTAAAATTTGTATAATATACATAATGAACATCTATTGTTTTTTTTTACTTAATTTGCTAAAATGATGAAACATTTTTCTAGATCCGGCCACCCGGTCTATTCATATATATGGAAAATTGAAATATTACAAGTGATATGATGGCCGGTTAATTAGGTAGGGGCGGAAGGTAGTAGCTAGTAGGGGTTTACGTACATGGTTCGGTTCGGTTTGCTTCTAAAATTAATATGAACCGTGTTTTCAGTTTCAGTTACCCGGTTTTCAGTTACTTGCTATATATTTAAAAGCAAATACATATACAGAAATATATCTTTTTTAAACACGAATTCCTTTTAAATACAAAGTTATGGTAAACTATTTAATTATAAATTTTAAAAGTTACATTAAATGTATTTAATAAACCAATTAAATAAAAAAATCATTTAAAAATCTAGTATTTAATTTATTAGAATGACAAAATTAATGAAATTAAAAATAAAAACTACTAACTTGTATATATATATAATCGGCTCGGTTATCTACGATTTTCTAAAATTAAAAACCTAACCGCATCGTGATGTTTCGGTTTCGGATCAAACGATTTAAGCAGTTCAATTTGGTTTCTTGGTTTTCCAGTTTTGTTTGAACATCCATAGGTAGTAGGTATGAGCTGCAACAAGGGGGGGGGTTCGAATTGGGAGCAATTCTCAGCCGACTGTAGTGCTGTCACATTCATCCATGTATCGATGGATTCATTGCCACTATGTTCATGTTTAAACAATCTTCAGTTGATCGAAACTAGCCTAGAGCCACACACTTATTAATCAAAGTTAATTAATTAATAGAATATACGTGGCTCATTAATTAATTACACCATCAGACATAATTGTACAGTACTAGCTTGTTCTTGTATGCATGCACACAAAAATTTAACGTTTTTTATGACAAAAATGTCCATGTTATATAAATATATGCATACACACACTGACTTAATTAGGTACAAACATCCATCCAATTTCCAAACAGCTAGGTTAATTACTAGCTAGTAAAAAAAACAACAAATGAGAGATCGAGAGGAGGGATCAAGCTGATCGATCGAGGTAGAGATAAAATATGGTCACCATTAGCCGTAGGCTGTGGCACTTATTAATTTTGACCAGATCGACATATCATTATATTCATCGTTCATCGTTCATTTAATTAGTGCAGCAACTCTGGGTCGATCCGGGGAGTACGTGGAGACGATGATGACACGTATGGCATTCAGTTTTGTTGAGAGGTTTTCAATTAACAAGCTATGTAGTAGTAGGACCCACGGCCTCCAGATATTTTCTTTAAATGCATATATGCTGTCTCTCCCTCCCTCCCATTCTCAACTGGTTCTCTCTCTCTCTCTCTCTATCCATCCATCATTCTGATCTCTCTCTCTCTTTTTTCTCTTCTTTTCGACCAATTCACACAGTAGGATCGCCAGTTGCGGTTAATTAATTGATGGAAACAAGTTCAAGTGATGAAATGATAAGTTGGTTTGAAGAAGTGGCCAAGAATGCTGGGAAGGTTCAGATGGAAACCCTGAAGAAGATTCTTGAGATGAATAATGGGGCGGAGTATCTGGAGAAGTGGTTGGTGGGAGATGATGATAGCATTGATATTCATAACATGGATGCACAAGCATTGCAGTCTCTTTACACATCACGCCTCCCATTGGCTTCCCATGCAGATCTACATCCTTATATTCAGCGGATTGCTGATGGAGATACTTCTCCTCTACTCACTAAACAACCCATCACTACTCTCTCCTTGAGGTACCTACCTACCTAATCTATCTATCTATCTATCTATCTGCACCACCTACTCCACTTCCTAGGGCTCTATATATGTATATAATTATCTGCTCCAAATTAATATGATTAATATAAGGTTGTAGCTAGGGGCATTATTGTGGTGGTACACAAAACCCATATATAATATCTCTGGTTCTATAAAAATAAATATCAGTATGTATTTGAGTATTAATTTCTATATATTTGAGAAATGCAAACATAATATTATAGAAAAATGCTTTTTTTAATAATAATTTTGGGTGGTTTAGCTCCGGAACAACTGAGGGAAGACAAAAGTACGTTCCCTTCACTTCTCATAGCTCTAAGACCACTCTCCAAATCTTCAAGTTGGCTGCAGCCTATCGATCAAGGTTTAATTTATCTATCTACCGATCTCTCTCCATGGATCCATCTCTTTTTAAATAAGGGTTTACATACGTACGTACGTGGTTAATTTCTGAAACAACTAGCTGTTTGCATTTATTTAAAGGGTTTATCCTACAAGGGAAGGAGGCAAGATTCTTGAGTTTATCTATGGCAGCAAACAGTTCAAAACCAAGGGTGGCCTGTCTGCAGGAACAGCCACCACACATTACTTCGCAAGCCAAGAGTTCAAACTCAAGCAACAACAAACAAAATCATTCGCTTGTAGCCCTCAGGAAGTCATATGCAGTGGTGACTACAAGCAATCCACATATTGTCACTTCCTTCTGGGACTCTTTTACTCTCCAGAAGTTGAATTCATTGCCTCCACTTTCGCGTATTGCATCGTCCAAGCACTTGGCTTATTTGAAGATTACTGGAGGGAACTATGCAACGATCTTTCCCAAGGAACTTTGAGTCCCCGGATCACCATCCCATGTACCAGGAAATCGGTTCTCAACTTGATCAAACCAAACACGGCTTTGGCAACATTGATAAGATCGAAATGCGAGGAGTTAGAGGAATCAGGATGGTACGGACTCATCCCAAAGCTGTGGCCAAATGCTAAATATGTGTATTCAATCATGACTGGCTCAATGCAACCCTACCTGGATAAACTGAAGCATTACGCAGGGGACCATTTGCCGATGGTGAGCGCAGACTACGGGTCCACGGAGAGTTGGATCGGGGTGAACATGGACCCGTCTTGTGCACCAGATAAAGTGACTTTCACGGTGGTTCCCACGTTTTCTTACTTTGAATTCATACCATTGCACCGGCAGCCGCATCAGACTCCTTGTGTCGACGCCATTGCTGCTGCTGGTGACGACTACGTAGAAGATGATCCGGTGCCCTTATCCAAGGTCAAGATTGGTCAACCCTACGAGATTGTCCTCACCACCTTTACAGGTAATTAATTTTAAACTTTTATCCACCATTTACTTAATTAATCCTACTTACTCGATCGATGCATATAGTTTCTTTTAACATTTTTGTCCCTCTAGTTTTTTCTTTAGCTTGATTCTCATGGCCGGCCCTAAGGGTCCACATGGCTATCGCCCAGGCATTATACCATGTAGACATTATTTTATTAGTCCGATAAGTAATATGTTAGGCATATATACATGTGTGTATTTTTTAAATTTCAACCCAATAAATGAAAAAAAGCTTTAAAAAATAATATTCTTGTGTTGTTAAAATGACATTATTTTTTCTATCTTACCAAACTCATCTTAAAAAAATAGTATGTTGCATTTTCAAAAAGATATTTTCTTCTATCTCGCACTGAAAATGAAAATATTCAGGACCAGCCCTATTGATTTTTGTGAAGAATTGAATTTATTTATTTGATAACATGTCATTTTAAGTGTATAATTTTCTAACATGACTTGTGTTGAACCATAAAAGTACCAGAAAAATTATAAATAACAAAAATAAATATTTGGATAGCATCAATCGTTTTTTATAAAAATAATTCTAAAAAGTAGTTATTTGAGGATAAAAATATATACAAAAATTCTACTACCTTAATTATTTGATCTCTATAAAAATAATAAAAATGACATTATTAATGTTAATATTAATATATTTATTATTATAATTAGCATGTTTATTACTAATACTTAACAATAAATATTATCATTATTATTAAAAAAATGGTTTTAAATTATTATTTCGCATAAATAGCAAGCTGGTGCAAAATTTGATAGTTTGACTTAGATACTCTATACGTAGGAGACTAGGAGGATAAATTTGACAGTGGCACCATCACCAGCAACACTCCAAAACGTGACAGAGCATCTTCATGCACGTACAAAACTTTAAATAATAAATTTAAGAGTAAATTACATAAATGGCCCCTTCGTTTGTTTCAGCTTACAATTCAATCCTAATATTCATTTATTGCTCTGGTGTTCCCTATTTTACTGTTTGCTTTATATCCGTTAACTTTAACGATCCAATTCTATTGGATCAACTTAAATAAACATTTTGCCCTTTTTGATTTAATCACCTCGATTTATTAAGTCATTTCTGTTTTGGTCCTTAACCAAAAGTTATTTTTTTTTTACACTAATTTAATTTCTGTAATAAGTACTATATTACATATTAATTACTTATTATCTTAAAGCTATTAAAATAATATTACTAATTATTTTAATTATAATCTAATTATTTGTTTAATTAGTAATTTAAGGCATCTAAGTTTTTTATTAAATTATTTTAAGAATTTAACTTGTAGTTAATTATGATTCATTACAACTAAAAATGTTCTTTCAACTTTGTTCGTTAGAAACTTGAAAAACACGAAGAACACGAAACTAAAAACAAAACTAATTAGGTTTATAAATCATATAGTAAATGAAATCAAAAGAAATCAATTAGAGAACACCAAAAACATATGATGATTTCTAGAAGAAATAACACCAACACTAAGATTCATACACTAACATTCATATAAATAAAATCCAATCACGTCAACCATCAATTTGGACATGAAGAAGGATGGATTGAAACATGAAATCCACAATCAAACACCAGAATCAAGTACCATGAATTTGAACGTAAGTCGGTCTGACAATGAAACACAAACTTGATAATGATGATGAACAAGGATGCAAATCAAACCCGTATCCACAACGATGCATCATATTCAAGCACCATTTCTATTTCGAAAATCAAACTCATATTCAAACCTTATCTCAAAAATCGATTCAAGAAGTTCATCCAAACTCATATTCAAGCAACAAAATTTATTTAAAGAATACACAATTGTGTTTCGAATCAAAGCCCTAAATTGTTTAAAACGAAGCAAAGCCAATTGTTCAACAACAAAAATAGAATACGAACTTTAAAGGATCAAACTAGAAAACGCACGCACACACCTTGGTTTATGAGGCTTGCAATTAACTGATTAGAAATCGTTCAATACCACTATTGGATAAGACTTCGTAAACTTTGTGTTTGAAACTTAAATACGGAATAGATTTCACATCTCGCTGTTGAAATAGATTTTGTATCAAAACCAAAACCATCATCGATTGAAATCGAAACCTTTGATGAAAGTGAAGCCATTGACGATGACGATGAAGGACGTTGACGGGAGCGGTGACGGTGGCCTTCCCAAATTGGAAACGTGAGACGTACGATGGTGATGAACACTGATGAAGTCAATGGATGCTTCCTGATTGGCTTCATGATCTAGGTTTTCAAAATCCAGGGCATCCACTTCAACACTTGTTTTGAGGATGAAAATTTTGATTTTTTTTTCCTCCATATAGAATCAATACAAGGAAGAAATTAAGAAGGGATTAGTAAGGAACATATAGCAAGTTGTTTTAATTATTAATAATAACAATAATAATAATAATAATAATAATAATAATAATAATAATAATAAAGAAATCAACTAAATATTGATTTTAATAAATTCTTACCAATAAGGTTGGTTTTTAAATTCGTTGAACATAGCATAAGTAGGTATTAAATTGTTAGTTTAATTAATTATATTAATACAACTATTTTATAAGGTTGAAAGTTTTTTTAATTATTGTATCTGAAAAATAGAATCAAATAAATAACACATCTTTATGTAGGGTATCAGTATTAGAAGTATCACTGTAAACAACTTTTTTTTAGTTTTTACATGACATTGTTTAAAATAACATTAACATGTAAATGTATAATTTATCTAATAAACGTGACATTCATTCACACAGTCACTTATGTATTCACATAGTTTTTTGTAGTTTAGATTCATAAAACTCAACTTATAATATTTTTTATACATTGCTATGTAGAAAAATATATAAAATACTACAATTTGCAAGTTTGTATTTCAGTGATACACTGATACTTCCGCAAAAGAATATATTTGTCTATGCAACTCAGTTAATGTTACATTTAAATATTAATTATCAACTAATTCTTATGTTATTTTATTTAAATTCAAAATATATAAAATTTAGCCATATAAAAAAATCATTTTATCATCATATTCTTTATGTTATTGAAAGAGTTAATATTCAAATTAGGTCTCGGAGGAAAAGACAACCAACCTTCATAAAAAAATTATGGGTTAATATTGAAAAAGTCAATCAGTTTTTTTTTGTGATTGAGTCATAAAATTTTTGTTTTATCGTTTAAATGCCTTAATTATTTTTGTCTTATTCAAAAGAGTATATTTGACTTGTTTGACCAATTAACAAAAAAGTAACCCTAGTTTTTTCACTTAATTAATGTTGAAAAAACCCATAATATTTCCATATTTTAGCGATTAAGTTTCAATCTTTTTTATTTTATCAGTTTTATTTAACAAGCTAATCCGGTAGCCGGTCAAAAATATATTATAACTTTAAATAAAACAAATATAGTTTAGAAACTTAAAGAATTGAAAAAAAAAAAAAAAAAAAAAAAAAACCCAAAAATTACGAACAAACTATTTCTAAACTTTTACCGTACAATACCTTTCATCTCCGGTACCAGCTTTGTGATTGTGAAAGGATTTTTACTGTTTCCACTTTCCATAATTGGTTTTTGGTTTTTTTTTTTTTTTCCTTACATCAGAGAAAAGCGCTTTTTGATGTGTTGTTGTTGGACAAAAACCGGTTAGCACAAACAAACCGTTTCTTCACTGTCCTTCAACGATATTTTAATATTGAACTTTTCTTTCATCTTAACCCGCGTTGAATATAAAACTTTACATTTTAGTGAAGCGTATATCTTAATTTGTGAAATCTTCTACTTTTATTAAAAAAAATTTAAACCGTAGACTAAGTCACTCCTATTCCTAAACTACCCTTTTGCCCCAAGTGAGGATTTCAAAACTTACTTTCACCACCTAAATTCAAACTTGTATCCGATAGGAGTCGAACCCGTAACCTCTAATTGCATATCAACTCTCATAACAGATGGAAAAAACCAACTGATAAATAACCATCAAAGAAAATACTTATAAAATCTAATTTATTAAATACACATCTTGTTAGTATTAAACTTTACTAACATTTAATTAAGTATTTCACAAATTGTAAGCTATTTTAACATCGTTATATTAAAGTCTAGGAACGTGTGATTTCTAAAAATATGAAGAAGAAGTTGAGCAATATATTCTATAAAACAATTAATTACTTAATTTTGGATAAAAAAAAAGCTTTTAGAAAACCTTTGGATTCGAGAAGGTTTATTAATATAGGTTTTTAGAATAAAAGTTAGTAGAGTGATGACATGACATTGATGTAGCAAAAGTAAAAGCCTACTAATAAGTATTATTCGTTAGAGATGCCTTACTGGTGTAACGTAAATACTTGATGATAAAGGTATGCTTTATGATCATACTTTTTCTGTCTATATTTCTTGCATCATGTATAATAAATAATAAAAGAACAAAACTCATAATTTTAAAAATTATTTATCGAATGAAAAAACATAAAAAGATGTAAATGATAAAGCATAACACGGAAATAGGTCGCCTGCTTCATATTATATCTATAAATATTATTTAAAAACTAATTTCGTAAATTAAATACTGATGTTATGATGTATATTTTTTGTGCTTATTTTATTTCTCTCCACCTTTCTCATCTTTTTCGAAATTGGAAATACCCACATTTTCATAATGTTTTTATCTCAATACTCATTTATCCTATTAATTTAGAGAGAGAAAAGGTATAGTGATAGAGAGAGAAGCCAGGGACGGGTGGTTGTGCATCGGGGACTAGATCCGGGGTGGTGTAACCGCCGGCCTCCATCTGATGTGGCCAACGCCGAAGCCTTCGGCATCAATACACCCACCACACTGAGAGTGTCGAAATCTGTACAAGATCCTCCTACGTTTGTCCGCACTTATAGGAGCAAACATTAGACCGGATGTAAGTGAAATAAAAAATTAGAGCTTTAAACTCGTTAAATTTTAAAACCTTGTTTTTTGAAATCATGTAACTTTTGTATGTTTAAACATAATCTCAGATATAGTATCATGACTTATTTACGCTTTAACAAACTAATTAACTCTTATAAACTTGAAATATTTGTAACTACTTATTAATATATATTTAATTGCTTTTATATATATATATATATATATATATATATATATATATATATATATATATATATATATATATATATATATATATATATATATATATATATAATTACTAGGTTAGATACTCATGAATTACATGAATTAATTTTTTAAAAATTATAAATGTTTATTATGATATATGAAATGATTTTAAGAAATTAGAGTCTATTAGATATTAATTAATTAATTATTAAATTAATTTATATTATGGTATAATGAATTTGATTTTTTTTTATTTTATAAAATTTGGTAAATGATATGTGGTAAATTAAAAGAAGACGATGGCATAAGACAAATTAAATGACAGTTTGATACATGACAAATTTTCACTAATTTATATAGATTAAATATAGATATGGATTTATAGACGTAGATTATAAATAGATGATAAAAGTATAGATTTTTATGCATATGTTTAGAAAAGCAATAAATGAAACATTTTACTTTTGAAAGTAGAAAAGAAGGAAAAGCAATAAATGAAACATTACAGCTTTCTGTCATCGTGTAAGCTAGGTAGCTCCCATTAAAATATATACATAGTACTCGATTCTTAAATACTAAAAACACATATTTATGGCAAAATTCATGGGTGATTTTATTTACATCATTATTAATTTATCTATCACACCTCCTAGAAAGTCAAGTTTTATAGAACGGTGGGTATACTCATTCCCTAATTTTTCTCTATCACAATACTAATTTAACCAATTAAGTTTAGAGATAGAAAATGTAGAAAGTGATAGAGAAGCCCGTAAGGAAACGAAGTCGTTGGCTAGGAGTATTTTCACGAGGCCACCCACCAGGACGATTATTGAAACATGATATACTTGATTTCTTAGATACTTGAATTTCATAAAGGATTTAAAATAAGAAAAAAATATTGTTGGACCAAACTGACAAAATAATATTGAAAACGTTATTATTTTTTTAAAATAGATCTTAAAGAAAATGTCACTTCATTTTCATAACATGAACAACTAGTTACTAGTAGCGAATATTACCGTTTTAACAAGAAATAACTATGTAATATATATAGGGTTCAACCTTCATAAATCGAAGAACCTCCATGCACCACCACAAATGCATCACAATTCTCGTGTGATGCATCATTATTTCTAGTGATGCATCAAATTCTCGCGTGATGCATCGACTTCCTGCGTGATGCATTAATATTGTTGCATTATGTATCATCTGATCCAATGACTATAAAGTGGTTCCACAGTTTCCGATGCATATGAGTTCAATGGTGAACCTACCCCTATATATATATATATATATATATATATATATATATATATATATATATATATATATAGGGGTGGGTTCAATGGAAAACCACTATGCACCGGAAAACTGTGGAAACCTACGCATACCGTCCGATTTGATGCATTTCATGAAAAACGCGGTGGCATGATCGTAAATAAAGTGATACATCACGCGGGATTTTGCTGCATCACGCGAGAAATTTGATGCATCACGCGAGATTTTGATGCATCATGCGGGAAATTTGATGCATTTGTGGTGGTGCAGTGCGGTTTTCATAAGTTTTCAGGTGCATTATGCAGAAAGACGTTGCATCACATATATATATATATATATATATATATATATATATATATATATATATATATATATATATATATATATATATATATATATATATATATATATATATATATATATATATATATATATATATATAGATTTGGGTTCAAATGAGTACCACTAGTTTTGCGGAGTACCGGAGGTACCTCGCTTAAAACCATTTTTTTTGAAATTTTTTTCATAATCATATTTAAATTAATAATATAAGACTACTTGCAAAAAATCACACCTAAACACACACTATAACTATGTGAAACGTGCAAGTTCACATGAACTGCACTGTTGTGAATGTATGTTCACAGCTAAGCATGTTCACATGAATTTTTTAACGTTCACATGACTTTTAAGAGGCTAGAAAGTGTGAATGTGTGTAATTCTTTTACGAATAGGCTTATATTATTTGTATCTAAATTAATATGAAAAAAAAATTAAAAAAAAAAACTTTTTTTCGGAGCATGTTCACATCTAAAACCCGTGTGTTCACAGGTACTCACGGTACTCTGCATTTTTTAGGTACTCACACGAACCATATTCTATATATATATATGTATATATATATATATATATATATATATATATATATATATATATGTGTGTGTGTGTGTGTGTGTGTGTGTATGTATGTATGTGTATATATATATATATATATATATATATATATATATATATATAGGGAGGTTCAATGGAAAACCACCATGCACCTGGAAACTTGTGAAAACCGCACTGCACCACCACAAATGCATCAAATTCCCCGCGCGATACATCAAAATCCCGCGCGATGCATCAAAATTTCCGCGTGATGCATCAAAATCTCGCGTGATGCATCACCTTATTTACGATCATGCCACCGCGTTTTTCATGAAATGCACCAAATCGGACGGTTTGCGTAGGTTTCCATAGTTTTCAGGTGCATAGTGGTTTTCCATTGAACCCACCCCTATATATATATGTATGTATGTATGTATGTATGTATGTATGTATGTATGTATGTATGTATATATTAGAGACCAAACCCATAAGACAATAAGGCCTTGTTTGTTTTTAGTTAATCACCTCTTAATAACCTCTGAAGTCTAAATTTCAGATCTAAAATGAATTAAGATTGTTTGTTTAGATTTAGACTTTAGAGGTTATAACCTCTAGATTTACCTCTTAAAATTAAGAGGATGAATTTGGGCTGAAAAAAATAAGAGGATATTTTCTATATAATTAATTTAATTAATTCTAATTAAAATATATTTACCATTTTATTTTAATTTTGTTTATTTAAATTAATTAGTTATAATATGTAATAAATTAGTTATAATATTGTAAAGTAATATTTTTCATATGTTTCATATTACGAAACAAACAATCTTAAGATTACCTCTTAATTTCAGATTTCAGATCTTAAGACCACCTCTAATTTCAGATGTGGTATTTAGACTTCAGACGTTTAACCTCTTAAAAAACAAATAACACCTAAAACATGTTGGTTTTTTAAAATATAAATCCTAATTAAATTTATAAAAAGTTGTCTCTAAAATGATATAGTAAACCAAAACATTAAGAGTCTGTTTGACAAAACTAGATGCAACTAATAACTAGAACTTTTATTAGTAAATATATATTTGATAAAGTAGTTGAAGCTAATGCTCAAAATGATCTTATACGACAAATAAATAAATGTACCAAATTAGAAACATAATTAATTAAGATTCTTTTATAATTTTATTTTTTTCATAAACTCAAGCTACTTCCCAACTTACTTGAAATAGCTTATGATTTAAAAACTTGATTTTGATAAACTCATGAATTTTTTTTAATCTAAATGCAGCTTATAATTAAAATGAATTGAACTTTTAAGAACCATAATTTGAACTCTCATAATCAGTGCGTAAAACAAATACGTTAACATTTAGTTATTTTAAAAGTAAAATAATTTTAGAAACCTTCAAAAAAAAAAAAAAATTATTGCAAGTTATTTAAAGAAAAGAATTAATAATTCCCGCCATCCCAATGGGAGACGACTGATGAGACTAGAGGGGAAGTAGAAAGTACTTGTGCCAGTTGCCACAATTTCACGGACACCGTGCCCTACATTTTGAATGCCCTACCAAAAATAAACAACCCTTAGGAATGAATGGTCCCTTATTTTTGTGATTTATATATATACAGACAAACACTAAAATACAGTTTGCAGAAGAAAGCTAGAAACCTCACAATTATTTGTTTCTGAATTTCAAGCTAGGGGAACAAAATGCCTTATCTCTAGCTTGTTATTCAAAGTCAACCGGTCTGCAGTAATTAATATAAAATTATAAATTAAAGATATGATTATGTTAAATTAATTCTTATTAAATTTGTTTTAATTTCAGGTCTTTACAGGTATAGATTAGGAGATGTAGTGGAAGTGGCTGGTTTTTACAAACAAACTCCAAAACTCAACTTCTTATGCAGAAGGAAGCTAATCCTAACTGTAAATATTGACAAGAACACTGAAAAAGACCTTCAACTAGCCGTCCAAAAGGGTTCGCGGCCACTCATCAAGGCTCGAGCCGAGCTAGTTGATTTCACAAGCTATGCCAACATTACAAACCAGCCCGGTCACTACGTGGTGTACTGGGAGATCAAGGGTGAAGTGAAGGAGGGGATATTGGAACAATGTTGCACCGAAATGGATTCAGCATTTGTGGACCACGGGTATGTTGTGTCGAGGAAAGCCAACTCAATCGGGCCTCTAGAGCTTTGCATCGTGGAACGTGGTACCTTCAAGAAGATCATGGAACATTTTATCGTGAATGGTGCGACAATGAGCCAGTTCAAAACTCCAAGGTGCACAAATAATCAGTATCTATTGAAGATCCTGAATCTATGTACAGTCAAGAGGTTTCGCAGTACTGCTTATGAGTGATTTAATTGTGTACGTGTGCGCGCTAGCTGAGTGTGATTATATTTACAAACTCAATCGTTGGCTAGATTGAGAAATCAATTATATTATATGATGTTGATCAAATTAATTCAGTCCCTTAATTAATCTTGATTTAAAATATATAGCTTCATCCTGACATTTAATTTCTGAATTAATTAAATTAATTAAGGGAAGAACTTATATAATTAGAATATTGAAGAAGCATATATTGCTATAAATATATAAGGTTTACGACGTAAATGAAGAAGAATAGGTATAGGGGTACATAGCGTAGCGTAGCGTAGGTGAGGCGGGTTCAATTCATGTTCGTTCATTCATTCAATCCGTACGTACGTAGATCAAGAGATAAGGCGGGGATAGGGACAATGCATGCATGCCTTGTCTTATGGGGGGTTCACAAAGTGGTCGAGATGATGAGACAAATCCAAACACAAATGGTCCAGGGAGTGGACATCCAACGATCAACCATCATGGTTAAGAGGGGCTTCAATGGAAAATCAACATGCATCTGAAAACTTTAAAAAAACCTACATACACCACCACAAATGCATCACAATTCCCGCGTGATGCATCAAATTCTCGCGTCATGCATCACCTGATCTAATGGCTATAAAGTGGTTCCCGGGTTTTTCGATTCATATAGGTTTTCCATTGAACACACACTTAAGTTCCATGGACTTTCTTATCGGAGTGGAGTCTTGGAGTTCCATACTAGATGTACATGTTCATTATGATAAAATATTGTATTTTATGCAAAAGTGAAATACACACATGCTCCAAAAATGCATTATTATTGACCATTTCCTTTTTCACATAATTTGATTCATTACAATTAAAAGGTTATATTTCATACAAAAATATAATGTGCACGTATTTAAAAGTGCATTATCAGTTCACATATGCATATTATTTAAATATTGTACTTATGCATAAAATAGATTGTTTCTTATATCGTAATTAACTTTAGATGATGTAAACTAATCTATCGTAACACATTTTTTAACATTTGTATATTGCATTTTTGCATTAAATAAAACATTGAACATGTACATATAATATTAGACTCTAGGACTCCACCATAATACAGGACTCCACGGAAGTCGACCCTATATTGACTTTGGGATGATTAAAGTTTACAACATGCTGTCAATGTAGGTTACAAAAGGGAAACTAAAGAAAAAATCGTGAGAATTCTATAAAAATCAACAAACAAGATAGTGAAAGTATAATCTATCAATAATGTTTACTTGTTGATAGTGAAATAATAAATTCAATGTCTAACTCATGAACAAATAATAATAATAATAATAATAATAATAATAATAATAATAATAATAATAATAATAATAAGAACTATATAAGTTTTATTGTTGCATATGAAATTTTATTTGTCTTATATTTATAACGAGTTATTGAACACCCGCGCATTGCTGCGGGGTCTAAAATATTAATTACAAAAACAAATAAATAAAAATACATTTCAAACAATTCAAGCAAAGAAACACAACTGAACCAAAATCGAAGAGTGAAATTGAAAAGCCGATATAGATTCAATAAGTAAGACAAATGATACTGTTAGTCGATTCTTATCATTGGTGGTCTAGATTTTGCAATACTAAAATTACAAACAATGTCTTATTAAATCAGATCGAAACCATAAATAATTAATTAATTATTCATAACCATAATTTAAAATTTTGACAATGATTAGGTTTAATCGTCAATTTAATTTATTGGTTTTACGATTAAATAAAATAAATTTATAACGGTAATGTCTTTAATGCATCGATCAGAGTTTGTCAACGTTATAATATTAATGTTCGATGTTATACATGATCATATTCAATAAAAAATCTATATATTAAATGGTTACATTTTTATTATAAAATAATTTTATTAGAATTTTGTATTGTGCATCTAAATAACAAAGTTTTTTTTATATAAATAAACATAACATAATAGTTTCAAAAGACAACTACAAACATAAACAAAATTTAAATCAAAATTTTAAGTATGTAAGAAAATGTTGCAATAATAAATGTTAAAAGAGGACTAAATGAAAATTTATTAAAATAAAATGGCTAAATAAAAGATAACAATAAGATGTGGGTATATTGTGAAAAAATTAAATTAAAAAGTTAAAAAAACAATTTCATTAGAATTTTGTATCGCGCATCTGAATAATAAAGTCTCAATTAAAGATAATATAATAGTTTCAAAAGACAACAACAAACATAAGTATAATTAAAATTATAATTTTAAGTATGTAAGAAAAATGTTATAATAATAAACGTTAAAAGAGGACTAAATGAAAATTTACTAAAATAAAAGGGCTAAATAAAAATAATACTAAGATGAGGGTGTATTATGAAAATTTAAATTTAAAATTTAAAAAAAAAAAAGAAAAAAAGGAAAATTGCCATTGGTGTAGAACATATGATATAATTGTATATATACGAGTTATTGACACACGCGCGTTGCTGCGGGGTCTAAAATAATAATTACAAAAATAAAGAAAGAAAAATATTTTTCAAACAATTCAAACAAATAGTGAAATGGGAAAGCTGATATTTCAAAAAGCAAGACAAATGATAGTGTTAGTTGGTTTTTATGATTGGCTTTCTAGATTTTGCAATGCTAAAATTACAAATAATGTCTTATTAAATCGGATCGGAACCAACTAATTAAATATTCATAACCATAATATGAAAATTTGACATTGGTTAGGTTTAATCATCAATTTAATTTGTTAGTTTTACGATCAAATCAAAAAAAAAAAAACTATAACAGTAATGTCTCTAATACATCGATTAGGGTTTGTCAGCGTTATAATAGTAATGTTGATTGTTATACATGATTATATTTAATAAAAAATCTAAATATTAAATAGTTACATTTTAATTATAAAACAATTGCATTAGAATTTGTATCGTGCATTTTAATAATAAAGTCTTTTTCATACAATTTAACATAACATAATAGTTTCAAAAGACAACTCCAAACATTTAAAATCATAATTTTAAGTGTGTAAGAAAACTGATGTAATATTAAATGTTAAAATATTACTAAACTCTTAAATTTATTAAAATAAAAGGGCTAGATAAAAGATAACACTAAGATAAGTGTGTGTTACAAAAAATTTAAATTTAAAATTAACAAAAAAAACATGTGGCTGGTTGATCCCAACCGTTATAAATTTTTTTAGGTTTGATCGTAAAACCAACAAATTAAATTGACGATGCAATGTAAAATTTTCATATTATGGTTATGAATATTTAATTAGTTAATTCTGTTTCCGATCCGATTGAATAAAACACTGTTTGTAATTTTAGCATTACAAAATCTAGAAAGCCAATCATAAGACAATATCATTTGTCTTGTTTTTTTGAAATATCAGCTTTCCAATTTCACTATTTGTTTGAATTGTTTGAACGTTCAATGTTACACATGATAATATTTAATAAAAATATCTAAATATTAAATAGTTACATTTTAATTATTAAACAATTACATATTAATTTTGTATCGTGCATTTGAATAATAAAGTCTTTTTCATATAATCAAACAAAATACAATAGTTTCAAAATACAACTTCAAACATATGTATAAATAAAATCATAACTTTAAACGTGTAAGAAAATTTGGTAATAATAAATTTTAAAGGAGGACTAAACAAAAAATTATTAAAATAAAGGCATTAAACGAAATATAACACAAAGAAAATGGTGTATTATGAAAAGTTTAACATTTTAAAAAAAAAAAGAAAAAAAATATAGTATCAAAAGATAACTTCAAACACATGTGTAAATAAAATCATAATTTTAAATATTGTACTGATAAATGTTAAGAGGATTAAACAAGCTTTCCGGACTCGTAAAAGACGGCTAGGAACATTTAATTAGAATTTTGTATTGTGCATTTTAATAATAATTTTTTTCATACAAATAAAAATAACATAATAGTTTCAAAAGATAACTTCAAACACATGTGTAATTAAAATCATAATTTTAAATGTGTAAGAAAATATTATAATAATAAATGTTAAAAGATGACTAAATAAAAATCTATTAAAATAAAGACGTTAAATAAAAGATAACACAAAGATAAGTGTGTATTATGAAAAGTTTAATATTTAAAAAAATAAGAAAATTTTAAAATATAAAAAAAACAAACTTAAAAAAAGAATAAAAAGAATATGAAAATTTTAAAATTGAAAAAACAAAAAAAAAAAAAAAGAATTAGGAAAAGTTTAAAATTAAAAAAAAAAAAACCCCTTGGTTGGCCAAGTGTGAAGTTTTCATTGGGCTAGCCCATATGAAAATTGTATGTATATATAATATATTTAATTTTAAGAAACATAAGAAAACACTTTAAAAAGTTTTTGATAATTATTTATCTATCATAATTATGTTTATACTTGTTTGAAAAAATTTTTGTTTAATTTTTATTTCTCAATTTTGTTAAATCGTAGTTTTTAGGGTTACTTGAAATAAAAAGGGAAAATGTCTGTCAAATAGTTGTGTATTTTTGAGTTTGTACTCATTAATGTAGTTTATTTTTTTGTGCACATTTTGTATTCAAACTTTCAAAAATGTTTCAATTAGGTAGTTCGGTGACTTGGAAACCGGCACCAACCGGTCATCATGCTTACGTAGACGAGTTTTTCAAGAAAAATGACATAAAATAGCTATTTACTTTTAAGTTTGTACACATTTATGTTGTGTACTTTTCTTTTGTGCACATTTAGTAGTCAAACTTTTAAAAGTGTTTCAAATAAGTAGTTGGGTTACCTAAAAATCGATACTAACCGGTTACTTTGCTTATGTGGACATATTTTTTATAATTTGGAATTAAAAAAACCTAAGATGGTTTATTTTTTCTATAAAACTATAAAAAGATTCATAAACAAAATATGTATCAAATTGATAAATATGCTTTCATTTGATAACAATATAATAGAGCATTAATTTTCAACTCCTAAACATGATATCTATCAAGTGGAAATGATATATTTCGAATTTGATAAGCACCGTGTTTAAGAGTCATTAATTCTAAGGAGAATTTTTCATATATATCGTTGTAAACTTCCAATATTACGTATATGTATATATATATATATATATATATATATATATATATATATATATATATATATATCTAAATGACTATTTTAAATTTAATTGCATCATTTAAAAAATATTAAATAACATTTTTTAATTAATTTATTATTTAATTAAATTAGAAAACGATATTTCTTTATTTTTCTAATTTATTTTTGTTGGAATTTATGATGGTAGTTTAGGTATTCAAAATTTCTTTAAATGTTAAAATAAATTTAAAATAGTCATTTAGATATATACGTGAGATTTAAAGATTTAGAAAGAATATATGTATTCCTTGCAAGGATATATGCGTAATATTAAAAGTTTACAATGATATATATGAAATTCTCTCATTCTTCTGTGTCATAAAATATGTCCACATAAGTATCATAACCGGTTGATATCGATTTTTAGGTGACCCAACTACTTAATTGAAACACTTTTAAAAGTTTGACTACTAAATGTGCACAAAAGAAAAGTACACAACATAAATGAGTACAAACTTAAAAGTATATAGCTACTTGATGTCATTATTCTTGAAAAAACCGTCCACGTAAGCATGGTGACCGGTTGGTGCCGGTTTCCAAGTCACCCAACTACCTAATTGAAACATTTTTGAAAGTTTGACTACCAAATGTGCACAAAAAAAATACACTACATAAATGAGTACAAACTCAAAAGTACACAATTATTTGACGCTATTTTCCCAAATAAAAACACATGATACTTGATAAAATACTATAAACATTCGAAAAGAATAATATATACTTTTGTACTCAAGTTTTTAAAACAACATCCTAAAAATATATAAGTACAATTATTTTTGTATATAATATTATTAAAGTGTAGTTTTTATAAATATTAGAATAACTATTAGATAATGATTAAAAACAAAAGCTTGTTAATGAAGATAACTTAATAAAAAGAGTGAAGCATAATCTCATGCTATTTTGATAAAATATCATAGTGATAAAAGTAAGATGATTTGTAAGTCATAAGAAGAACCAAGAATAAAGATCAAATGGTTAAAGATAATCAAAATTTATTATTAATAAGAGTTTGACAATTGGTATTATTTATAACACATCATGTTGTTGTAAAGGGGTTTTTTTTGGGAAAATAATATCAAATAGCTCTGAATTTTCGACTTTGTACATATTTATGTAGTGAACTTTTTTTTTGCACATTTGATAGTCAAAGTTTCAAAATTGTTCCAATTTGGTAGTTGGCGTACCTTTTAACCGGTTGCTTCCGGTTTCGATGCCAACATGGACAAATTTTTAATGACGTGGCTACTCGTTTTTATATTATACTCGGTTTTATCTACGTGGCAACCCGTTTTTTAAAATCACTCGGGTTTATAACGCCGTATGAAATTAATAAATCACTCGGGTTTATAACGTCGTTTTTTTAAAAACCCCGGTTAAAGCCCAGGTGATTTTAAAAAACGGGTTGCCACGTAGATAAAACCGAGTATAATATAAAACGAGTAGCCACGTCATTAAAAATTTGTCCATGTAGGCATCGAAACCGGAAGCAACCGGTTAAAAGGTACGCCAACTACCAAATTGGAACAATTTTGAAACTTTGACTATCAAATGTGCAAAAAAAAAAAGTTCACTACATAAACGTGTACAAAGTCGAAAGTTCAGAGCTATTTGATGTCATTGTTCCTTTAAAAAAACGTTTGTTTGATGGGTTTTTATGATAATGAATGAAAGTGTGTTTAAAAAACATTGTTTGTTTGATTTTTAGGCTTAAAATAAGGGCAAATGACTAAAAATAGTAACAACTTTTGACATTTTTATCATTAATAGTTACATTATTTATTTTTTATCATTTATAGTTACAACTTTTTGTTTTTCTATCAATAATAGTAATGGATGACCTGCAAGCCTGTTTAGCAAGTCACCAACTTTTCAATTATCAAAAATAGTAACATATTTTCATATTTTTATCAATAATAGTAACATATCAAATTAAAGCATAATTTTTTTATTTTATTAAGTTTTTAAATATTTCATAAACACCAACATAAACCAAATTTATTTCCGAATATTTATGGATAGATTAAATTCGATTATTTATCCACAATTATATATTATATGAATGAAAAAAATACTATGAATCATTTCAATTTTCACTTTTTCCAACTAAAAAACTACGAACCATCATTTTCTTAGTTTTTCCGAATAAAATAATACAAAGCGATCCATTTTTTAGTTTTTTCCAATCTAAATGGGTCATAGTTTTTTATTTAAAAATCAAAATGAGTCTCAATATTCATAAAACAATAAACCACAATGAGTAATAATTTTTCCATTCATAGAAAAACTAAAAAATGAATAAGTCGCAATACTTTTCCATTCGTAGTATTTTTCATTTGAAATAAAAAAATTACAAATTGATCGGCTTTTTAGTAATTCCAAACGAAATTGATTACAAGTCATTCAACTTTTAGCTTTACCGAATGAAAAACTACGACCCAATCATCTTTTAGATCTTTTTTTTACAAAAAACTATAAATCATTATGATTTTTTGTACAAAATAATTGCAACTCATTTATTTTTGTGTTTTTATCAACGAAAAAAACTATGAATTATTCCAGTTTATAATTTTGCCGAATGAAAATATTGCAACCCATAAAAAACGATACATAACCATTTGCAAACACTTGCTAAACCAATTTTCATTATTTAGCAGCTTATGACACAATCAACTCATTTAAATTAGAGGTTTCTTACTTTCCCAAGTTAAAGAACACCACAAACCAAGAAGAAGATGAATTCCACAGCTCAATCCGATTCGTTACAACTTTTTTTTTCCTTCTGTTTGCTCTTACAAATACACACAACACTTCTCAATTATTTTTGGAATGTTAGAAAAGGAAGCAAAGAGTTAAACATGTTTATATATAAACATATCGTTTATAACACGAGTTCGACACCGATACCCGATCCAGTTATCAATATTTCATAATTAATATCAATATTCCCATTTAATTTTGTGGTCTCATAAATATTAATAATCCGCTAGAATTATAACCCGGTGACATGTATACTCGACCCCGACACGTGTTCATTCCACTAATCGTCATACCATTGCGCCATCGCAATATTAATAATTTAATCAACCTATAAATTAAATCCATGTAATATTTCTCAAACACGGGATCTCACAATATTTAACAACACAAAAAATTATGAATAATTTTGGTTTATAGTTTTTCTGCTTGAAAAATATTGCAACCAATTTTTATTTTTAGTTTTTTATATAAAAATACTACAACCTATTTAGATCGAAAAAACTAAAAAACCAATATAGTTCATATTATTTTGTTGGGAAAAACTAAAAATAGAATGATTCATAGTTTTTTCGTTTGGAAAAAGTGAAATTGAAATGATTCGTAGCATTTTTTTCGTTCATATTATATATAATTGTGAATAAATAATCAAATATTATCTAATCGTAAATAAATATTCAGGATATATATTAAAGTTTTATAAGGTTAAGAAAAAATAAAAATTATAAATAAATAAATTTAATGAAAATAAAAATATAGTCACTAAAGATAGTAGTAATGTAATTAAATAAATTGAAGCATAAATTGAGTTTATTTTGGTGTTTATGAAATCTTAGAAAAACTTAAAAAATAAAAAAAGTTTGGTTTAATTTGATATATTACTGTTATTGATAAAAGTTTGAAAAGATGTTACTATTTTTGATAACTTAAAAATTGGTCACCCATTACTATTATTGATAGAAAAACAAAAAGTTGTTACTATAAATGATAAAAAATAAATAATGTTACTATTAATGATAAAAATGTCAAAACTTGTTACTATTTTTGGTCATTTGTTCTTAAAATAACGAATGAAAGTTCTATCTCATTTATTTAAGAGATAATTGCGCAATAACCCCACAACTTGTCAGTTTTTCGTGATTAAAACCTCAAACCATTTTTCGTTGCATAAAAAACCCCGAACTAACTAAAAATGAGTAAATCAAGGTTTTATCAATGGGTAACCGGTTGAAACCGGTTATTAATCCTACGTGGACCAGTAAATAACCTACGTATAATACATTTTGATTGTTGAAACCGGTTGTCATGTATTACACATCCTTAAACACCCGTTGATAATTTTTTATTGTAATTTTTAAACGGGATTACATCATCAACGAATGTTTAAATAATGTGTGATACTTAGTTTCCGGTAATTTAACAAGTAAAATTTATTCCACGTAGGTTATTTACCGGTCCACGTAGGATTAATAATCAGTTTCAACCAGTTACCAATTTATAAAACCTTGATTTACTGATTTTTAGATAGTTCGGGATTTTTTATGCAACGAAAAATGATTTGGGGTTTTAATCACAAAAAGCTGACAAGTTTGGGGTTTTTTGCGCAATTATCCCTTTATTTAATTCATTTTGTTTCAAACCTATACTCGTGGTTGTCATTATTCCCAAACTCATTTAGGATGAAGGAAGATGGTTGAAAAATAATGCAAATTAAAAAGAAGCCCACAGCCTGCAAAAGTATGGCCCAGTATAAACTGAAATGACGGATTAAAGCCCATCCACTTTGAAAGGAATCATCAGGCTTCTGGCCTTTTGGGCATATCGCCCTCGGCCTCCATTGAATAATATTTTCCATCACGTATCGTTGATATAATAATAATAAGGCTTTTAATTCATAATTATATGTATGTCGTATCTATGAATGCCATTGTAACATCACTTTTTGTGAATATCATTTATTTTTAGTATTTGTTTTATACTTTAATGTTTCAAAAAAAAAAAAAGCCAATAATTCATAAAATTTAATGTTGCAAACTCACAACATCATATCAATGAATATTGCTACGAAACTAATCATATTTCATTCATATTAACATTATTATAATTAACTATCTATATATATTAATAAAGCAAAATAATTCATACCAAGTGTCATTTTCTTAGCTCTTCTGATTTATGTTTTTCCGCCCATTTTGCCTAATATAACTCTCTCAATTAAATAATATAATTGATTTAAAAAGAAATTAAATGATTACTAAGTTAATTAAGTACTACCTAATTTATAATATAAATAGAAAAACATTCTTTTTAAATGATTTAAATAACTTCCAAATTTAACTCCTAATTTTAGTTAACTATGCATTATTTTATATATTCAAAAAGTAAAAATAATACAATATTGGTAATCGAATGTTTATTAATTTTTTTAAATAATAAAAATTTTAAATTCTGTTCTATTTAAAAATAAAATTTTAAACTTTTATTTATGCATAGAAATATAAAAATAATATATTTTTTTTAAAATGAATACTATTCATACATATTCAAAAATAAGAAAATTTTAATTATCCCTAAAAGCAAAAAATAATATTGTTTTCATATTTTTTTAGAAAAAAAATAAACATTTTTGTATGTAATTTACGTTCGGGTAGATTTAGTAGATTATTTATAAAATATCCACGTAATACATGGGTCGATAACTAGTATTATAATAATTAATAAATGTTGCTTTCAAGTTTTGACCTTATTCATCTACTTAGGGGTGAGCGACGGGTACCATTTCCCGACCCCGAACCGGTACCGGTACCGACCGGTACCGAATTAATATATTCGGTTCGGTATTCGGTTTTTAAATTAGCCAAAATTCGGTATTCGGTACTTTCGGTTCGGTATTCGGTTCTTAGATTAGCTAAAATTCGGTATTCGGAACCGAACCGGTACCATATAAAATTATACGGTTCGGTATTCGGTTCTTCCAAAACTAATAATTCGGTTTCGGTATTTTCGGGATCGGTACCGGTTCGGTTCGGTACGGTACCGAGCTCACCCCTACATCTACTAGAAAACACAAATTTTATATATAACGGATTAGAGGGGAATTATTTGTTTTGATTTTGATTTTTGACGGGGTAAAAAGGCAGGCTTGTGCATGGAATATCTTAATACAATTTGTCCTGTTTGTATTAAATTTTTAATTTTTTAGCGTTTGTGTGAACCTCTGACATTGTGATTACGAATATTATATGTGGTATTAACACTTATGATTTGTATATTACGTGGTATTTTGTCGTATTTAGAGGGTGTTAGAAAAACTCTAATCGAAAATGCAAACGGTCAGATTAAAGATACCTTACGAATATTATATGTGTTCTGAATGTAATGTCCAAAAAATGCGACGAGCTAACGGTTGATGAACTTAGTTTAACTACCACTATGTAAAAATCCACAATTTCAAACTGCAACCAATTTTGATGATTTATAACTCAGAGGGATAATTTACAATTGACAATCCCAACAGGGAAAATGAAGATATTGGTGTTCAGAACATATAGACCAAAAATCGTAATGATCCACCGGTTGACGAAGTTAGAAACACGTTTTTCCTACAACTATGCAAATCTGGCCACAAATCGCAAAATGAAACAACCAAGTTCAACTATTAATAACTCGTAATAGAAACCTCGAATCAACAATCCCTACAGTCAGATTGACGATATACGTGTTGTGAACCCACACACCACAGACCTTGATGATCCAAAGGTGTACAAATCCAGAGCGTTGTTTTTCCCACAACAGACCTGGCCGAAAATTATTAAACAAAATGACATATGTAATAACGAATGTACGTGGCAAACTAAAATTTCAATAAATCAACAATCATGACTCTGATACCATGTTGACCGAAATGAGCCAAAAACTAGGGTTTTATTAAAGAGAATAAACGATATAACAGAATGAAAGAACATTTTTCTCATGTTTTTGTATTGGCGTTTAAATATGCATGTAACCGGCCATGAGGTTTAAGAGATATAGACGTGATTTTGTTCCTTTTTTTCTCATGTTTTTGTAATTGCATATGTACAAATACATCAATGGCATGATTATGGACAATGTAGTTGTGGTTAAAGAATGGGGAAGACAATGGCATAATTATTGTTGAAGAGACCAGGGTCATCTTATGGATTTCGGAAGCCCTATGCTTGAGATTACAACATAATCCCTTAAAATTTTAAATAGTAAATTAGTTATTTAGAAACTCAATTTTAATAGGTAAGGTGGAGGTCGTGAATAACAAAAAAAACTTAGATTTAATTGCATAGATGGTCCTTTAACTAACCCCAAATTGCAAGTTTGGTCCTTTTTTCAAAAAAGATGCAATGACAGTATTTTAACCATCAAAAAGTTGCAACGATGGTCCTTTCTAACGGATGCTGTTATATAGTGGCGTTAAGTCAATGACATTTTAGTCTTTTAAAGGATAAATGACCACTTTTGCAATATTATTAGTATTATTATTATTGTTATTATTATTATTATTATTATTACTATTAAATAATACGAATCAAATTGAATTTGACATTTTCATTTTAATCACTGATGCACAATGTAAACATGTCAAATACAGAACAATTTTATTGGTCTAAATTTAGTTCTGTATTATGACCGTGATGCCCTACGAAATTGAGGAGCCTGTGGGGTCGAACCTTTTGCACACCCACGCCCCTCGAAGAGACGTAAATACGATGAGATGTAGATTATTTTTGTCTTTTATAAATCTTGTAAAGCAAATTAGAGTGTTCTTACTTCACATCTGCATATATGAGTTAATTATGTGTTGATCCACAAACTATGAAAATTGGTTTATGATGGTTCATTTGATGTGATAATTAGGTCTTTGAAATTATGAATTTTATTTTGTTTTTAATTTGTACTTACAAACTTTGATTTATAGAAATAATAAGGAAACTGATGTAATATTGGAAGATGGGTAAAACTTAAAAGACACAAATGTCATTAAAATGACACATCATGTATTGTATGTACACACAGGAGGAAAATATAAAGATGGTTATTTCTCTAATCGAAAACTACATAGAAAAGAAAAAGAGAATCTACCGGCTAACACTAACAGATGGCTGTAAGTGTAGGGACTAATATGGTAATTTGATGAAAGGTTTTACCGCTCAAAGAAAAGACGTTACGAGTCAAATCGAGGGTGACTCAACGAGTCAAGCTTCAAAATAGGAGAAGGCTGTAAATCAACCATACAATTGAAGCTTTTTAAAGTTTTTCTCACCCGCGAAAACCTTCTCATTTTCTTTCCTCTAAATTATGTTCCTACCAAAAGAATCAGACTGCAATCATATTGAATTCATCCCCAATTTCTTCGAATGATATTTAAAAAAGAAAAACATTGCAAAGAATCGTAGATTGTTGCATTGTCTTGTGATTTTCATCTAATGGGTAGTCGTCATGATCCTAATCCCTTCGACGAGGGAGCAAATGCTAACCCATATGCGGTAATCCAATGCCATTATCTAATTTTGTTTGTCTTATCATAATTTTGCTTTATATTATTCCATCAAGTGAGATTTTGAATTGCAATTATGGGTTTTAGGAATCCTGCCGTCTTATCTGTTATCAATTCTGTTATTTATTCTGGTTTTGGGTTTTTTAACTGGATATCAATGTTAAAGGGGACTTCTTGTTCCTAATTGGAATCATTGCATGGATGGAATTTTTTGGCGTTTGTTTCTTTGGACATGCTATTCTAAAAAATTGTACTTTTTAAAAAATCTAGGGTGTTCCTTTTTCTTTCTTTTTTTTTTTTTGTGGGGGGCGGATGGTTTATTGGATTTGAGCACCAATTACATTGCCAGGGTACCAAATACCTACTCATATATGCAAATGCGGATTGTTTGAAATGGTTTTGAGAAGTGCAAAATTTTCTTGATAATGTTCTAGCCTGTTATATGCCTTCAAATATGTGGATTACCTAAATACTAAGGATATGCAAACTTGCAAAGATAGTTTCCTGAAATCTTGCCAATCTAACTGTATTTCTGAAAGAATTGGTGGCTAAAAACGGCATGCTAGGTCAGTGACGATCCTTTTTGACATTCCCTTTAGTTTCCCTTCAGTATTTCAGTCTTATCGTCATTTGATAAAGGCCGAGATTAAGAAATGTGAAATCAGCAAACTCTTGAAAGAAAACTTATGCAATATATAGGTCTTGCCCCCTTGCATTAATGTGTATGTTTATTGTTGATATTATGCTATTCTTCAGTCTTCAACTACAGCCTCTGTATAGATGCCATAAATTATCATTAATCTTTTGATCAAATGACATTAAATGTGAATAGAACATGTCAAATTGATTATCTTTTCATGCTTTTGCCATGACCACCCACTGTGTACATATTACATGCACTCTTGTTGATCTGATATTGTGTGATATCAGAAAGTATTCTAAAATTGAGATGTCTGATGGAGAGAATGTCCAAGGTTGAAAACATTATAATTAAGGATGAAGGTCCAGGGATGTTTTCTAGTTGGACAGGTGTAAAGTTGTATATTTTGTGTGGACAAAAGCACAAAAGAAAATATCTCAAAGGAGAATTAAATACAATAGGTGGCTCAAACCACTACGTTTTCCCACCATACGGACTGGTCTGGTTTTCTGTTCTATGTTGTCCAAGAGAATGACCATTTTTCCTTCTAGTATTCTTGTTCTCTCCTTCAGGCCCAAAATTTCCATCTATGTACTTTAATTTCTTCTAAACACTAATAGAAGCCAGAGACTATTCTTGAAGTTTCCAAAAAGTTCTATACATCTACATCTGTTTCATCATTTGCAGCCCACAACCCACACCCAACACTATTCAACCAGGATTTCCCCATAATAATATTGTATCCCTTTAAAAATTAATCATTTTTCTGGGATTACTTGGTTGTATTTGGAAAAAAGCATAACTTGACATAAACTATGTAAACTATCCTGAATAACACTTTTAATCATGTGACTAATATATGTGGTGCCAATATTGAACTGGCTCTACACCAGATTTTGGTTCAGAATGTGTTTCAAGCCTTTTTTGTATCCTTTTTTTAAATCAAGGAATGCTCTCATACTCATTCTAATTTCTTACAAGTCTAGAATCCCCAAACCTCAAGTGTACTCTAGGATTTTTTTTTTTGGGGGGGTGGGGGGGGGGGGGGGGAAGGTTATAAGGTTGTCTTGTCTGATATTGTTACTTAGCCCATTCCATCAGAAAAAGTGATATTAATGGTTGTTCCTCATCTGAAATATGAATGCATGGGTGTAATCTTGTTATTTTTTTGTGCTTATAAGTGCATTTCTTGAAAATGTATATAGGGAAATCATCAGAATCCTACTACAAGTGCAAATTTATCACCTCTTCCCCCAGAACGTGCTGACTATGAACGTGGTACAGCTGTTAATATCGCTCTTGATAACACCAGGGTAAGATTTGGATTTTAGATGGCTAATTAATGATTTATTTGCCCATGTGGCGTTACACTTATATGTTTTATTTTTATTATAATTATTTTATATTGCATCTAGGATTTTAAAGCCAAGGAAAAGGAACTCCAAGCTAAAGAGGCTGAACTGAAAAGGAGGGAAGAGGTGCATGATCTTTAACTTGTGTGTTAGGAACTTCAAATGCATATCCACATGATTTAAAATTTTCAGTTATATCTTTAGTTCAGACTTATGTTTGTTATAGTACTAGTGTTGTTTATACTAATGACTAATAATCCAAAATTTCCAATTTTATACTACTTTAAATGCTTCTCCAAAATCTTGAAGTATTATGCCCTTCCATGATAGTTACAGACACACTCCCTTTTTAATAGAATGTCGCTTTGCTTCACTGTTCAAAAGAAAAGGTACATTTACAGATGCATGGAATATAATTTGATGGTGTTTTCTTACTTTTGTTGGTGTGTCAAAGCCCAAACGTATCTGAATCTTCAACTGCGAATGTGAAATTTGTTGCTAATTACTAAGCATGGATTCCTGTTACTTCTTAAGCAGTCACTAACACCATGGTTGTCAATTCGTTATACTTCTTTCTATGCAGGAGCTAAAGAAGAGGGAGGAGGCACTTGCACGATGTAATGCAATTATCAATGACAATTTCATTTGTTTCTGTAATCTGATTGTGATACACAATAACCTTCTTTAACATCATGTGTTTGCAGCTGGAATTGTTATAGACGAAAAAAACTGGCCACCATTTTACCCTATGATTCATCATGACATTGCAGCTGAAATTCCTATCCATCTGCAGAAAATACAATATGTTGCGTTTGGTTCATGGTTGGGTACATAACATCAACCTTTTCTTTCACCGAGTTCTTCATACGATTTTCAAAAGTATTATGCTTTTTCTGGTTCAGATACTTGCATCTCCCTGAATATTGGATAACAATATTATACTCTTTCCATCTTATGAACATCACAGAACAGTTTTTCTCCTGTGACATGTCTCGTTAATGTTTCAGCATTTCCTTTATGGTGATTTGGATCGACAAAATCCTTAATTTCTATTTATTGTATGACATTTCACAAATAATCAAAGATATTACTTAAACTATGTGCCTGGTCAAACATTGCAATTTTCGCAGGATGGAGGGAGTATTATTTGGTTTGTTTGGCTTGATGAAGAGGCATCAAGTAAAAAAGTCGTTTTTTATTGAGGTTTTATTTGTTCTCTAATGGAGGATTTGACACTTTCGCTTACATTTTCATTCCCAGTTATTAGAAAGGGTTTGAGGTATGAAATACATACTTAAATATTTTGGTGATTATCATTGCAATGCACTATCTTTGCTCCATATTCTCACAAATATTTTCCAACTAAAATTTGAAAAACCACATGACCATCCATCCATTAAAACCTTTGGTGATTTCCCACATTATGCAAGTGTGGAATTTAGATTTGGAATGCAATTGCAGGTCTTATATTCTGCCTTCTGTGGAATCTTGTAGCAGTGTCTGCTGCCTGGTTCCAAGGGGAAGGTATTTCTACAACAAACTTACATAGCCTCCTGATTTAATTAATTCATTGTTCCTTTAAAAATATCATTGTTTGTACTTCAATTTCTTATTTTGCAGGCGTTACGATATGGTTACTTGCTGTTATCTATGTCATGTCAGGAGTCCCTGGTTCGTACTTCCTGTGGTATCGTCCTTTGTATCGAGCCATGAGGTATAACTCCCATCAATATTGTTAATAAAACAAATTATTTTGGGGTAACTTGTAGTCTAATATTATCATTATTTTCGTTTGTTAGGACTGACAGTGCTTTGAAGTTTAGTTTCTTTCTCTTGACTTACACTGTAAGCTCTATATATATATATATCTTTTTGCTTTATTTTTCCTTTGCCTTTTTTTTTTTGGGTTGGGGGTGGGGCAAAACCATGCTTGCTGCTTTGTATGTGAAACCTTTTTATTCCTGTAGTGTCACATCACATTCTGTGCTTTTGCTACGCTTGCTCCTCCTATGATCATTGAAGGGAAATCTCTCGCGTAAGTTATTCTTCTTCTATTTTCTAGAAGTTATGCATCGTAGCATAATGTTTGGCTTGTGTTATATATTACAGAGGGATTATGCCAGCATTTGATTTTCTAACGGGAAATGCTACACTCGGGGTAAGTGTATTAGAATTCATTACAATGCATGGTTACAACAGTACTTTGCTCTTTGTTTCAAACTGGTTTAAATGGTAATCTTTCATTCAGAACAAACCAAATAGTATTATTTTCGTTCTGTTTTAGGATTATAGATGGTAAAAAGTGGATGCGGATTGCTTAAGGTCTTTATACATCTTTTACTTGTAGGGCTTCTACTTCATCGGATTTGGATTTTTTGCCCTTGAAACAGCAATCAGCATCTGGGTCATTCAGGTTTGAATGCACACAATGTGGAACGGGGCTTCACACGCATGAAAACCATTTCAGAAACTAAAATGTTCAAGGGAAATGTGAAAAACAAAAGTATTCACTAATTGTGTAACATTGATTGATAACACATTTAAGGAGATTCACAAACTTATGAATCCATGTTATAAAATTAATAAATCAATAAACTTTCTCACTTCTCACAAATCTCACAAATATTTAATATCTAATTTGATCTTGAATATATAGAATCAGATTTAATTAAAAAACTGGAAAAAACATGCCCTAACCATCGTACGCATCACAAGACAAAAATTTTACATCACAATCATAACGTTTCCTGATATGGTATGTGCATCATACATATAAATTTTGCATCAAATTTTTAATACATTATGTTGTTTTTATGAATATATACAAACCATTTGTCTTGTGGTGCTGGATCTCATGACTTTTTGCAGTTTTTATATGAACCCATGTCTGTTTATACGCACACATATCACATATGCTCATGTGAAAAGTAATTTAGCAGCCATATCACCAACTTTCAATAGGCTTTACCATATGTATAAGTTCTAAAGCACATATATTTTTGTTCATGCATGTACTACTAATGTCCATCATGATATTAGGGATCTCTGGAGTAAATGTTAATTATTTAATCTTTCATCAGCTATATAAGTATATGGTATCATTTGAGATATTGACATAACAAATAATGTATAAGAACCAGAACATAGGACTAAGGGTGCGTTTGGTTTGTGGAATGAAATTCAAAGGAATCGGTATCCAGACTAGTGTGTATGGAACTTTAGATTACAAAAATAAGGAGTTTGATTTTATTTATATCCATCAAATTCTTTGGTTGAAAGAGTTTGTCAGTCCTAGCCACTTATCAATAGATTTACATTCCAACATTTCACAACTTACACTCTTAGCCGACACTAAACTCTACTTCTTACCTCGTACCACTCCCCACCAAACATACTAATTTATAATTTGAATTCCGATTCCTACGAATTTCATTCCACGAGCCAAAGAGAGTCTAAATTTAATTTGTTTAAATCTCTTTACATGAGATACTTCATAATATTTTCTTAATTATATGCCTCTTTCTCTCTCTCACACACCCCTTGTCTTCTTTTGAAAGTTTTACATAGTTTGCTTGCTTTTGGATTTGCAGCAAGTTTACACGTACTTCCGTGGTAGTGGAAAAGCTGCAGAGATGAAACGCGAGGCTACAAAGACGACTATGATGGCAGCACTATGACATGGCTAGCTACCTGAACTAGAGATTGATGAGAACAAATCTTGTCGAAGAACTCCTCTCGAGAACCACTTTAACCACACGAGTACAACTAGATGCTAGCTAGCTAGTTTCATTTTTTCCATTTTTTGTTCGAGAACTAGGGGTGCGTTTGGTACAGAGATTTAATGCTAGGGAAATGGAAATAAGAGGAATTCTTATGTTAATTATTTCGATTTTCCTAGCTTTATTTCTATGTACCATACATAGTGTAGAATAATATATGGTACATTTTCTGACAAAGTGGATGACAAATGCTTATTATTGTTGTAGCTATTAGGTCTTGTTTAAACTCTTGCCGTATGGATTCAACACCAAATTTGTATACCATTATATGTGGTTATCTGATTTTCATACACGAGGTCTGAAAGATGTTTTTTTTTTTTGGAAGAAAACTAAAAATCATTTCATTTGTGAACAAATCAATGTATATTAAGGGGAAATTGGTCATTTTTTGGATTAATGGCAAGTGTCATTGTGGGTGATATATAGAAATGCCTTTAAGTTGATGCATCACATTTTTTTTTATAATAACTACCTCTTCTGATGCACGAATTTTTAGTGACTACTCAAAATACACTATAACTAAAATAAACTCTCTTTCCAAGTACTATAAATAAATAAATTTTCACGTAAGTATTTAGTTAACTATATCTATGATGATGCATACTGATGCATACTCTCATAGATTTAGAAAAGTAAGCAAGATACAAATCTTTTTTACTTTGAAGAAAGAACCAAACTTTGATATGCAAACTGAAAAGTGTTTTGGAACAATATTGAAGTCATCAGGGCTATTTATCAATTATGCGAAACCAAAGGTCTCATTCTACCGGTGCCGGTGTGGATTGAGCCCACAAGCCTATGCATGCAGTGGCATGGAGAGAAGCGAGGGAAAAGACCCCCAACGATTTGCGTAAATTTAGCGAAATTTAGTCTATGTATTCCGGAAAATTAAACATGGCAAATACTTTATACAACCCCATGCCCCCAACGAAAATTTTTTTGGCGTCACCACTGTATGCATGCATATTGAGTCCCTAGATAGACGTGTTAAGTTAAATGTTTGCGGTATATTTCAGTCGTTGGAAACTAGTGTATTAACTTATATTCCAAACAATTACATCTGTGGATCTCGTTAAAAGACTTATCAGTTGGCACTTCTTCCAGTGGGACAATGAACCATGACTTGCTGCAATTCAAGTAGATCCATTTTATCAGCCACCATTTTCAAATGATTTAAGATTTCAGGTTCACCAAATATCTCCAAAATCTTTAAAACTCGATATAATACCAAGAAAGTTCTCAAGACTTTAACATCACTGAACCCCTGTAGCTTTCATTTCTTGCATTCCTAAAGAGTCAAAACATCTATATCAATCCAGCTTTTCCCCCTTGTTTTATGAATTCCTCGATCTTTCATAAGTCCAATAATCTTTATTGATTCACTCCACCTTCCCATCGCTCTATAGACATTAGCTAAAAGAACATAACTCAAATGATAATTTGGATCCAAATCCATCACCTTTTTAGCAACTCTTTCTGCAGCAATGAAGTTAGTACTGGTAGTGCAAGCACCAAGAAGTGTTGCCCATAGAGATTTGTCATCCTTATATCTCGACTCTTGTATTAAATGTTCGGCTTCTTCCATATGCCCAGCACGACCTAAAAGATCAACCATGCAACTGTAATGCTCAATCGCAGCTTCAATTTCATACTTCTTGCTCATTAACATAAAGTATTCACGCCCTTCGCCAACTAAACCAGCATGGCTACAAGCAAAAAGGACACCTATGAAACTAATGCTATCGGGCCTGATTCCCTCCTTAATCATGTCATTAAACATCCTAATAGCATCGGCACCTCTCCCATTTTGAGCAAACCCGCAAATTATTGAGTTCCAAGTTATCAGATTTCGAATATGCATCTGTTCGAAAAGTCTATAAGCGAAATCTATATAGCCACACTTTGCATACAGGTCAACTAAAGCTGATTCTATAATCACATATCGACACACGTGCTTCCTCAGATACTGGCAGTGAACCTCTTTTCCTTGTCTCACAGCTGCCAAACCTGCACATGCACGAATTATGGTTCCGAAACTATAAAGATCAACCTCCTCCATTTCCCTGAAAAGCTTGACAACAGTATCAAAATCACCCTTTTGGCAGTACCCACCAAGTAATGCACACCAACTCACTGAATTTCGTGTAGCCATTTTATCGAAAACACGCCGAGATTCATCCAAGGAACCACATTTACCGTACATATCAACTAAACTGCTGTCGACAACAATGTTATCGTGAATTCCAGAAGTAATGACCTTAGAATGAACTTCTTTCCCTTGCTTCAGCCTTCCTAAGTTGCCACAAGCAGTCAAAACTGTTCCAAATGTAAAGCCGTCTGGCAACATCCCATTCTTCCTCAGCATTGAAAGAAAAAACGCCAATGCTTCTTCAAACAAATCATTCCTTGTAAAGGCAGAAATTACTGAAGTCCAACATACAGAATCCGGTTCAGGCAATTCATCAAACAGCTTCCGTGCATCACAGGAAACATAATTTCTCCCATACATATCGATCAACGAGCTAGCAATGACATGATTGGTGTCAAAACCACGTCTAAAAACAACCCCATGAAATCCCCGACCAAGATTTACGTCTCCAAGCTCAGCACATGCCTTAATCACCGAAGACAATGTGAAGCCATTTGGTTCCACACCAATACCCAACATTTCTTTAAACAAATCAACCGAACAAACTGGTTTTCCAACACGAATAAAACCCGAAATCATGGAAGTCCAAGAGACGACGTCTTTATAATAAAGTCCATCAAAAAGGCGTTTTGTTTGGATGAAATCGGAGCTGAGTTTGAAGTAATGGGCGAGCAGGCTGTTGCCCACAAAGCGGTCAGTTTCAAGTCCAGACTTGATGACATGGGAGTGTAGTTGTAGGCCATGATTGAAGGAATGGGTCTTGGTGCATGTTTGTAAAAGAATAGCGTAGAGGATAGGTTTTTTGGTGGAACATTTGTGGGAATGAAGAGAGTTTAGGAGACGTATGGCATCGAAAAGCAGGTTGTTTTTGCATAGGGATAAGATGTCCCGTTCCATATGGTGTCGACTTTTTCAAGTTTTCTAATTGGGTTGGTTCTCCTCCATCCGTGTAGCATGCAAGGCTTTTCTTGGATGGTTGTGCAAGCAAGGGAAATAGCGCATATAACAACAAAATGATTCTTCTGTTTGGTAAAAACTGAATTTCAACAGAGAAACGTAATAGAGAATGAGAGAATCAATTCTTTTATGTGGTCTATCAAACAGAGAGTGAAAACAAATTTTATCTACCCATTTAATCATTCTCAACCTAGAAAGTTGAAAATTTTCGGTGATATAAAGAACATCGAGAAATCTTTATTGAGCGTAATATCATGAAGTCACTATTTTGATGACTTTTGTAGTCTCTTCCACTGATGTTTAGAAGTATGAAAGCAAAAGTGTCCATGAACAAGATAAGTCAATGACAAGATCAATGGATTGCATACATAGATAAAATTGGCATCAGCCATCAAACATGCTACTCTAGTATGCTACATCAAACAGCTCGTTGCAAAAACTTTCTCATGCCTTGTTTATATATTTCTCAGCCAACTTCATCAATAAAGCATACGCTGCTTCAACTATAGAACAACAACTAGAGAGTTATAGAAACAGATCGAGACACAAGTGATTTAAACAGTTATAGAACAACAACAACCAACAACTAATTAACAACAGTCTTTGATTTAAACAGATCCGAGACACAACAATCAAAGAAATAGAGCGTTGCAGATGGGGGAGAGGGAGAGGTTTAGGTCGCTAGGAGAGGGGGACGAGAAAAAAGAATCGCAGATTGGGGGAAGAGGAGGCAGACGAGAGAGAGAGAGAGAGAGAGAGAGAGAGAGAGAGAGAGAGAGAGAGAGAGGCGGTTACCCGAGAAGGACGCTGCTTCCAGAGGAGGAGGACGCCGTCGACGGGGGGAAGTAGCCGGTCGGAGGATGAATAGAAGCTGCCGTTGTTCCTGGGGGAAGAATTTAGGCAGAGAAAAATATAAAATTTTGATAATACATATATATTATATAAAATTTTATGTCGAAATGAAATTATAAAATTAATGTTGATGATAAATTGATAATAGGGATCGATGACTAAATTGAAAACGTAAAATTTAAATTTAACCGATGATTTTTATATCAAAATTAACATTTAATATTTTACAGGATACATTAAATAGTTGTTAATTACACACATTTCTCTTTGATCACTTTTTAGTTATGACAAAAGTACAAAAGGTTATAAAATTAATTTTGTTACAAAATTTTTTGGTAACGTAAGTAATAACATAATATGTATATGTGCACAAAGTACAAAAAAATAATTTCACTACCAAGTCTTTTTTAACATAATATCTAACATGTAACAAAATAATTCACTACCAAATCTTTTTGTAATTTAAGTAGTAACATAATTCTAAAAAGTTAAAAAAAAAAAAAAAAAAAAAAAAAAGTGTCATGTTTAATTGAGAATTTGGATCCTGGAAATGGTTGGATGGATGTAGTCTTTCAATGTGTAAGTTTTAGGAAGATATGGAAGTGGCACAAAAAGATCGATCCTTTTTGAGTTGATACTCAGAATGAAGATGTGTTTCCTTCCATCCATTCAAAGTTCCTTCTCTACATAAGGAACAAAAACAAGCTACATACATATTAGTATTACATAACATAAAGTTGGGAGGATTGGATGGATTTCGTGTCATCATAATATTTTTCTGCAAATGCTTTTCGTTGCTTTTCTTCTTCGTATTGTTTGTTAATTAAGTGTTTTTATTTTGCTACCTTTAGTTTTGTTCTTCTTTTCCTCGGATATTGTTTTTGAGTTTTGATGTTTTGTTTCTTCTCGCTTCAAAAAAAATTATTATATTAGCATTATAATGTTTGAATTCTTAAATGTTTATTGATTTGAGGTAAAATTAATCTTAAGAATAAAGATTTTTATATATCTCTCTTTTTATAATTCATAATATTATATATACTCAATTCAAAAAAAGAATTTCATATATATCCCTTTAAAATTTCACAATATTATATATTCCCATATTAAAATTTCAATATCATTTATATCTTTCAATACTTTTAAATATTTGTTTAACTTATTAATTTAATCATTTGTATTACTTTAAATTCGTGAAAAATATTAAATATTATATAATAACCAATTTACCTTTTATTTTTCTTTATCACCACCACAACACTCTAGCAAGTGCAGTCACATTGGGTGATTGATTTTCTCGCCTATGCATTTATAATGTGCTGCCTCTTCACTAAGTTTTCCATCCTCTAAAAATGAAAATAATAATTTTTTATATTTTTATCATAAATAGCAACATATTTTAAAATTTATCTATAATAATAATAATAAATTTTTTTATTTTGTCAATAATAAGGTAAATTATTGCTATTATTGAAAAAAAAATTTATTATGATTATTAAATTATAAAAAATGTTGTTATTAATGATAAAAATACAAAAAATTATTTTTATTTTCAGCTATTAGCCCAAAAAAACTCTTATATTGTTGGTACAACTTTCACCTGGGTATTTCGTCAAGCAGTTACAAACCATTTTTCCAACAACTATATTGTTGTGAGCAATCTGTCAAGTCTGTGCGTCTTCCGTAATTTTAATCGTATCTCCCTCGTACCAAATCGAATCAAGACGATTCATATTCTCAAATGACAATAACTCATAGATGATAGATCTACCACTCTTGTGTTTTAGGTTTTAACCAAAAATACTTTTATCTTTCTGGATATCACTCAAAAATGTCAGCAATTGCTGATGTCAATTACAACAGCCATGGTGTAGAACACGTTTTTTTGACCAAGCTATGAGTCGACTCATCTGAAGTTGCCAAAAGATGGATTAGACTACATATTTCAATCTTTCCAATGAATCTAACTAGGGGTGAGCTCGGTACCGTACCGAACCGAACCGGTACCGATACCGAAAATACCCTAACCGAATTATTAGTTTTGGAAGAACCGAATACCGAACCGTATAATTTTATATGGTGCCGGTTCGGTCCCGAATACCGAATTTTAGCTAATTTAAAAACCGAATATATTAATTCGGTACCGGTCGGTACCGGTACCGGTTCGGATTCGGGAAATGGTACCCGTCGCTCACCCCTAAATCTAACCACACTTAAATCCAAGATTGAATAACGTTTATATGAATTTTATAAAACAGAACAACATAATTTTTAACACAAAGACTTGATTTGTGGTCATAAATTTACACCTAAAACTTGATCAAAATCATACTACACTTACACTAACTCATACCAAATCACTTTTACTACAATTGCATGTCAATTTCATAACCAAAACTTATCAATTCAAGCTTATGTACAAGCTTTTTATGCATAACTTCAAACAAAATACATACAATGGGTTAATTGAGTCTTAAAATTAGATTTTACCCAAAAAAAAGTCTTCAATTCAAGTTTATAAACCTGATACAATGATCAGTTAGACATATTTAACCTTACAAATTAAGAACCCTAAAAATACATAACCAAAACTTAATAAAAATTCTAAAACTTACCTTGAAACTCAAGATTAACACTTGATTGAACTAATATTGCTAGAATCCATCATTAATTTTCTAAATAATCTTCGAAATCAGAATTGCAACAATAAATTTGAAGAAGTCATGAGTTTCTCACAATTACACACCTTAACATGTGTTTTTATGTGTTGCTTATGCTTATTAATACAAATTCAGATTTTAAGTTCACAAAATGACATGCAAACCTCTGAACTTGGCAATGTTTCAACATTTGACACAACTTAAGTCTTGACACTTTATTTCCGAAATTGCAGAATATAGCAACAAACTTTTGACTACCAAATGTGCATAATAAAGCTACACTACATAAGTGTAGACAAATTTAAAAGTATATAGTTATTCAGGGACGTTATCCCTAAAATCAAATAACAAACTTAATCATCAGTAGAAGATGAATAAATAAATATGTCACACGAATATATATAAAAGTTAGCTATGAAACAATAAAATTTTATATGACCTTATATATTTCTTGAAGAAGATGATGTCATGATTACTTAATTAGGATTTGAAGTTTTTTTTGTTGAAGATGAATGATTGAAAAAGTGTGAAATTTAATTTGGGATTATTTATTTTTTTCAACTTTGGTACAGTTTCAATATTTTCTAGAAAATTTTCTAATTTCGTACCAGTAGTATCGAATACCGAATTATGTTAATTCAAGAAACAAATATTGATTCAATAGTTCTAATTTAGTACCGGTTCAGTATCAAAAAATAGGAAAAAAAATCTCACCCCTAGTTTAAGAGGAATATATATATGAAAATTTTCAAAAATAAGAATGCTACTTTATTAGGATATTTTCATCCCCATCTTGATTTTGTGAAGACAAAATAATCTCTAATAGAATATCGATCATAATAACATTAATATGTATTTATTTCAGTTTATCATTAATTCCACATTAATAATATGCATCATCTTTTTAATAACAATAAATGTTTTTATTATACTTTTGGAAGAAAAGAAGAAGAAGAAGCAAATAAGAAGAGCAAAACGTAAAGATTGAATTTGCACCCACAAAAATCCAAATTAAATACACCTAACAACCTAAATTAGTTAATGGTATTGTGTCATTTTAATATTTTTTAGGTGAAATGGAACCCCTTACATTTGTTAGACTATAAATTAAACAGGTTTGACATTTTTGTCAAAAATCAAAATTAGATTTCATCTCATTCCTACCATTTATTTTATATATTTTTTCGGTGTAAGTTTACTTGTTTAGAGTAAATGGTATGTATACCTTCATGTCCTGATGGGGAGTAGGCTCCACCTAAGCAAGGCCGACGGCTACACTATCCCACCCATCTCAGCCCCGTTTAATGTCTTCCCATTGCGGCTTCCTCCTAGCCACCGTTCCCTCTCTTCCTTTCTCCCTCTCTATCTCTCTCTACATTAAATAAATAAATGAGTATTAGTATAAAATATACATATATATATATATATATATATATATATATATATATATATATATATATATATATATATATATATAAAATGTTTTTCTCTATAAATACAATCATCAATCTTCTTTCAATTCATTCAAACCAATCTCTCACCACACAATAATAATAATAATATAAGAATAATAATAATAATAAACACATCTTCTAATCTCTAAAATTTCAATGTATTTTTCATTTCAATATTTAATTTCTTGTTTTTTAATTTTTAATTTTAGATTTCGTAATTTTAATTTTATTTATGTAATTATTTTAAGTTAATTATTTTATGTTAGTTATACCCAATTTAAACGGCTAGGTCGTAATTTTAATTTCAAGTTTCGTAACTTTTATTTATAATTTCTAGTAATTTATAATTTTGTGTGATTTTTAATTTTTAGTTTCGTAACTTTTATTTTTAATATTTTGTATTTTTATTTTCTAGTTTTATAAATTAAATATTTAAGTTTTATTTATAAACTATAAATGTATGTTATTTTATAATAAAAAGTTAAGAAAGATAAAAAGTTGAAAATGATAGGTATTTTCAAAGTTTGAAAATGAAAAATTGTGAAAAAAGAAAAGCTAATGTGACGCTAAGGTGTCCAAACTGATGATTTTAAGATGGGTATGTATACCCTCCATCCTTACGTTGCAGCTCATCGGACTGCCTTGGATTCATCAATATCATGGGTAATAATTGTAACATTTCGAATAGGTATAGTAGTCTGTTATAGCACTAGTTTCACCATATAAAAAAATTTTATATTTCAATTGTAAAACATTATTTATATTTATAGACAAATATATATTATACATATTATTGGCAAAAAAAAAAAAGCCAAATTTATTAATCTTTGTGACTTTAATTATTAGTTGAAATATATATAATTCTTGGCATATAAAATCTACAATAATAACATGAAGTTGAATTGAGCCTAGAAAGTTAGAGAAAACTAAACTAAACACAGAACGATATAATTAGGTAATTAAACTTGCAATGAGAAGCAACAATATATTGATTTATATGATTGTATATACCCACAATTATGATATTATTCTTTTGATATTTTGCCATTTAGTTTACTTTCACACTAATGTAGTATTGTAGTTACATTAGTAGCTAACAATACAATGCAATTACTTCAAATTACCAACTCCCTATGCCATGTGCTTTTGCCGGTGTTCAAAAGTACTTTTTCGAAATTCTGAAAAGTTTCCTAGTTGGTAGATATACACATTGTTTTGATAACTTCTACACTGTCTCATTTAAAAATAATCAAACAATATTAGTTGTTTTAGTTTCAAAGGCAATAAGATCATTTGATTGTAAAACTAACACTTATGTCTCCTCCATTAATTGTTTCTTATATTATTTTTAGACCCTTTGTAGTAGTTGAGTTTGGACACGTACAATTTTTGAAATATCATATCATAAAGTAATGTATTGTAAAATTTCATTTTTTATGGTTGGTATGTCCGATTTTTCTATTCGTTGTTTAAATTATAATTATCAAGTTAGACCAGTTATAGTTTGAAGGAAAAACTAATGACATAACTTGATGATTTGAAGTATAAACCATTACTGCATATGCTCATACTAATGAAGTCCTTATACAATCATTCTTCGATCGATAAGAAACTCTACCACATCTTTAAATTGATATAGAAGTTTTATATAATACCCATACTGATACACGTACATATTAAAATGATAAATTTTGACATTATTATAAATGAATATTACAAGTTGTAAAATTTTCAAGATTTCCATTGCTAAATAAAACAACCTATAGCTACCTAATAAGGTGAACTTCATGGACATTACCCTAAAGTCAAGCCCCAAAATTAGAAAATCTCCTCCATGGGCATCAACTCTTTTTGTCATTTACACCACAAACACAATAGAGGTTAACTCAAGTTAAAACCTCAAAGAAATACAAAATCAAATAAATTCATATTGACATATAAATCAACAAACATTTTCTAAATAGTTGAAGTTGATAACAAATAAACCTAACAAGTTTGACATATGCATGTCAATTTATTAATATATTAAAGTATTTAAATAGAATATCAATATTGAAGCTTTCTAATATGGTATGCATTATGAATCAAAAACAAATTTTAGATGATAGGCATTGAAAATATACAAGGATTAATCACTAAAGTAATTAATCATTTTGTAGGAGGGTATATATGAAAATACCTGAATAAAGCAGGTATTGTCGATTACCAATTTTTTGGAAGACACATACATACACACACATATGATGGTATATTTACGGATTGAGTTCTTTTAAGAACCTTAAATAATGTGGGAACATAAGAACCAATTTCAACCCTTGGATTAATGGGATCAATGGTGGATAATCAATGGCATTGTTGTAAATATTTTCAAGTATGGTTGGGTCCACTAAGGGCAAATCAGTCATTTTTCCTCCTTCATTTAATGCAACTTTTCAGAAAAGTTTCCAACAACCTGTCTTTTAATTAAACTATACAATCATCAATGAGTTTGTCATTAATTTTTTCTTTTTCTTCCATTTTTTCCGGCAAGAAGAAGCTCAGTTCCGTCGCCGGAATTCCATTCCGTTTTTTTTTATTTCACCTGAATCCATGGAGTCGACCGACACATTTCAACAGACACCGTATAATATTTTTCCAAATGGTTTTGCAGCCGATGAGGAGGTCGACGATTGTTTTTCTCCTAATCCAGGTCATGTTTATATTTTATTCGAGTATTCGTTGCTTTATTTAACGTTTCTTCTACATAGAATATGTTGCATTCTACGTAGAATATGTTGCATTCTACGTAGAATATGTTGCATTCTACGTAGAATATCTTGCATTCTATGTTGTCTGTAAATCTATATATATTTTTGTATTTTATGTTGTCTGAATAGAACTTCTATAAACATTTATAGATTTTGAATTTTTTAATCTGTATTCTACTCATATTTTATGTTATATTATGATGTTCATATTTTCTAGTCTATTTTATATTTTAAAATCGCAGAATCGGGTAAATATGAAACGCTCAAGACCTTGCTAAACGACGATGGCTCTGAGCAAGACAATAGGAAATGCACGACAAAAAAGATATATTGTTCGTAGATTATTTTGTATTCTTCGTAGTTTTTTATAGATTGTCTGTATATGGAGTTTTGTATTCTATGTTGTTTGAATAGATCTTCAATAAACATTTATAGATTTTGGATTCTTTAATTTGTATTCTTCTCAGATTTTATGTTATCTTATGATGTTCATATTTTCTATGTCAGTGTAAATCTATATAGATCTTCTCACATTTATAGTTTTTTACAGATTGTTTGCAAATTTATTTAACGTTTCTTCTACGTAGAATATGTTGCATTCTACGTAGAATATGTTGCATTCTACGTAGAATATGTTGCATTCTACGTAGAATATCTTGCATTCTATGTAGAATTGTTTGCAAATTTATATAGATCTTAGGTAAGTGTCATATATTCTATATAGAATACCACAATTCTACGCAGAATGTTCACATATTTTTCATATAATACCACTAATCTACGTAGATAGTTCACATATTCTACATAGAATATTGCTATTCTATGTTACTAGAAATGTTATACATTTTTTTTGCATCATAGTTTTGAATCCATTGTTTTAATGCAGGTTGTAAAAGATTCTACCATGGACACCATTGATTGTGATTGTCGAATGTTCGATCGGATTGTGTTGCTTTGTATCTCCGTCATAGAATGTTGTATATTCACCATAGAATATTATGTTGACTCCATAGAATATATCTTAATCTACATATAAAGTTGTATATTATTCGTAAGAAAAAAAAAGATGAAGAGAAAAACTCTGGTGGTTTTTTTTTGGAGAAAAAAAAAGGATGAAGAGAAAAAAGAGAAGGGAATTAATTGTGTGTGAAAAAACGTGCAGTTTCTTTTTCAATGTTATCCCCAATATATCCCTTACCCACCTATTTTTCCAACAAAAAAAACCCCTAAAGCCTTCTTAATTTCAAAAATGCCATCTTACATCTAAGCCATTGATTTCATGAAATCAATGGATGAGATTAGTTCTTAGGTTCTCACATTATTTAAGGTTCTTAGAAGAACCCTCCCCTATTTACACCCCATGATGGGGTAGAAAAAATGTTAGGTTGATCTTGAAAAGTGAAATGGTAAAATCTGTCATTTTTCTATTGGCTAATTAATTATAAAAAACTGATTTCTAATAATATAGTAATAATGATAGAGTAAAAATAGACATTTATGGGGTGAGAATAGTAGCACCCTATAGGAAAATGTGTTTAAGACTCCAAGTCATCATTTTTCAAGAGTTTTATATGCAAATAATTAAAATAATTAAAAAAAAATAACCATAACCCATTTTTATTCAATTATGTTACTCACTACATAATCAATATTGTATTCATTTTTATTTGATCAATTTTCATGCTTGGTATCATCTATGTTCTACGTAAACCATTATTTTATAAGAGTGGAATATCATTAGTCATCATTTTCATTATTAGAAAACATAAGTGTGTGAGATTGGCCTGTATCGATGTCGAACCAGATGGTAACGAGTCAATATTAATTTTTTTGGTACAGGTTTGGCTCTGCTCCAATACGATACGAATTCGATTTTAAAAAATCGACAAAAGATCACATCCCTATCTCATCCTATCAACCCATCTTACCACAAAATGGGCATATACCAAAGGGAGATGATTTGTTTGTCGTACACAACTACTTTAAAATCAAAAGATTATTTTATCGTTAATCAAATTTTTTTCATAGTTGACTTTTATTTTTAAAAATACTGTGTACAAATTAACTCCCTGTACCAAACACGCCTTTATTAGATTTAACCATTATTGAGTTATTATGTTTTTAACAACCACGATATCCATCGAAATTAAAACCTACTCGAATTAAAACAGAACTCCCCCTCTATTTTATAAAGAGTAAAGGACATTTTTGGTCCTTGTGGTTTGATGGTTTACCCGAATTCAGTCCTTTAACCATAATAAGGTCAAATTTCATCCCTATTTTGTTAATTTTGTGTCCTTTTAGTCCCTCGTCCGTTAAACTTAACGACACAACCGTTAAATTTGTAAGAATGACATTTTTACCCTTTTCATTGAGACGAGACGCTTTTAATCCATATGGTTTTATTATTTACCCATTTATAGTCCAACATTTATTTTATTTTATTGTATCTTTATAATTATATTATTTATAGAATTACTTAATTCATTATAAACACACTTATTTTATTTATAAATATAGTTATGTTTTAATATTTTATTTACATTTACTTCGTATTTTATTTAAAATTTAACTTTTATTTTAATTTAAATATATATTTCTTTACTAATTTATTTAAAGTTCATCTTCTTTATTAATTTTAATTTTTATAATATTATTGTTGACATTTATATATGTAATTTTGTTAGTTGTGTTTAAATAAATATTTTTCCTCTCCGAAGTCACTATTTCTTCAAGTATCTTCCAACCTAATCAATTATCAACACATAAAATATTATATGTGATGGATATATATATATATATATATATATATATATATATATATATATATATATATATATATATATGTTCGAGTGAGTACTACCTACTACACAGCGCACCTGAAGGTGTCACTCGTAAAATTATTTTTATGAAAATTTTTTTCACAAACATGTTTTAATTAACATTACACGGATAATATGTGAATTTCACACAAATTCGAACACTCTAAGTGCATGAAATCACGCACCACATATATGCAAAATTATGTAAGTGTGCATTCACATCATTTTTTAGGAGCTAGAAGATGTGAATGTATGTGAAGTTTACATATAATCTTCATAATGTTAATTAAAACATGTTTATGTAATAATAAATTTAAAAAAAAGTTTTTTAAAGGTGGTAGCTTCTGGTGCGCTGTATAAGTAGTGGTACTCCCTCGAACCATATTCTATAGATATATTTGTGTGTGTGATATATATATATATATATATATATATATATATATATATATATATAATATTTTCAAGTATCTTCCAATGTCATTATTTCTTCAAGTATATTCACATATGTATATAATTTATGTGTCGATAATTGATTTGGTTGGAAGATATTTGAAGAAATAGTGACTTTGGAAAAGAAAAATATCGACGATATTATATCTACTTAAACACAACTAACAAAATTACATATATAAATGTCAACAATAATATTATAAAAATTAAAATTAATAAAGAAGATAAACTTTAAATAAATTAGTAAAGAAAATATATAATTTTAATTAAAATAAAAGTTAAATTTTAAATAAAATACGAACAATAATAAATGTAAATAAAATATTAAAATATAAGTATATTTATAAATAACATAAGTGTGTTTATAATAAATTAAGTATATCTATAAATAATATAATTATAAAGATAAATAAAATAAAATAAATGTTGGACTATAAATGGGTATATAATAAAACCATAGGGACTAAAAGCGTCTCAATGAAAAGGGTAAAAATGTCATTCTTACAAATTTAACGGTTGTGTCGTTACGTTTAACGGACGAGGGACTAAAAGGGCACAAAATTAGCAAAATAGGGATGAAATTTGACCTTATTATGGTTAAGGGACTGAATCCGGGTAAACCATCAAACGACAAGGACCAAAAATGTCCTTTACTCTTTTATAAAAGATCTAGATAATGAATATATAAAAAATGAATTAAAATAAAAGTAAAAAGGAAAAAAAGGAAAACCCAAAGTACAAAATACACAGATTATGAAATCTCACAAAGGTATTGGGTTCAGCATCATCTACATAGGTCATGTCATGCAGTGCAGAGTAATTTACACATTTACCCCTGGAGATATGTCAATATATGACATCACACCCCACACTTTATTTACACTTTTGCCCCTCTCCCTGTTTTTCAGATCCAAATTCCCAAATCCTCAACATCATACAACATATAATGCGTAATATACATATTGTTATAGCAGGGGACCCTTCTGAGTTTGAGGGTAAAAATGAAAAGTTAGTAGTAATTACACCGAAAACGGACGCTTAAATACACGCACTCGCAAAACCCTTTTGGCTTTTGCTTTCTTTCTATCTCTCCCTCATTCGACCCACCTTTTTTTTCCCTACCAGATCGATCTTGAAGGTGCGTGATTGTTGAAGATTTCTCGTCGTCCTCTGTTCTTATCTTCTTCTGGGCGTTTCTCTCTTCAACACAGCACACACACAAACACGCGCATTTGCATTTTACATATACTGGTAATTTTCTGAATAGATGGGAGTACTAGCTAGGTATTTTACAAGATTTTGCCATTAGATTCCCATTTGGAATCTATCTGATTCCTGTTAGTTTTCTCCTGACATTCCGTTTGATTCTTATCATAAAAGGTAATAAAAGTGTGTTTTTTTTTGGTGGGATAACAGAGAAAGAGAGGGAGAGATGGCAAATGGTGTGGTAGAAAGAGAGAGCGAGAGCTTGGTGGTGGAGGATGGTTCGACGATGTTTAGCGATGAAGAGGTGAGAGAGATATCTGGATTCAAGCGTGGCGGCGATGATCACGTGGAAGTCACGTGCGGATGCACTAGCCACTGCTACGGTGACGCCGTCGGCACTCTTAGAATCTTCGCTAACGGTGATCTTGAGATCAGCTGCGATTGTACCCCTGGTTGCCAAGAAGGTCTCCACTTTTTGGTTCTATATCTACACTTATTTTGCATGTGAAGGACAAGGTGACTGTGTATGGTAGCTATGTTTGTTTTCTAGGAGATGGTGGATGATATGATCACTCTCCGTCAGGGATTATGAATCCAACTTTCAGGGAGAAATACCTCATTATCATCATGCCGATCCATTAATATTTTTAAAACCAATTTGAGATTTGAAGTTACAAACACATTAGGTGTATGATGATATGCGAAACTGAAGAAATGGTCCTTGCCATATCCTACTTTCACTCCCTTACAATTCTACGTTACGTGGGTCTTGTGGAGTTTTTTCTTTTTTTCATTTACAAAATGTTGTTTGTTTTTTATTTTTTATCTTCTAATGCGTACGTTTTATTAGTTTTTCCTTCAAGGGTGATGTGATGCTTTACATGATCAATCTTTCTTATTGTGAGGTTGAGGATGATGGGTATATAGTTTGTTTTTGTTTAATTGTCTGAAATGTGAGCAGTGCAGATTCTGTTATTTGCCTTAAACAGGTGATCGATATATTCACATGATCACATCAAAGTCCCGTTCCCTTTCTTTGCATAATGCCTTTGACTAAACGGTTTTAAGCAAGTTGTGGGTTCAAATGAGTTTCTTTGCAGTCCCGAAAAGAAGTTATTTGAGGTGGTCTTGAAGTGCATTGGTATGCTGTATTATTTGCATATGCTTCTACTTTGAAGGAATGTGTTCTCTACCATCACACATCTGATCGATGATTCAAGCCACCAAAGTCATTATATCTGAGATGAATGCATTGTTTTTGCTTGTCAGTAGTTCTATGTGATCAATATATTAATATACATGGACTGTTTTGCATGTTTTCTCAGAGAATTTACCAGAATACCAGATGAAGTTTATGTTGCCATTTGGCCAGGTTGTTAATTTGACGTATGAACCTGGCCTTTGATCTGTTGTCTGATTAAGAAATTTGGTCAGAGAGTATGGATTGGTAACCGGATGATTTCATAATTTTCAATGTTGATAGTTTCAGCCGGATCACGATACCCATTCATGGTTGTAATATGCAACTATGCAAGCTGTTGATACAATTCAACTACATCTGCACACATGAAAATTAAGGGAGTATCAAATTGTCTAGTTCAATGAAACCATGTAGTCAAATGACAAATAATTAAAACCAAAAACAGCTTCATTCTCCCTCAGGGATAGATGTTCCATTTTCTCAATTTTTTTTCTTAGTCCGGCCACATGTGTCCCTTGCACCTGTCATCTGCACGGTTTCATTATCTATTTGAATCTTGAATAGCTAGCCTTCTTCATAAGGGTACATATATATGTTGGTTCTTGTATTTAGTTTGCTGGACAAACGATTGGTTTATGGTCGCACTGTTCCACCATCGTTTTTAATTTTCCATGACATTACATAGCCTGTTGGTTCAGTATAGTGGGAAGTGCGTGTTTCGACTTTTGACATCCACGACCTGTTTTTATGTCTTCATATTAGATTATTAGTTCACAAGGGTACTTTATGCATCTAGCTTTGTGCAGTAGTAGTGTAGAACAATGAACTTGGTTTTTGATAGAAATCTTGATTCAGTTGTCTCGATAAGTCTCCTTTTTTTTTTTATCTGTCTTCTTATTTGATTTTTTATCACACGACTTGTTCAATCTTTTTGTGCAGACAAGTTAACCCCAGCTGCTTTTGAGAAGCATTCTGGTAGAGAAACTGCCAGGAAATGGAAAAGTAACGTCTGGGTCATTGTTGATGGAGAGAAGGTTCCTTTGTCGAAAACTGCACTCCTCAAGTATTACAACCGCGCTTCAAGCAAAACGGCCAACAGATCCCAAACTGGCCGAGCTTGTCATCGGGACGAGTTTCTCAAATGCATGCAGTGCAATAAGCTCCGCAGGTTCCGTCTCCGCACAAGAGAGGAATGCCGGGCTTACCATGATGCTTTTATTAGCGATGATTGGAAATGCTCCAATATGCCTTATGACAAGTATGCCTATCTAGCTGGCCTCTCTCTTTATCATCATCATCATCATCATCAATACTTACTCCTAATATTTGCATTCTATATATTGTAATGTTTTGGCCCTATCCTTTGGTCCAAAAATCAGCCTTGAAGTAAGAATTGAAGGTGTATAAAGTTGCTTTCAATGAATAAAATTTCTAAAACCATAGAAATGATAATGCACAAAGTCTTCACAGTAACCATTGTTAGCTAGGTACAAATGTATAAAACATAATTATTAATTACACTATCCTTTCCTTGTATTCTTTCGTCTGCTCGATTAAAATGGCAATCTATAATATATTGAGAGTCTTCACCATTTGCATCTGTGTGCCAGGATAACATGTGATGACGAAGAGGAAAGAGCAAGCCGGAGAGTGTACCGAGGCTGTTTACGCTCCTCAACATGCAGAGGCTGTACATCCTGCGTTTGTTTCGGCTGTGGTACCTGCCGTTTCTCTGACTGCTGCTGTCAGACATGCATCGACTTCACAAGGAACACAAAAGCTTAATACATGCATGTAGGCTGCCTTCAAAAACGTATTCGTTCTAGTTGTCCTGATCGTAAGAATTAATTATTCATTCTCATTTCATTGATCTTCTAGTCATTAATTGTCTCAGATTTGTTTGTTTCGATCAACTTTTAACTTAATTTTGCATTTCTGGCAAAACTATCGATGGTATTCTTTTTGTGCATCCTGCAGAACCAAGAATCTATGTGACTTGTTGCATGGGTTGATGAAACGGGTCATGCGTTCTAAATTATCTTCCTATGTTGATTCTTAAAAACTCATTATTTTTATATCACTACAAGAAAATAGGGTTTTAGCGGCGACAAAGGTCGCTGCTAATGCCTATGTTTGTCGCTGCTAATGCATGTCGCCGCTAAAAAGTCGCTGCTATTGCTTTAACACTAAAAGTCAAGTGTCGCTGCTATTTGTGTCGCTGCTAAAGCCTGTCGCCACTATTGCCTATTGTCGCTGCTAATAGCGTCGCTGGTAATACTTATATATTTTTTTTTAATAAACTAATAGACTCTAAAATTATACAAAATAGACACCAAATATACACAATACAAGTACATTGCTTTCTTTTTACCTAAAAAAATACATATATAAACTTTTATCATATAATTTTAGTAAATCTACATTATTTTACCATAAACATATACAAAATACACATAAATACACACACTAATATATAAAACACATATAAATACACACACTAATACACAAAATACATATAAATACACACACAATAATATACTAAATACATATAAAACGTTTATAAATACTTAAAAAAACACAATAATTCCAAAAGTATTTTAACAAATTCTAAAAAAACCTAACTTTGATAAATCTAAAACTTTTATCCAAGAAAATAATTTAAACAAACCTACAAATAATTTTTACAATTCAATAAAAATAAAAACCTAATTTTGATCAATCTAAAACTTTTATCCAAAAACAAATAGACACACCAACACACAAATACATACAATAATATACTAAATACACAAAATACAAACAACTACACATACTAATTAACACTAAAAATACATAAAGATAAAAACACTAATTACACAAAATACATACAAATACACACACTAATACCCAGAATACATACAAATAAACACACAACACTATATACAAAAAAAATACATACCTTGCAGAGACTCAGAGCGACGACGGCGAGAGAGACTACCGGCGGCGAGAGAGATACCGGCGGCGAGTGTGGGTAACGGCGGGAGAAAGAGAAAGACGAGATCAGAGACACCTAACACACCAATACACACACATTACACATATTTACCTAAAAAATACACAAAATACAAGGATTACCTTAAAAAAATCGCAACCGGTAGCAAGAAGAGAAAAAAATCGCTGGAGGGAGGCGCTGCTAGGTGAAATGTGTGGGAGATGAAAAGTGAAAAAGGGTGAAAAGAGGGCGGCAGTATAGGCGCGTTTTTTTAGGTATTAGCGGCGACAATATGTCGCTGCTAAAGCCTTTAGCGGCGACATGTGTCCGCTTTTTTTAGGTGTCGCTGCTAATGCCCATGTCGCTGCTAAAGGGCGTCGCTGCTATTGACCCTTTTTCTTGTAGTGTATGCTAATAAAAAGACCTAATCTTTAATGTTTTTATCATTTAGTACCTTTTCAAAAACATAAATCACAAGTCATAACCATTTTGTTTGGGTATGATTGAAGTTCCGTACCACCGTTGGACAAATTAGTTGACTTAATTAAGCTTCAAAAATATCGATAAATACAACCAACAAGATTAACTATATGATAAAATCGCATGTTACATGCATAATGGGATACATAATTTTCATGTTTAATCTCAAATGCTGCATAATGATAAAAAAACAAGTTCCCGATATGATAAAAACATTATTTATTATTCAAATCATATAATTAATATATAGTTGCCTTCTAACCTATTTTTGTCCCATTTTGTTTTCTGTCACATGCATAGAATGGAATGTGTGCATTTAAAAGTGGATTTCCAATATTCCATTTATATGTATGATTTATCAATTGATGTCAGATGTATATAGACTTCGATCTTGATTAATCAATAGAGATTTATAATATACATCAAATATGGAAAGAAACTAAGAAGGGATAAACCAAATTGTTAAAGGTATGGTCGTTGTAAGATTTCAAATGTATGTATGATACACCAAAGCATCCTATAAATTTTTTACAAATTGCATGTACGAACACATATATTTTACTTGAAGGTTAAAAATGATTGAAGATTTAATCACTATAATGTCCAACTTGAAAGTTTCTTACACCAATATCACTCTAAAATATTAAATCTAAAAATATATATTTTTAAAATTGAAAAAAATTCAATTATGATCTCTTTATATAAAAAGGTAGAAAATTAAATTTTGACAAATAAAATAATACGTTATACTTGAGGGACCGTTCCTGTAATTTAACTGTATAAAGTCAAAGTAGATCTCTCTCGAGTCACGAGTCTCGACCACTGCTGGTGATTGCTTGCTTGTACACTGTTTTTCAGTGGCTGATGCGAAACGAGCCCCAAAAAAGCTCAAATCATCAGACCCCCATATTGTCCATTTAGCATCACAGCTCTCGATCTCAATTCAGTTCAATTCATATGCCCTAGTTTCCTATCATCTCTGATGATTCCTTAAAAACTTCGATTTTCTTCCATATTATCTGCCAGGCTGCTGGTTGCTTATTTGTCTGTGTTTGGATGTGAGTTTAAGGTTCATAAGGCTGTAAGTATAAAGGAAATGAGAAGACAAAGGCCGGAGTTTCGGCGGCCAGTGCGGCGGCGGTTTTCGAATGTGTTTTGGTTGACATTATGTGGTTTGGTGGTTTTGATGTTGATCGTTTTATTAAGTAGAGAGAGCACTCAACCTAGATCCAGATCCGCGTTATCTAAGGTAATTTCAACCTAACCTTTTAACCAATTTTTCATCGGTTACGGCTTTGCTGGAAGCCTGCTATTTCGATAGAGTGTAGTAGTATCGGAAATGTAGAGTGGATTACTAATTATTAGCATATGCTGCTCAAAACATTTGCACACCTGATCCCTACGTTAATTGAATTGGGAAACGCTACCAGTTTTATGTGACTCCTATATGTTAATCTTGTAACGGTAGTGATCCTGATTGATTGCCTGATTAAAGGAACATGCTGAAAATGAGTTTTGAGCAATGGTTACTCTTGGGAGTTCTTGTCTCCTTTCAGCATTGCAATATTATATTTATTTTGATGAAAAGAATGTGTGCTGACTGTTCAAGGTATTCATCCTTCTAGAAATATATATACAATGAGTGAAAACTGCATGAACTATTGAGTGTTCAAATAAGAAGTACACTGTAAATTCTATACCTTGTCTTGGTGGATACAAGTACCATCTGCATCCTGTTGTTGTATATGCTCATGAAATTCGTTCTTTTATAATTTAATTGTGAGTTGTGAGATAACTCTTGTTGAATGAAGCATTTGATCCAAAAGTAGTCCCATATGTTTGTATTGCACCTGAATAGAAAGATAATAGAAGTTACCCCCATCTTATGGTAAACAATGGAAAGATGATACAAATATGTAACATGCCGGCTCTGATGGTAACGGTGCAGGGACTTAAAATTGGCTTTCTGTTGTCACTGAATCACACAAATGACGTATGAATAGAACCGGTCCATGCAATAATGCTGGTCATCCAATTAAGCATATAGGATTATCTTCACAACTAAAAAAGTATGAAGTTATAGTTCTTTTAATACCCATTTCCCTTGCACAACTGCACTATACCTTGAGAGAGGAAGTGGCTAGAAACAATGGTGAAACATTATCACATCCATAAAACGAATTATGAGTTGCATGAATGGGAGTTTGTTATGCTTCATTATACCGTAAAACGATTCTGCAATGTCACTCATGGATTTAAACAAGTGAGGATACATGGGATGCATTTGCACACACATATTTATATACAAGTCTAGAACCAAACTAATAAAAATAAATAGTTATCTTATAATTCATACATAAAGTATAAAATAATGTATTTTTCTACTTAGTTTTCCCATACTGGTCCAAACTATCAAGTAAAAAAAGTTATGTGTTGCTCTGCCTTAATTTTCTCTTTTAGCAGCATGATTTTAGCCGATATCTAATTCTAACACCATTAATTTTAATGTATGTATTCAAAAATTTTGACCAAAAGTATTGCTTTCCCTTCAATATTTGTTTCATCAGCAGGACTTCCGTATTCATAGGTAAAAATTCCGGAATATAGTCAAAATCGTTGTCTAATTTTGTAGGGCTTTGTATTTTGTAATATGTAGCGTGGAGAGCTCCCTGGTTGATTGACGCTTCATGATACATGTAATATGTAGTACTTCTTGTAGGACCTTGTATTTTTCTGGCTCGTTATACTTGTACTATATAGTACTTCTCCAGTAATCACAACTAAAATTTCTGAATACCTTCCATGGAATTAACATGGAATGTTTGAGACTATAGAATATTCAAATTAAATGAGGCGAAGGTCCAAACACAAACGATCACAATTGTTAGGGGTCAGTTTGTTGGACAACCACATACTTGGTCTAAATCCCTAAAGTTGAGTCAATAAATAAGCAGTTAAAAAGTACAATACCAAATTTTAAAATGTTACAGGTTAGTCATAAGATCATAATAGCTGGCAATAATCTCATTCTTATCTACTGATATTTATGCTCCTTTCAATTTGGGTTGGAAATAATGAATGATCTGATATCCCGATGTGTAAATTCTTCAAATCTCGCAAATTTAGTAGGGCCAATATACATTTACTGCTTTTGCTCAAAAGAAAATATATACATTTTCTGTTTCATTATTGGAGGCATTCATGCTACTTTGAGGACTCTAATATTTAAACAAGTGTAGTTTGTAGTTCGTATTCGTCAAACAAATTTCAAATAATATCATTTCTGCAAAATTTTAGTACAAACTTACGAGTGACGTGGCATACTAAATTTGTAGCATTGAAGGAAAGCATTGGAATCTAAAAGTTTTGGTTTTAGGATAACTTGATACATGCTGGTCTATTACGGTATTACCTCATGTAACACCATTCTTTGGTACAACTAAAGTCTCCTTGTCACCTAACCCTTATAAGCTACGCTCCCTTATTTTCACTTTAATTGGCATCACTATGAACAACTGGTTCATATCCTCGATTTCACCTTAATCAACATGCAAGGACAATGGCACCCGATGACTTTTTGCTACAAGGAAAATACTATTTGAGATGTGATCCATATAAGCATTATCATTATTTGATGTCTGAAAATCTGGTTTATTAACTGATTTTGTTATTTGTCACTTTCCTATTCTTTCTCTTTGCTTCTTTATAAAGTCCACAACATCATAATTACACTTTGAATTTGTGTTATGAAGAGTTCTTACAGGCATGCTAAAGTCATAGAGGGCCTCAATGTCACAGCTGAAATGTTGAGTCCCGACTCAATCACGAGGCAACTCAATGATCAAATATCACTGGCAAAGGCATTTGTTGTGATAGCAAAAGAAAGCAACAACCTCCAATTTGCATGGGAACTGAGTGCTCAGATACGTAACTCCCAGATCCTTATTTCAAATGCTGCCTTGAGGCGATCTCCATTGACACTTCGAGAATCAGAGACTGCTGTTAGGGACATGGCTCTTTTACTTTTCCAAGCCCAACAGCTCCACTACGATAGTGCAACCATGATCATGAGACTCAAAGCCAGAATCCAGGATCTTGAAGAACAGATGAGTTCTATGACCGACAAAAGTAACAAATACGGACAAATAGCTGCAGAAGAAGTCCCCAAGAGCCTATACTGTCTTGGTGTCCGTTTGACAACTGAATGGTTCAAGCATTCAGATTTGCAGAAAAAGGTCTCCAGAAATGGACAAATTAGCATGAAACTGAAGGACAACAATCTCTATCATTTCTGTATCTTTTCTGACAACATTCTTGCGACTTCAGTTGTGATAAACTCGACGGCATCAAACTCCCAAAACCCTGATAGGCTAGTCTTCCACCTTGTAACTGATGAAGTGAACTATGCTGCGATGAAGGCATGGTTTACCATGAACAGCTTCCGTGGGGTGACTGTTGATGTTCAGAAGTTTGAAGATTTTAGCTGGTTGAACGCGTCTTATGTTCCTGTTCTTAAACAGCTACAAGATTCTGACACCCAGAATTATTACTTTTCTGGACACAACGATGGTGGGAAAACTCCAATTAAGTTCAGAAACCCCAAATATCTATCCATGTTGAACCATTTAAGGTTTTACATTCCAGAAGTTTTTCCTGCACTGAAGAAACTGGTGTTTCTTGATGATGATGTCGTGGTTCAAAAGGATCTCTCGGGTCTTTTTACGGTAGATCTGAAAGGCAACGTCAATGGTGCAGTGGAAACATGTATGGAGACGTTTCATAGATACCACAAATACTTGAATTACTCTCACCCACTCATAAGATCACATTTCGATCCTGATGCTTGTGGTTGGGCTTTCGGGATGAATGTGTTTGATTTGGTTGAGTGGAGAAAAAGAAATGTTACTGGCATTTACCATTACTGGCAAGAAAAGAACGTGGATCGTACCTTATGGAAACTGGGGACACTGCCACCTGGACTTCTTACATTTTACGGTTTGACAGAGCCGTTGGATCCTAACTGGCATGTACTAGGTTTGGGATATACAAATGTGGATCCTCAGGTGATTGAAAATGGAGCTGTGTTACACTTTAATGGCAACTCAAAGCCCTGGTTGAAAATTGCAATGGAAAAGTACAAGCCTTTATGGGAGAAGTATGTCGATTACACACATCCCATGTTGGAACGATGCAATTTCCACTGATTATACTCCTTAATGCTCGTATTTTTGTTGTGCGTAAGTGATTCTGGATTTCTGATGCAACAAATAACATCAGTAGAAAGGATTCATGGTGCATGTACTGTGTAGATGGGGTATTTTGGTTTATTTCCAGGTCAATAGTTGTCATTAAGGTTTATGGCTATTTAGTTGGCTGGGATTAGTGTAACATTAAGTACCAATCTTTTGGATGTTATTTATTAGTGTTGTATGCGACCATGTCTTAACCTTGTATTTTCAGTTAAGTTAAATCTGTCCTAGGATACCAAGATGATCCGATAGCCAGAAGACGCTCCCTAGGGACATACCTTGGTCTTGGCAGTTGTTTAGACTCGGGAAGTCGATGAACAGAAGTCGCCAAGCTGGTCAGTCAGAACTCAGAAGTCCCTGATAAGCAGTGTTGTTAATTTAAACTGAATGAGATTTCAGGTGGAAAGTTTTGGGATTCTGGGTGTGTTTAGTTGGAGGAAAACCCCTTCTTTCCTTTTTATTTTCTACTGAAAACAAGATTTTTTGAAAAACGTGTTCTGTTTTCTAAAATAATTTTAAATAATCGCATATTTTCATTTTTCTAACTTGTAACTATGGAATGGAAAACAAGTATTTGATGTTTTCCAAATAAGTTATACAACTGTGATGGACGATGATTTTAAAAACTATGGTATTGGTCATAAGTTATAACGATCAAAACTATTGATTTTTTAAATGGGATTTAATTTCAGCAGTTGAAAATATTTAATTACAAAAATTTCTTATAAGTTTATAATTATTTAGTTTTATGGGAAAATAGTTCATTCATAGGGAAAAGGGATTATATATTTATTGGAAATCATTTTTTCTATGAAGGTCGCTAACGAAACTACCATGAGGATCTTGTTGAAATTAAAATCTTCAATCAACATTGTTGTGCATTAGCTTTCAACCCCTTTTAGGAATGCTTCTCTTATCAAACCTTGATAAGAAAACGATTAATAGCATCACAGGTTCAAGTCTTTGTAATAAAGCTCTGACTCTCAAGTTAGATGCCATCATGTCATTACAAAGCTAATAAAGGTATCAAAAGTTTGAGTTTAGCGTGCTTACATGAGGATGAAAAAAAAGATCCTCTATGTATGGGTGTTGATAGTTTTAAAAGGATGCATCGATCCAATAAGAAGTCTATGATTAGAACAGTTGTCCTCGCTCCCAATCGAAGGGACCTAACAATTATAATCCCCCCTCAAAACCGAGGTCAGGTACATCATCAAATCTCTGATCATGAGATGAAGAGACCAGTTAGATATCCAGGGAGGTCGAATACAATACAAACACTTAACTTTCTCATCACTATAGGTACAAACACTTGGAATGAAATGAAGAGACAATGGCATTTGATGGTTGAATACAACATATGTGTCTTAATTAGCTCTACAAACGATTATAACATTTGTCACAAACCATATATTATAATATTGAATATTGATTATTACAAAGTTTTGGTTGTGAGAAAGTTTGTTATTCTTTTATATTCAGTTAGTTTAACAAGGAATTAAAGTTCAAGTAACCATGATTCAAAATTTATAAATTACCATGAGGCTGCCAGGTTGGCGAGATCACGAAAAGGGTCATATACACGCTTAACATGACGGGAAGGTGCGTTATAATGGTGGCCAGAAGTCTCTCTCCTTGGCCATGGCAATGACAACATTACCGAATGGAAAAGTATAAATAGGGGTTTCATCTCTGTCACAAGGTACGCACAAAAAACCTTAAAACTCGTTACTGTATTTTTTTTCTCTCAATTCAAGTCAACCTCAAAGCGGTGTCGCAGGTCATCCTCGTCCTTCACCTAGAATTTCCTCTATTTTGTAGTATCTCATTGGGACGATCTCATTTTCACCTTTAGTTCTCGGATCGGTACACAAACAAACAAGATGGTCGTAAACAAAACAGCCATGCTCCATAAACATGGTCCACATTTTTTTCCATTAGCCAAATAGTAGACAAACACAAAAATTATAAGAAAATTAAGAAAATACATTGGCATCAAGCATTAAATATGTAGCTCATATATATTTTCTGTTGATTTATGCGTGTCACCATTGTTGATAGTATATATGAAAGCTTCACATTTATGTTCGACAGAGGACTTGTCAACAATTTTTAGGTTGTAATTACTAATTAATGAAGTTTAATGGATAAATAAGACCTAAATATCTGGAAATACGATCACAAGTATCACTTGTATACATAATTATATATTCGGTATTGTTTGTACAGTAGATTAATATGAATATGAATAATCTGATTCATTTAATATTGTATTAGGATGAATATTTACTGTTTATTTGTAGTAAAATATTAGCAAATAATAATTTTCTAACCACTTAATTATACATTAGTTGATATATGAATTGTTTTTTTTTATTTTATAAAATTCAGACTTTGATCTAGTTTCAGTTACTAAGTTGTTGTCCTTACAACTATATTGATTTTGTTTCCTTTCAACGTTTTATTTGGAATGAAATATTTGGTTGGTTTCTTAACTCTAAGTTTTACCTAAAATTCTAACATATACTCAAGAAATCATTAATTAATTTTTAAGTTTCAATAAATGAAATTATAAAAAATTGAATTACCAACCGGTTTTGGTTACTTTCAAAAGACAGCAAACTAGACCGAAACGGTTATATTAAAAATCTAAATAGCAACAATCTAGATTTTAGTTTACGATTTCATTCATTATTTGAATTTTGAACATCAAAGTCAAAAAGAAACTTGTTATTTAGCTTTCTTAATTTAAAATTATATATATTTCGAATAAATCAAATTGAATTTATGTGTTTAGCCTTTAATTAAAGTGAAAATTATATAAAAAACCAACGCACTTTTGATATTTTTTGATGAAGTTTCTAGACCAAAAACGTTTTCATAAAAATCCTTCAGTTTGAAATTTTTTACGAATTGTGTTGTTTTATGAGATTTTTTAAGGATTTTTCAGATGTTTTTCATAAAATGTCGTTAAGTTAAAAGACTTTTATAGAAACATTTTATGTGCAGTGATTTTTACTAAAACATTTTTAAGTTGAGGGACTTTTAAACGTTTTTTGTACAATGACTTATTCGAAAGATACTGAAAGTACGTTGGTTTTTTACATGATTTTTCCTTAATTAAATAACATGTATATACGTGTGTCAAAAATGATTTTAAACACGAAGATGCCGGCTTTTTAAAACTATATCATCCTCTGTATTCTTCTTATTCAAATCATTTCAAATATAACCAGTACTACCCTCACGCTTGCTACACAACTCAAAGGCCAACAAGGACATTCTAGTAACTTCACTAACACGCCGGCGTAGTATATATACGTTTAGCCGGCACTTTTTGAGGGAACGTTTGTTTTTCTTCTCAACTTTCTCGCAAATATATCTTCTGTGCAAACTCAAAATATCACTCTCTACACTTATACCATGATCTCCGATCAAACTCGCCGGCAAAAATCTCGAGACGTAAGCTCTCGGTACCTCTCACCACCGCCACAGCCACTAGCATCGCCGTCTTCAAACCGCCAGAACCAGAACCCCAAACCATCGTCATCAACCAAACACAAACACAAACACACTGGATTTATTCGTGGACTTTGGCCATCTTCCACTACTCCCTCATCAAAATCCCATGATGAAAATCCACCAATCACTACCATCAACCCCACTGTGCCCACAACTCTTGCCGATCACCTTGGTACCGAAAGACGAAAAGACGGTGTCAAAAGATCTCTATACTCCCCGTTTCTTACTAAACAAAAAAGCTGCTCCGAGTTCCGTCGTTCAGAGACCAATTCCAATACAAAAAGCGGATATCACACTCCTATTTACGGTACAGGGCCGACAAGAAATACCGGAAAGCTGATTCCCGGAAGATCATCTATTTCATCTTCCACATCCTCATCCTCCTCCAAATCATCAGATTTATTTGACTCCAATCAAGTTATACTTCCTGGGAGATTATCAGTAGACGAAAATGCTCTTCGTCGGAGATCATCGTATACTCGGATGAGATCGGATACTCTCTCCGATAATTCCGAAATCAGTGATCTTGGTTCTCCGTTTATGACTGGAAAAAGCTATCCGGCATCATATATGGCACCTACATTGAGTTCCAGAAAGTCCGGAATTGAAGTTCCATCAAAGTACATGAACCCATCAATGCCCATGCAGAATTCTCCCAAGAAATCTACACAGAAGACCAGTAGCATGAAAAGGTCAAATTCTCTGTCTTCTCCGTTGGAATGGGAGTCTTCCCCATCAAGACTGCAATCACCATCGTTTTCAAGCTCCAAGCCTCCTAGTCCACCAAGGGGTAAAAAGAATCTTCTGCATATGGGGCTGGATTTGATCAAGGGTAAGAAAGGAGGATCGAAGCTGCATTCGGATACTGTTACTATGGAGAATGTTCATCAACTGAGACTGCTGCAGAATAGTTGGATGCAGTGGAGGTACGCGAATGCTAGAGCAGAAGCTGTTCATGACAACTTAGGTGCTCAATGCGAGGTCTGTACGTATTAATGGTTTAATAACTTTCATATATATATATATATATATATATATATACACACACGCACCGCATTAATGTATCTTTCATCAATTCATCGATCGACACTGCTAATAGCTAGCTGCAGAATAGTTAAGTTACATATAAAATTATAAATGCATATATTGCAGAATGATTTGTTATTTGCAAAGGAAAGTATGACAAAGTTACAACACTCTGTGCTACAAAAGAGGTTGCAACTACAAAAAGAGAAACTAAATATGAAGCTCAATATGATCCTACATTCTCAAGTGAGTTATTTTTCCATCTTAATTTCACCAATTAATTAAATACCATTAAATTAACAATTAATGCATATATAAGAATTGAAGCCTCAGCTCACAGATTAAATAAATTGTAACTGAAGATAATTAAACTGTATGTTTTTACCTAGACCAAAATATTGGAAGCATGGGGAGACATTGAAAGGAGACACATTGTGGATGTTTCGATAATGAAAGACTATTTGCATGCCGTTGTTTGTATGATACCCTTTATCCAAGGAGCCAAAGTAAGAAACTCAGTTGAAAGCCAAATTGTTAATTTGTCAATATATATATATATATATATATATATGTGTGTGTATATGATGAACGGGACTACGTACGTCTGAAATTAATTTTCATATTATCATATATAGGTGGATCGTGAATCAACTTCAATCGCTTTTCGACACATATCAGATTTGGTTTCGACGATCAAGTCCAATTTATCTTTGTTTACGCCCACGGTGATTAAGATACAAATTAACCTACCTACCTGGATACATATATATATATATGTATATAATTTGTATCATCTTATGTATAATTGTGAATGTTGTAAATTAATATATGTATATATATAGGATCATGAAACGATTGTGAGACTGTCAGAGCTGGCAGAGGTTGTAACCCAGGAGAAGTCGTCGCTAGAAGAATGTTTTGAGCATTTAAGAGTCATTTCAATGTTAGAGGTACGTACTACTTAAATATATAATTCATACACACGATTTCTTGTATGTATTTTAATTTATAATCGTGCATGCAGTACACGTGCTATATATATATATATTTGGTTAATTTGACATTATATTGAGCTGACTGGATGTATGATTTTTATTAATGTCTGATTTAATTTTTGTGATTAAACATGCATGCAGATCCGAGAGAGGAATCTAAGGTGTAGCATTATCGCAATGCGTTAAAGGAGCTGATCGATATCGAGCAGCAACCGATATGCATGCATGATGGATCCTCTAGCTAGCTTCATGACTTGGAAACACAAATTGGGAAAACCAAATGTACGCATGCATCTTAATTGGACTTTAACTAATTTGTACATGATATGATCGATCCTCGATCGATTGAATTGAATCTTATACGTACGTACTTTGTGTCTTTGTGTATATAATAAATTGTTTGAAATATATATTGCCTGCATGGATGATGGATATATAGATTATAGATTATCGGGAACAATGCAGCGCATGCATGCATGGATAAATATTGTATATATAGAAGCTAGCTGCTAGCTAGGCAAAAAAATTTCTATTGGAGGGATGAGGTTGTATAAGGTATTCGTCGTGTTAATTTTCCGGAACACATATGATAGAATGCGTCAAATGTACACAAATCATAGGGGGCCTTTACCCCTTCTCTTCGTGTGGCTCCGCCACTCTAGGTATATAAACTCAGTATCAAATTCATTGATCTTAGTCACAAATTCTACATTTACGCTTGCTTTTAGGCTTATTGAACGCATATGTCTTTGATCCATACATATTTCACTATTGATGAGCTAGCTTGGAAATTAAGCTAATTGTTAAGTTTAGTCGATAAAAATTTTCAGTTTGAGTTTTTAATAAATTAAACTTTTTCAACATGCAGAAAATAGGTTATGTAAATATGAACAAATTTATAACTTTTTCAAGGCATATGTCTTTGATCCATACATATTTCTAGAAACCCTTGTTTCAAGGAAATTTTTTACCCAAAATAAGTTAACTAAATATGAACAAATTTATAACTTTTTCAACGCGCAGAAAATTAATTACACTTTCTAAGTAAATTTATGTTGTTTTTTTTTTCGCAAAGCCTGGAATAGAGGCCGGATCGATCGATATCTCCAACAAAAGACTTCTACACTTTCTTTTCTTTATTTTTAACAATCAAATAACTTTTACTTTAAAACGTTAGTACTTATCTTTGTTATTTAATTATTTTTCATGTTCATGAATTGAATGAATGTTATTTGTATTTGCTTAGGGTATTTATTTAAAGGAATAAACATTTTGATCCCTCAATTAATTTTTGACCATTTGAAAACTTATGTCTTTTTTCTTATTGAAACTGTAAAATCATTACATGTAATCCGTCGACCATGTTAAAGCAAATAAAGTGACATCTTAGTTTTAAAAAATTATCATGTTTTCAACATTTTATTAGTTCAATCACCAGATCTATTTTTTTACTTACTAAACCCCTTCATTATTAAATTCACGTGTTTAAGGAATCGGTCATATCGGGTTTTAATAAATCCTTTGAACATTTTGATGTTTTATGAAAAAATGTTTCAATGACCAAACTGATAAATAAATAAAATATGATGATTTATTTATATACAAACCATTTATTATTTTCATTTATGTTTGTTAGTGCATATTTGATTATTATCTAAGAAAACAAACGTAGATGAATACGAATATTGTTTTTTTTTTAACAAAAAGTTGAAAAGTCTCATTTATATTTAAAAATCTTTGTATATGCAAAATTATTTACAAATTAATTACTCCAGTCAGGGATCTTCGAGCTTATTAGTATAATGTTGGAAACTAGTTAATAATACTACATGGATATTTTTGATAAAAAGTATTTATATATAATATATAATATATATAAAATTAAAATTAATACATTTAAATATTAATATTTTTCAAAAGTAATGCTACTTGTCATTACTATCATCCCTTTAGCTTTAAAAATAGGGTTAATATTGAATAAACCCAATCAACTTTTCTCATTTTCTCAATTAAGTTCATAAACTTTTTTTCCAATTGTTTAAGTCCCTAAACTATGTTTGTCTTATTCAAAAAGTATATATTTTTGACCGGCTACCGGATTAGCCGGTAAAATCAACCGATAAAACAAACATGTTTAGGGACTTAATCGCTAAAATATGAAAAGAATGTGAGTTTTTTTACAACATTAATCAAGTGAAAAAACTAATATAATTTGTTTGGTAACCGGTCAAACATGTCAAATATACACTTTTGAATAAGACAAAAATAGTTTAGGAACTTAAACAATAAGAAAAAAAAGTTTAGGGACTTAATCGCGAAAATGAAGAAAGTTGATGGGGTTTTTTCAATATTAACCCTTAAAAATATACAAGAATACTGGAATTTTTTTTTTTATCAATTTTAAAATTTTATTTTTTTATTGTTATAATTTGATATTTTAGTTTTATATAAAAATAATTTATTTTATTACAATTAAGTGTAAATTTTGCCACATATATATAATAGCAATGATAAATTATTAAAGTGTAAATTGCATAAATAGTTCCTATGGTTTGCTTTAAATTATGGATTTGATACTTGAAAAAAAGTTTATTACACAAACAGTCTCATCTTTGCAAACCTTGCACATGATTAGTCCCTCACGCTAACAAACATTAGATGTCACGGTTGGTGTGAAGACAATTTAATCTTAACCTCATAGGGACCATTTGGTTTTTTAATTAGTTTTTCTAAACAAAAATGTTCAAACCTTTTTTTCTTATTAGTTTTCTATAAACGAAAAACTATGAATTATTCTATTTTTAAGATTCTCAGTGAAAAATTACAAATCTTTTTTTTTTTTTTTTTTGGTTTTTTGAACGTAGAAGACTAATAAGAGGAATGATTTGTAATTTTTATATATTCGATATTGTACGTACGTGCTACCCACTCATGTTTCTTTATATTAATTAAACATAACATCAACAACCTTCCATGCATACTTTGCTTTATTCACATTTTATTTAAATAATTAACTTCAATAAAAAACCGCCTTAACTCTTCTTTGTTCTACATTGTTTTATTTTAATTGACGTGTTTCAGAAAGATTATTATTTATTACATAGCTAGGTAGATAATTAATTTCTGTTTAAGTTCAATCATATAATTAGCTAAGATCAAAGTAATAATCTTTTGTATACGTTATACATAGAGATTTTGCACATGATTTATACGTTATTAAAGATATATACTTGTACATAAATTATCACTTAAATTCTTAATTAGAAAACTATTATAAAATCTATGTGTTTATACAATCGGTTATATTAAGTTTTAAGAAATCATTTTAACATCTTGAATTTTTACTTAAATTTTTTTAAAAGAGTTAAACTGATAAAATACTGAAAAACATATATTATTTTTTCCGACATAAACGTTATATTAAAATGTGATGTAATTTTTTTCTAACCCAAACAACATGTTACTTGTAATAAATTTTATAGTTTTAATAAAAGTAATGTAAGAATTAAAATTAAAAATATAACACTAACAAACCAAAATTAAAATTAAAATTTTATCCGCAAGCTTTGGGTGCAAAAAAACATAGCCCATTGACGACCTTTTCCACCCAAATACATTTAGTCAACGTTAATGGCGCTCCAATATCTCCTTGCGGCAAACATGTGTTGGTCTTATTCTTCTTCCTTCTTTAATTCGTACTTAAAATCTCTTTAGAAAGAATATATACAGCCAAAATTGCACCTCCAAATTGATTTGTTTTATCAAGACGTATACATCATGAATGATTTATTTTCCAACTCTTTTAAGCAATATCAAGACTTAAAGAAACAAGCGTATATCGATGACATGGAGGCCTGTCGACGCGGTGGAACAAATGAAACTGTCGATCTCGACAAGTTCTTCCACGATGTCGAGAAGGTGAAGGATGACATGATAGACGTCGAGAAGCTCTACAAAAAGCTACAAGAATCGAATCAGGAGAGTAAGATGGTCCAAAATGCCAATAAGATGAAACAACTCAGGTCCAAGATGGATTCAGATTTTACACAAGTGTTGAAGCGTGTGAAAGGCATCAAGGGCAAGCTAGAGGCCCTTGACAACTCCAATATCGAACATCGAAAGATCCCAGGTTGCGGGCCGGGTTCTTCAGCTGATCGCACCCGCACATCGGTTGTTAGTGGTTTGGGTAAGAAGCTCAAGATCATGATGGACGACTTCCAAGCACTGCGGGCACAGATAAACGATGAGTACAAAGAGACTGTGGGGAGAAGATACTTTACCATCACTGGTGAGGAACCCAACGATGAATTAATCGAAAACTTGATATCTAGTGGAAAAAGCGAAGATTTTCTTAAAAAAGCAATCCAGGATCAAGGTCGAGGCCGAATCATGGATACAATCTCTGAGATTCAAGAAAGACACGACGCTGTAATAGAAATAGAGAAGAATCTGATAGAACTGCACCAGATCTTCTTAGACATGGCAGTGCTAGTAGAGACCCAAGGACAACAATTGAACGACATCGAAAGCCATGTGGCTCGAGCAAGTTCATATGTTCGACGAGGGTCCGAACAAATAGTTGAAGCCAAAGAGTTGCAAAGGAGCTCGAGAAAATGCACGTTCATCGCCATCAGCCTCTTCCTTGTTATTATTTTCGTGGTGTTTTGCTCGGTTTCGTTATCAACATCGTTTCGCTAATAAATAGCAAGATCGATTATTAAGTTTTGATTTGAAGATTTTATTTTCGTATTCATCTCCTTAATTTATGGCAATTATTATTCACTAACTCGCTGACATGTAACTAGAAATCTTTGGTGGGTTTGCCATAATTAAACAGTTTATTTATTCTATTCTAACCTATTTCAGGATCTTAATGCTCATCGATCTCAATGTATTTAGATTTTTCATTTTTGAGGTAATCTTTGGTGTTTTGTTTATATATAGGAACTTAATCATTTTTTATAAATTTAAGAGATTTAAACGTTTAAAAAATGATTTAGAAACTTAATAATTTGTTTTTATAAAGTTCAAGGATCTAATCATTTTTTTTAATAAAGTTTAAGGTTTTTTTTATCATTTAGAAATACAATTTAGGAACCTAACTATTTATTTATTATAAAATTTAAAATTTTAATTATTAAAAAAAGTAATTTAGAATTTAGTTATATGATAGTTTGTTTGTTTGTTTTTTTTTTTTTTCCTAATTTTATCCTTTGTGGAAATGGGAAATTTGAACTAATATCATACTAGTCTGTAAACACATGTGTATAATTTTAAAAGTCAATTTTACTAATCTTGTATGATAAGTTTAAAAAATATTTTTTTAAAAACTTAAATATAAATATAAATTCAAATTTGAGTCTTAGATAATATTTATTTTAAATTTGAATATCATTTAAAATAATTTTATATGAATTAAATATTGACTCAAAAAATATTAATTTCGAAGGATGGTAGGAAGTAATATAACAACATGCGATAAAATAATTACTTTTTTAATATTATTTAAGGTTTACGATGAAAAAAACTAACATATTTTTATGTTTTTGTGTTTTCGTCTCTCAAATTAAAAAAAAAAAGTTTATGCTCTTTGACTATTAAAGTCCAGTTATAATTACTAAATCGGATTTCTAAAAATTGAAAAGTTGAGTTCTGATAATAAAATACACAGACATTATAAATTTGTAAATCGTAAAAACTAGAAACTTTTGTATTGATGTTTTCATTGGAGATGCGCGAATAAGAGGGTGTTTGGTTTTGCGTTATGAACCAGATTATCAGCTTATTACGTTACAATAACGCAAATAATTAGTTCAAAGTGTTTGGATTGCATACGTTAATAAATGATTATTTGCGTTTAGCGTTAATCTTACCACACTTTCTCATAAGCTAAAAATTGTAGCTTATTTGCTTCATAAGTGATTATTTGGTCATTTACAAGTAAAAACGCAAATCCAAACACTTTAAAAACTGATTATTTGATAATTATGATAGCAAACAGCAGAAGCTAAACCAAACACTACATTTCCTGCAGCACTTTTTGTTACAGCTATTATCTGATTATTAGTTTCCAAAACGCTACAGCACTTTTTCAAACGCAAATAACGCAAATCCAGTCACCCTCTAAGACTTGGTTCAGTATAAAGTAGGCATCCGCGAAGAACAGAAACTCTCCTTCCCCAAAATCTTTGCCGATCGAAGATAAAGAAAGATTCAGATCGAGCTGCAATAAATGGCATCAACTTTGCCGGCTCGTCAAGCTGTAAACCTGCTCCGTCTATCCTCTCGTAGATCGGCTTCTCAAGCCGCTTCCCTTATCCAGCGCCGTGGCCTTGCTGGCGCCGCCGGTACAATACATCACACCTTTCTTTCTTTCTTTCTATCTATCTTTCAGACATTTGTCACCTGGTCATTGTATATTCTTTTCTCAAGACCGAAAAGCTACCTGAACTCAGAATTTAGATTGTTTTGATAGGTCTAAACCACAAATACAATAGTGGTCATTGGAGATAGATGTGTCATGTATGTATACATGTTAAATGAGATTGAATGTCTTAATTTTCAGATCATCATGGACCTCCAAAGGTTGACTTCTGGAAAGACCCCATGAGTCCATCTAAATGGAAGGAAGAGCATGTGAGTCTGCTGTCAACTTCTTTTTGTTATTTTTATGTGTTAATTGAAAACTTGGAATAATTGAATGAAGGGTTTCAATTTTAATTTTGCCAAGGCTGTTTATTTGATTGATATAAGGTTTGACCTTTCTGATTTTTCTGACAATGGATTTTCCGATTAATATATAATCCTTCTGTTCTGGAAGAAATGATGCACAACGAATTCTGAGGCTTAGCCAGCTGGTAATGATTTGAAATCGATGTGTGTTCTTTTCAGAATCCATAGCAAGTAATATAATAATTCTGGTCTCGTATTTGCACAGATTCCATTTAAAAGGTATACCCTTTTATATTATCTGGAACTAAAGTGTGCAGATGCTATCACTCTTACTGGGCGAAAATTTTGATTTAAGACAAGTACATTATGTAACCCAAATTTCACCCATTGATTCAATGACCGCACACCATATTAAAAGTTCGAAAGTTGAAACAATATCAAATAATGAAGTTAATTGGCTAGTTTTGTTAAATTGTGGAGTTTGATGTGCTACCAGAGAAAAAAAAGTAGATTTATCTTGTAATATATCCCTATTTAGTTGTAAACTCTTTCAGACATCAACAAAAGTGACACACTAGCATCGTCATGGCCATAGTTCATTCTTGTAACAAGCCATCTAAATCTGTTTTATTTTTAATTTTGCATTTGCATTTTTCACATTTTATCTTCCATGTGCTGGCTTTTCCAATATGTTTTGCCTTTGAGTTGATGTATTCTTTTTGGTAATGTGCTGTATAAAGCTAGCATAACTGATTTACCAAGATTTCTTTTGGGTCTATTAGGAACACCAAATATGTAACTGTAAGCTCTAATAAAAAAAATAATAATAGAAGTGACTTTTTAGTACGATTGATATTTAAACGTGATTCACCTTTGAGTTGATATATTCTTTATGGTTATGAGGTTTATTAATCTAGCAAACTACTGAACTACTAAGGGTTTTGTTTGTGTACGGTCTAGTAGGAACATCAAATGTACGGTCTAGAAGGAACATCAAAAATCACTCAAAGTGGGTGAATGGATTGACTTTGAAAGGCATTGATTTGTCTGAAGATGTATACAGTGAAAGACATCACAAAGTCTCACATCAATAGATTTTGTCATCTAATTAGTTTGGATACTTGTATTTCGATCTAAAACGTTATGGCATTGAACACAAAGTAGCTAATTTTGATTTAAGAACTCATAATAGTAGACTAACCCAATAACCTTAAAATCAACTAAAAACCATGATAAGAAATTATAGGTAGTACCATTGAAGGCTTATAAGGATCTCATAATTTATACAACCCACATGGGATGGGGATGTTATGAACTTTCTTAGTTGAACTCCTAATCTCTTTGTCAGACTTACACAGATAACCAAATAGAATCCATGCCTATAGGAGATGCTTGAGTTTAACCCATTATGCCTCAAGAGTCTATTGTTCTGAAATGCTGATACCATCAATAATGCCCCACGCCTAGAGTTGGAGGCTATGTTTCCTTCGCTCAAGGCCATCCCAAATCAACTACGTAATTGGAGACTGTATTTCCTTCGCTCGAGGCATCCCAAAACAAATACATAATTCTAAAGTGGTTCGATGTAGGAATTTCCTAATGGCGCTGATGTTGATATTAATTATCATGTGTGATGCTAATCAGCGTGGTTGTTGATACTGATAGTCTCGCTATCGCTAAAATTTCACAGCCTCTTATAAGTAGTCATTGATAAGCTGCTGCTGCTAATGGTGGTAGCAGTTTTTTATGGTTATTATTGGAAGTTATATCCCTTGTTATCACTTCAGAAACATATGAAAGTAGTACAAGTACAAACAGATTCCATAAATCTGCTTTTTCTAGCGCAAAATGTTGTGAATCATCCCATAATAAAGCTTGGATGCCCGATTGCGGGCAAACTATTGTTATCTGAAAGTGTTTGCACACAATCTCAAGATCATAGTTGTTAAACTCATACGAGCCACTTGATACCCAAAATGACGACTCGCTGCTCTAACTCAGAATTGATTGTGTCTGGGACCATAACTCGCGAGTCATTCGTTGACTCTTTATGAGTCGGGTCACTAGCAATTCTATCTTAAGTTTTCAACGGGTAATAGTTGAGACCCTCTTCAATATTTCAAGAAAAAGGGCACTGAAGTTGGACAGATCGACCATCATGTATCACCATATGGTTTTTTTGTTGGAAATCAAAGACTCAAAGCTAACACTCTAATATGAAAACAAAAGGGCGTACACTTTATGGAAGTAAAATCTCATATTTTCAGCAAACTGAGCATGCCTATATATAGCCTATAATAGAATAATCAAACGGTAACAACCAGAAAAACAGGAACAAATCAATAACTAGTTCTACCAGCTAATATGAAAGCAGAACACACTACTTCCTATAAATTAGGCACGTCGTAACAGCTAAAATGACTACTTCAATATAAATAAGGTAAACTAAAATACCGACTCGTGACCCGGTAACAAAACCCGATTAACCCAACAATCACCCTCTTAATCGGTTTGTTCAAACCCTTCACTCACAGCAGCATTTATCTCCTTTTCGAACCATCTCAATTCTTGACCTTTCTTGGACACCCGACCTCCACCTCGGTCACATCCAAAGTCTTCCCTTGCTCAACCCTTTTAGATTCTTCGCAACACGCATAACATGTGACATGGCATCCCGTTGGACACATTCATTACCATCTCAACTTGTTCCGGATCCACGACCTCTTCCTCGATCACATCCAAAGTCATCCCGATTTGAATTTCTACCGCCATAATGTTCACATCGTGTTGTTTTCTCCATTCTCTTCTTGTCTTGACAGCCATGCCATCGCCGATCAACGCTATTCCGAGAGATTCTTCCACCTATCAAGAACACAAGGTGACCACCACCTTTACTGTCTTCTATCACCCGTAACACGAATCGAACTCAAAGCCACCTGCTTTGATTTCCTTCATTCGTCTTTTCCACACCTTTGGCTAAGTAATCTTCCTTATCCACATAAACAACGATCAAGTATGGAACCTGCTTTCAAGTTTCAATACTTCAACTTGTGAATTGTGATCATAACATCACAGTCCCTTCAAGACAAAACCTGATTCCCAGTGCGTCTTCCCCGCAGTGGAGGACTAGACCACTTCTTGAAACCGACTCCCAAACCGGCCTTCTATGTCTTCATGAGCCCCAGGCTCTGATACCAAGTGCTGGAAATCAAAAGTCTCAAGAACACACTTTTGAATCTCACGAATATGAAAATTACAGAGAGAAACTTTTCAGAACAATTTTCTCATATATCAATCAAATGCAATTACAATCTTAAATAGAAAATGTCAGACCCATAGCCACCTGCTAATAGAGAAAAAAACGCAAACGTGCACCACCACTTGTCGTATTTTAATGCAACTAAACATGGTCCAACTAATACCAAGTCAGAAACTAGTAACAAACAAGATCATACTAAAACCGACCGTGACCCGTGACTACCGAACCGTGACCCGGTAAATAAACGATTAACCCAACCTTATCAAGGCAGAAACATGCAAACAGTGACTTCGTGATTGTAGAAAAGTAGAAAACAGTTAAAAGATTTTATCATTTTTATTACTTATTCTTCACTTATGTTGTTCTAGCATTCTTCATATGGCTGCAATTCTTGCAGATGCTTTGTTTGTTTGCATAAGTTGCTATCTTCATCTTCAAGAATCCCTATTTTGATGCTTAGGAAACCGACTCTTAGTTGTTGTATTTGATATTAATCGCATTAAATACAATATTAAGAGAAACTGTCTCTTCAACTCTTGGTTGTTGGGGATGAAACCATTATTAATTAAAGCAACTTTACTATTAGTTAGTTATTATAATCCTTAATTATTTATAATTATAATTGTACTTGTAACTATAATATATAATTATTATACGTATACGTATATGTATCATGACTCTTACGAGTCGAGTTTCGAATCGAGTCACGAGTTAAGAATTTAGGTTTCCGAGTCACGAGTTAACAATTATAGTCTAAGATATCCAAGCCAATTCAAATTTTATTTTGTACCAATCCAAATCCCAGTTTATCCAACATATATTAGCATGGGTAGCAACCGTAAATATATATTTACATTTTCATTGATATAAATATTTAAATTTCTAGGATTATATTGGTTCTGGATTAGGTTTTATGTTTTGTTTTAAAAGGCGCTTCTCAGGCTCAGTGATGCGCGAGGCACGATGAGGGCCAAGGCCCCATGCAACATTGGCTGTTGCGAGCGCCTCCTTGTCATTTCATCAAATTTGGCCCAAAAAAGAAAAAAAAAATGAGTCCCTCCTTGATTAATTCTCTTAGGGGGTGTTTGGTTCATAAATTTTTTTCTCAGGGATTTGCATTTTGTCAAAGGATTTGCATTGTGCAGCATTTGCGTTTGTCAGGATTTTGTCAAAGAATATACATTATTTTATAGAAAAAATTTGCTAATCTGAAGAATGCAAGGTAACTGTGATTTAAAATCCTAGGGGGAGGCTGGGTTTTTAAATAATAAAGAAGGAAGGGATTAAGAAATCCTGAGATTTTAAATCCTTACTGAAATCTGCGAACCAAACACTGGATTTTAAATGCAAATCTCAATGAATCTCAGGAAATCGCGAACTAAACTCCCCCTAGGTAATTCAAATTTTTGTAATAAAGTTTATGTGTATTTTATATATTTTGGTACCTTAGATTTCCGGTTGTTAAAAGTAGTATTAATGTGTTATTTTATATGACATATAATACCAAAACAAGTGTGCCTCGCTTATGTGATGCGTGCGCCTCTCGCGTGTCAAGCTCCAGGAACCTTTTCACAACGGTGTGCCTCACACCTTATAAAACTAAGGTTTTATGTGGAAGGAATCTGGATGGTCACAGTTCTAACATTAGGTGTGGTCAGTGTTATCGTCTAATCATAGTGGTTAACATCTCAAATTAGTGTAGGCATGTCGATTATTTCGTGCAAATTTGCAAGGTAAGATTTTAATACTTAATGCAACAGATAATGTTAGCTTTCCTCAACCAAACATGGATAATACTTACCATACGGTTGTCTGTGTTTGTAAATTATAAAATGCAGATTTTGAACTCTATGATATTTCACTTCGTACAGAATAACCTGTAGCATGGAGAAAAATGTTGAACTGGGGTGTAGGAAATTGTTTTTTAAGAAAGAATTGGCCTAGATAGAGAAAACATGACCTCCACTGATCCATTTACTTACCTAGAACCACTTATGTTTGTTCTCGTAATTAATATCTTAAACTTTTTACACTTCCCTGTCTCTACGACACGATGTTTTAAAATTTGAGCTTTTAAGTTGCAAATCATCTTTGTGCGAGTATTTTACCCCTTAATTTGCACACTTGGCCTGCTGCAACTTGCATATGAATGATATTGAATAGTCAAGATTGGATATTATTATAGAATTATGATTTATGCTTGCTTAGATGTTTAATTTTTAGCAAATGGCAGCATATATACTGCAACACAGTTCCTCAGTAAATTATGGGGTATGGCCGTATGAGATGTAGTATCCATTAGTCCTATAATTTTAAAATTTATACTTCTTTATATGTATGCTCTGAAATAATCAATAGACTGGTTTAAAGGATCGTACTAATCGTATGACCTTTTTTCTTGGCAGTTTGTTATCATCTCTTTATCTGGCTGGGGATTACTAATCTTCGGTGGATACAAGATGTTTTCAGGAGGCAAAAAGGATGAGGTATCCTCCAATTGCTTAAGTTCAATAGTAGTTATTTTGCTTCATTTCAGCTCATCTATTAATTACATAATGTGCTAGTAACGCTACTGACTTGTCATCATGGTTAGTTTTCTTGCCTTCCCTGTTAGTAGCCTTCACCTAACTTTCTATTGAAACATGTCGATGTAGTAGAACATGAAAGAAAAGTATATTCAACAAACTTCACCATTTTCATAATTTTACATTAGTTAGTTTACATACTTATTCTTTACTCCATGTCTATGTCCGGATTATTTATTTTAATGAATAGTAAAAGTTATGTTTATATATGTAGTTTCTGCGTCTTCAAATTTGTTCCTTCAATTCTTAATTTGTATATAACGGTTATGGCTTTAGCATAGGGTGGATGCTATTCTTGCTTTCGTCTTATTCATTATTAGTTCAGCCTTGTTAGCCTGATGTGTTAATAACCTTACTGTTGTGTCTCTTGTTCTGTGTTTTTGTGTGGCAGAAATTGGTGGAGGCAGTGAACTAAGATGGCGAAATTTATGCCAAAAGCATTGTGCTTATAATTTGTTTGTCACCGTGAGATTTCCTGGAAACCAGCTTTCTTTTGTCCGGGGACAGTTTGGGTCCTCTTAATGCTTTTATCTATTTTCCATATTCTAATTGCACATTTTGGCGGACTTCAGACCATTACATCGTACATTGCATAAATACGTATCAATTTCATGTTTGAATAACAAGAGTCCTTTTTATTTCAGCATTCTAGTCATGGTTTAGAATCTTGAATTCCAGTTAGTAGATTTGATAATTAGTTCTGAACGAGGTCTATAACAGTGGATTACAGTCAACTTTAACACTCATTTAGTCTGAAATCAGATAAACAATCTAGAAATTGCATTTAGTTAACAACATCTGTGCTATGATGAATCACTCCTCTGTTTCTTCCTTATAATCTTGATCTGCTTCTGAGCCGTTGCTGGATTCCATAGAAACATCCACTTCTGTCTCTGCTTCGTCTTCATCCTTCCTGTGAGCTTCACTTTTTGTTTCTTGATCAATGCTTCTCTTCCCCATCTCCCTTTTAGTCACTCGATGAACTTCATTGGTTGGATAGTTCCTGGACTTGAATCCTTTGACTTCTGTTGGACCTTCTTCCTGGTTTGCTTTTACTTGACTTTTGTCAGTTTGGCCATTAGTTTGGGTGATCAATCCCATGGTATATTGATCGCTCCTATCCCTTTGGCTTTCGCTTGCTCCTATATAGGATCTTCCTTTCAAGCTTAAACCATCCCGATTTTCTTCTGACACCCCTGTATCTGTTGCAGGTAATCTACCGCTGGTGGTGTTGTGCATTTCAATCTTTACATTGTCTTTATGGTCCACACTGAGATCCCGCGCGTCATGCTCCCATACGCTTGCAAGATTTCCTGAATCTGTATCTACGTCACCCTTATGATCTTCCTCTCTAGACTTTAGAACATCAACGTTTGGGTTTATGATTTCCCTATTACCCTCTACAACACTTTGTTGATAATTTGGTTTTTGACCACTGCGTGACATACCAAACCATAAGCCTTTTTCTCTGTGTTCCGTTAATTTGGTGGTGGTTACCTTATCGGTTAAGTTAACTTCACGAACTGATGGGTCGTCTGAACTCACTGACCAGATTTTGGGCGAGGTTTGGAGGCTGCTTCTCAAGTCATTGATTTGAGACTCTTTCTGTTTGATCTCATTATGCTTTTCATCAATCGCCAACTCCAGGGCTCGTTGTTCATCTCTCATTGAAGTAATGGTTGATCGCATCTCCAAATTTTTGTTATTGAGTTCTGTCTTCTGGGCTCGAAGGGAGTATAGTTTTGTATTCAAATCTTGGTTCTTTCTCTTGGTTTCTTTTGCATATTGCCTTTCTTTCTGCACAAAGATAACAAATTGTCAAAATGATTTGAATTTTGTTTCAACACCTTTTACCGTATAGGTAAAACATGCATAGTTAAGGATAACATATGGTTTCGTTTTCTTTTTTGATTTGGTTAAAAAGTTATACTTAGATAAACAAACATAGATGTTTGTATTCATTATTAGTTTGGTAAATACTTATATGAACACACATGTGTGTATTGTTACAGACCTACAAGTTGATATGTACTTTTAAATAATATTTAAAAATGATAGATATATTAAACTATTTCTAAACAATCATAAAAAAAGGAAATATAGAGGGACTTATTTTTAAATGATAAAAATAAATTTAAAATAAGGAAGTTTTGCAAACATGTGTTTATTATAAATTGGGTCGTTTGCTTTTTTTTTCTTAAAGGCAAAGATATATCTATATCTTATAATAAAAGAAAAAGTTTTTACCACATGGCGCTCCCTTAGAGCTCCATTTTATTAATTTTCCCGTCATTTTTTCCTAAAATAAGATAACTCTTATTTTGGTAATCATGTCATTTAATTAATTAAATTTAAATTAATAAATAATATTTATTATTCTACTTACCTAAAATAATTTAAAGTTATCTTTTGTGTACATTTAACTTTTTCTAAATATCAAAAAACTAAAATTTAAAAATACTGATTATAGAATAAATTTTTATGTATAATCCTTGAAATAAAATAAATAATTTTATAAGTTATAAAAAATAAAATATTAATAAAATAATAATTTTTTTTCATATTCGGGAAAAAATATTCAAATCATTTTTAAAACCTTAAACAATGGAAAAATTAAAAATATATAGAAACAACTATATCTATATCTATTTATATATCTATATCTACATCTTATAATAAAAGAAAATAGTTATTGCCACATGACGCGCCTTTAAAGCTTCAATTTATTGATTTTTCCATCTTTTTTTCAAAATTAAAATAACATTTATTTTGATAACACATGTCATTTAATTAATTAAATTAAAATTAATAAATAATCCTTATTATTCTTTTTACCTAAAATAATTCATAAATATCTTTTGTAATACACTTTAACTTTTTTTAATATCAAGAAACAAAAAAAGAAATACTGATAATAGAATAAATTTATATGTCTAATCCTTAAAATAGAATAAATATTTTTATAAGTTACAATTTTAATAGAATAATAATCTTCTTTTCATACTTGAGAATAAAATAAATTCTATTCAAACTTATAAAAGTATAAGGATTATTATCGATTTGAAAACCTTGAACAATGACAAAAGTAAAAATATAATATAAACAATATAAAAAAAAGTAATTACTATTCATACATAATTAAAGTAAAACATAATGTGAAGTGGAATAGTGTGTGAATATATTATATTATATGCATGAACAAATTACTCAAATCATATGTGATTGATAATGAAGGTAACAATTCCATGTATTAAGTAATAATTAATTTGGAAGGTAGATTGATAAAGTTAAAGTAAGAACCTGCAAGAGAAGGTGAAGAGATAGAATCTGGCGATCTTTGTCTTTGATGAGGATGTTAAACAGCCTCCTGTCTCTCACCTTCTGAACCACCATCACCCCCATAACTCCCACCAATATCACCACCGCCACCATCGCCATTTTCTTCTTCTTCATCTTCATTTTCATCCTCATCCATCCACCACCACCACCACCACCGCCACCTCCACCGCAGTTGCTCTGTGGGTGTCCCTTCATTCCCCCCATATATCTATCTATCTATCTCCCACTTGAAGTGGCGGATTCCACAATGTGATTTAGTTAATAAAAAAAAGGGAGGGGAGGGGGTAGCTAGGGTGCATGGGAATTGTGCCCCAACCATTTCACTCTTCTTTTCCTTTTTCTTAAAATTCGAAATTTGAATGCCAAACTTAACACGCTAGCTACACTTCTACTTCTGCATGTCATCCAATTGGTGCCCCCATGCTCTCTCTCTCTCAACTGCACCTACCTTCTTCTCATTTTCTTTTTCCTTTTTCTTTCTTGCATGCTTCCACCCCTCCCTCCCTCCTTTGTTAATAAAGATATTGTAAACAATTACTATGAATTTTCTTCCATTTTAAGCCTTCATTAGTATTGTATTAAGAAACAACAATGGTAAAACTGATAAAAACCCAAACAAATATCACATAAATGGAACAATGTAAAGTTGTTGACAGTAAAAAACAACTATTAAAAATGATACAAAAAAATGCAAGAAATAGCTATGTACATTGTTAAAATTCACAATCTTTTTAATTTGTTACGATTATAACTACTTTATTTTTTATCAACAACAATATACTCTTTTAATTTTTCATTACTATAGTAACAAGCCGGTTATATATGCAGGGGCGGATTCAGAAATTTTTGTTATGGGTGTCACTTTTTTTAGAGCAAGTTCAATACCTAGATTTTTGAAATATTTTCTAATATGGATCAGGTCACCGAAACGGATTGCCACATAAAATTAACAAATAACAATATTTTTCTAATTAAAAAAGTACATAGTACAATACCATTAAAACTTTTATTTCAGATATTTAGCTTTTTTATGTTTTTTATGATTAAAACTCAGTAATATTTCAATAAATTTGAGTAATAAAAACAACAAACATAAATTAAATATGTATATTATAATTTCATAAATTTTTTGTAGGTGTCACTCAAAAAAATCTTAGGTGTCACTCGAGTTTTTAATACATACGTAACTCAGTATTTTGAAAATTTATCGGTGGCGAGTGACACCCGTATATATAACCTAGGTCCGCCCATGTATATATATGTGTTATATATAATTTGGCAAAATATTGAGTGAGCAATCCAACCTAAGGGTGTGTTTCATAATCTCATTAATGGAAATTCAAACATATGTGATCAAATTTGTGTTCCAATAAATTTTTTTAGGAGTGAAAGTAAAGGAAATATTTTTAATTTTAGCCTACAAACCTTCCATCCAAAGATGGGAAGGAAAGAAAAAAAAAAAAAAACCTTCACAAGTCTCTCCATTTTTTTTCTCTTCATTGCTATCATTTGCTTTCTTTCTTCTCGAACACAGCCTCAAATAAATTCTGTGACATAGATAATCTTATTAAAAAATACTTCACATCATCTAAATATTAACATGTCATATAGGTAATTACCTACTAGGTGCTATAATCATGAACAAAAATAAAGTTGACTAGTAGAATATAAATTAATTTGCTATAACCGTGAAAAAAAAATATAGTAGAATGTTATAATTGGTAAAATATAAATTAAGTTGTTATAATCATGAAAAAAAAATAAAGTAAATTGTTATAATTGATATGTAAAATAAGTTGCTTTAATCATGAAAAAAAAAAAAGATATTGTTATAATTGGTAAAACTTAAGATAGGTCGTTATAATCATGAAAAGTTTTGAAAAAACTATTATTTGATAAATTTTTAAGTAGATTAATATAATCATGATTTTTAACAAATTATAAACCTAAGAATTAATTAGACAATATTAATAAGTATTCATTACGGTCTGAAATAATACTATAAAGGTGGCATTAGACAAAACAAAAAAAACATGGCATTAAAAAGGTGAACTTTAACCTTAAAGTTTAAACAATTATTGAAGTTGAGTTTACTAGATTTATATTAAAAATAGATGTATGTGTATGTGTGGCCGTGTGCAGTTTAGTGGCTCAAGTCAAGACCCCGGTGGCGGTCAATATCAAGTGAAGTAGTATGTATATTCTCTCCGTGTCAATTGAGGGTCAAATAATTCATCCAATCGGTCTAAACTCTAAACATGTAGTTGGGTCACACCACCTTGTGAGCTAATCAAAGTTCGTTTAAAATATATTCAAAATCGACTCAAGTCCAGTACAACTTAATTGGTGAGGTTTGCAAGCTTCATTGGTATTCCATTTATTAATATTTTACCATTAAAGACTCTGACTGCTATCCATGATGCGATCAAGGGAGAATAGCACAAGGGCCAAAAGTCCTAGATTAGTTTGTATTGGGTAGCTAGTCAATCAAGTTGGTCATTAAGCCACCATGCATTTTATATATTTAAAGTGTATCGGTACATTTATTAAGTTCAGGCCCGGTGATGAGGGAGGGCGAAATGGGCCTTTGCCCAGGGCCCCAAAATCCAAAGGGCCACAAAAAGTTTTTTTAAGGTATGTTTATGTGTAATGTTTGTGAAGCCAAAACCCAATAAGTCACAATACAAATCCAAAGCCCAATAAGTCATCATCAGTTGTATCTTTTCAATCTTTCAACAATTTTCTAATCGTTTTATAAACTTTTATGTCTTGTAAGATGAGAAAACACGAGTCTGGGTGTGAAAAACGTAAAAAGAAAAAACGAATTGAATAGCTTGTTAAGTCTTAAAGTGGGGCTCTTGATAAGTTTTTTAAAAATAAGACTAATGTTGATGATGCTAATATTAATAATAAGTTTGTAGGGTCTCTTTTATAGTTATTGCACAGGGCCTCCGAAATCTAAGAGACGGCCCTGATTAAGTTCAAACTAAACGCAAAAATTTAAGTTCAATCGAACTTGATCTTGTTTTGAGCTTACCGAGCTCAAGTCGTGCTTAGCATTAATTACTGAGCTCCATTTTATTGATACATTTTAACTTAGGAAATGAGTTTAATTAACGTTAAATGATATTAAGGTTGTACTAGTAGTTAATTTCCTGTAAAAATATGTATGCGATCCATCTGACCACAACCATACCCAATCAGTAGCACCAGAATGGTCAAATATATTAAATTTGATAAATAAATAACACAATAAAATTACAAGTAAAGATTGTCAAAATAAAAAACTTTGCAAGTTAATGATCCCTTTCAATCGTTAATAGGCCAATATATTGAGCCCTTAAGATTGATGGGTCCTGAACGGTTGTTTTGCGACCCTTGCTTAGGATCGACACTGTCAATAAGACAACAAACAAAAACATAGTAACCGATATCAGTATATACCATATCAAATTCAAATTCAAACACCTGAGACACCAATACCAGTTAAAAGAATTACAAAAGCTACACAGTCAACACACCATAAAGCTAAAATTACATCAACACCCACAAACAGTATCATAACAAGCATCTTATAATCAACATAGTAGCATAGACGAAACAAAGTTGGGTCTCCAAACTAGCTAACAGCAGCCTCAAACCAAGCATAAAACCAATAATATATCATTTTTTTTTTAAATAATAGTCAGTTATTCAATCAAAAGCAAACACGATTACTTAACAGGTTGATTGCATCTTTAACCAAATTTTATGTATTTTAAGATTGGAGACATACAAACAATTTCTTACAACAAAGTTCCTTCCATATTTTTAGCATTTTGAACACTTTCAATATGTGTATATATTTAGTGTGCTATAACTATTTTGATTTCCAGCCTATTTTTTCATCATTTAGCCCCTCAAAATAACAAAGTAAAGTGAATACACTGAAAAAAAACTAATTTACTTATCTTCGTTGACAAATCAAAATGTCATAAATCAAGCTATAATTGGTTAAATTTTCTGAAGTATATGTATGGATGCATCTTACTTTTATTAACATGAAGCGTGAACATTTACAATCTTGCTATGTTAATAAATCAAACAAAGACACCACACTTAACCTGAAGAGGCCATATCTAGGCCAGGCCCCAACTCCATCTCAGTGGAAGAGTCATTTGGTTTATAATTTCTAGAAGAAGAATCATAGCTTATGTATGAACCACATGTGCCTGATGCCTTTCGCCTGTACCTCTTTCCTTTGGTAGCCAGCTGCCATGTCACATGCAACCGCAAGAATCTTACCCATACTATACCCAAAAATAGTAAATCTTTGGCTGTAGAAGGCTATTTTTACTTTTTAACCTGCTTAATTATTTATTGGGTTAGTAATAAACACATGAATTTAGAGAGAAAATGCGACAAGACATGCATTCGTGAAATAGTAAAACCATGAATTTTTAGTTTTTGGAAGTCAACATTTGTTCCTTTTTTACTTGTTTAATTAGAGAGATATTAGCATGCAGACACATAGTTCTGAGAACTTTTTTTCTTTTGGTTTTTGCCTGACCAGGGTACAAGGTCTGCAATGCATGCAGATCTTTGTAATATCACTTGCCATAAACTGTGAACAACTGACAACATTTTTATACATAACTGGTCTGCGTTAAAAACATACAAAACTAAAAATCACTGGGATGAAAAAAAAATATAATAATAAAACAATGCAAAGAATAGTAATACTAATACGATTTAAGGGCATAAGGCATCCCTTACGATGATCAATATTTTGGGATGGTGGCAACCCGCATGGAGACATCTTCCTTGAACATGACACCAGAAACAAATGGAGGATTCAGAGGCCAGCTGAGACCAGTCCATGTAGTGTCACAATACCTATAACGATGTTTTGTTCGTTGATGACCGGCAAGAATTGAACCGGAGATGGTGGAGCCTCCATCTTCTTCATTGCTTCAACTGCCATCATTTCCGCACTTATGGTCCTCGGGTTCCTATATATAGTTACAACCATGTATTTGTAAGACTCCTCTCCTTTCTCACTAGTTTGAGCCCACATAAACACTACAAAGAGTATGCCTATTAAATCAATTCTACGAGCCAATAAAGCTTCTTAAGTTTCCACAACAGTCACTGGACGGTTATTTTGATCCCAACTAGGAGAGGATAAATATTTAGATAGAGCAGGAGCCTAAAAACCATATAGAAATATAGAACCTTTTTGCTGCATGTGGCAAAATGTTAGTTACCTGTTGCACATTTGACCAACCGTAAGTTTAAAGATGCCCTCCTTGCTAGCTTTGAGTGTGCGCCGTAGATCACCATCAGTGAATGTCCCTATGAGGTGGTAATCATCATCAATAACGAGGAGGCAACCACATCCTTTACTAGTTAGCTCAACGAGTTGATCCATTATCAGATCTCCTTCTTTACATACCGGAAGTTCCTCTTGTTTCTTCATCACGTCCTTCACCTGGAACATACAATCAAATCAACAATTATATACATTCCAACTGAAACAAAACACAAAAACCCAATTAATAAGTTAGAAACATCACTAGGGCCAACACAGGTACAGCAAAAACCTAGCATATATGTGATCCTGATAATATATGACGTACCATATCCACCATCTAGATTATCCAAAAGCCAAGTTTCAGCAATCACTTTAAAGGTGCTTCACCAAACATGTTTGACTATTAGTCAAGTGTTAAAGTATACCCTTCAACATTGATGAATGAGTTAAAAATTTTGAGAACTAACAATGGTTTGCAGCAGACTAGCAGAACCAGATTGAAAAATAATTGATTTTGACATGAATAGAAGAGGCGCTCTGATCAACTCCAACATAGCCCTTGAAAGCACCGATTAGAAGGCTCGAGACAGGTCTAAAGAGCAAAGCACAGATCCATTGATTATGGATCTTGGAGCAATAATATTGAACTCAACAGAAAGTGTGTGAACAAGAATCAGATTCAACACTACCAAAAACCAGAACATTCACCTGGATTTCCACCACAGAAACATTTAGATTCCAGTATAAAAGTTTACTTTTTACTTTGGGTCAAACCAATTAACTTTCAACTCGATGATATCATGATACTACAGTTCGTTTAAGCCTTTTTCCATGAACAAGTTGATGAAGGGGTCTTACACTTATGTCAGGTCAAATACAAACTATAACTTAGAAAAATACTAAAAATTGACCTCCGATTCAACCTACAATCGTTTCATATAACCAATAACCCATATACTATCCCACTTTCCATCTGATCACCATATAAATTCATATATGTAATAATACAAATAAATAAGATAAAGAAAAAGTAACCCCGATTCAGAATTCTAACCTTAAAGATCAAACTCTTGCCGATCCGGCCAGCAGGATGATTTGCAGCGTAACCTTCTTTTGTCAAATTCTTAGCATCCATCATTGCAATTGCCACCGTGCACCCAAAAACCATCTGGATCGCCGTGGATGTCGTTGGCGCCAAATCAAAGGGGCATAATTCTCTCTCCAAAGGCAAATGCACATTCAAGTCACACAACCCCATCAATGCATTTCCCTCCACCGATGTCACCGATATCAAGAACGCCCCTTTTGCCCTCGCACATGGAACCAACCTTAACAATTCCTCCGTATTCCCACTCTTGCTGAACATAACCAATACATCATTATCCGTTAAAATGCCAATATCTCCATGGAGCGCGTCGACGGGAGACAAGAACTGGGATTTAATACCAAGAGACACGAGGGTTTGTGAGATGTTTTTAGAGACGAAACCGGATTTTCCGACACCGGTGACGAAGATCGTACCGGTAGAGTCTAAAAGAGTTTGTGTGAATACTTGGGTTTGCGAATGGTCTAGCTTATCGAAGAAGTTATTGAGGTATTTCTGTTGGGATTTGAAGAGGTTTTTTAGTTTGATCGGATCAATGAGATTGGCTTGTTTTTGTGATGATGGATCTGAGACTAATTGTGGAAGAGACCCCATTTTTTTCCCTTTCTAATATTCTATTTTCCTAAAACGATTAGTCGCCGTAATATTGGCTCGCCGGAGGAGGATGCCGGCGACCTATGGAGGAGTTGGGCGGGGGATTAGCTGGACTCAGAAAGTCGTGGCAGTGAGAAAATCTCGTATGAGCATCAAATCATCATACCCTACCACTATGAAAAAGAAAAAGCATTAGGATATTCGGTTATTAAACATAACAAGATGAACGAAAACCTTAACATGGGCTAGAATTCACAATTAGGTATACAAAGATTTCATTGACCGTAATTCGTGGAAAAACTTTTCATCTCGTGTAATGCATAGACGAGTTAGCACAAAATCGTTATGCATGCAGATTTTGAGAATCAAGAAAAAAAAAAAAAAGATTTAGGGGTTTCGATCCGTAGCTCTGTTTCAGAAATTAGCAAAGACAAATTAAACCCCATGGAATTGAAAATGTACATGGAAGGAAAGATGGAGAGGGAGTAAAGCTTACCAGGAATTGAGAAAACTGAGGCTGGGAATTCTTGAAATTGAAGAAGACGGTCCTGATTTGTGAATTTGTGGAGGAAGATGCCGGCGACCTATTGAGGAGTTGGGCGGGGATTAGCTGGACGCAGTGAGAAAAATACGCTTCGCGCGGTATAAATAAATCATGTGAACGAGCCTCTGCACCGACACTGGAATTCAATTACATTTTTTTTTTTAATTTAATCACATATTTATAATTTAATTTTATTCAAATACCAAAATACACCCAAAATATCATCCGATAAATTACGAAAAAAAAAAAAAGAAACATATATCATATTTTATAAGATTTAATAACAAATTAGTTTTATTTTCAATTAAGGAACATTAATTAAAATATCGCAACTAAGGTAACAGATTACTTGATCAAATAATTGATAAATTTTAAAAAGTGTTACTTCATGTTGTATAGTCAAAAGAAAATTTCATAAAAAATCTATCAAACTACATTTTTTTCGATTAAACATCTCATTCATTTTTTATTGTTTGATAAGTCAACCGATTAAAACTCAAAAATTTAGTATGTTATAATTTGCAACTGGTTACCAAGCATATATGGAACACATGTGGCATCCATGTATCAAAATGTGTTTAGGTGACGCAAATTTGGTAATATATTTTTCAATTAAGTATCTCAAACAATTTTTTTCTTCAAAACTCTTTTCAAAATTTGAGTAGACACAAAAATCTAATGTTTTTGATGCATAAACAAACAAAAATAAAATAATTTTTTCAATGATTTATGTAACGAAACGATCGGTGAAAACAATAATGTTTTAAAAAATTTAGTATTTCATGTTTAGTACAAAAAACATGTTGACATGACTCATTAAAAGGGGTTATTACTTAAAATAACAACCTATTCTTGTTTGTTTTCTTATTACGACAATTATCTTTATTTTATACCATTTATTGTATCCTATTTGCATTTTCTTTATGATTTTAGCAACAAATGACCTGCCATGCAGGTAACCGGTCACATTCATTTTGAATGGCGCCACATCATCAGTCATGTCATCATCTTTTACATGTGTAAAACTTTAAAATGTTAAACCTTCGTAAAAAAGATGAACATCAAGAACAACACAAAACTAATATCAGTTATACAAATAAGGATCCTCGTAGTGAGCGCCACTAACATGGTTAACCACCATATATCTTAACCCAAATGAAATCCAGATCACTGATAATACATATAAGAAAAGGAACGAATACCCAAAAACCCACCCATATCAGTTATATGATACCATTGTTAACCACCATCACAATCGTCGTGAACCACCACCGTTGTTAACCAAATCCAATCCAGATCATCATGACCGCATGGAAGATAATACCAAAATGAATTCCATAAAAAAAACCCAGATCGTTTAGCAGATAGAATCGTAAATCGAAATACAAAACCCACCAAGAACAGTTGTAAGATCCAAGAAACTGGTATCAAATCAAAATCATTCAAACTCTGAAAATCTCTTCCACCACAAGTCTACAACCACTGTTAAACATCAATTTACAAGGTAAATACTACACTTTCACCATACAACTAGCAAGAACACTTACAACACCGTCAAAAACATTACAAAATCAAATCCAAACTCGAAATAAACCTTCAAAAGAAACCATGAAACTAAACAACAAGAACACGAAACACATAACTTCAAGAAGTTAAACTCCAAAATTTTCCCAAAAAAGGAAAGAAATCAAACTCTTACACCCTACTTTTATTGCTTATAAAAATCCTTACTTTTATAGTTGGTTGATGATGCTAGAGGTGAAGAGAATAGACTAGAGGAAGTCCATAAGTCACTCACTCTCTTCATATTTGTGGCGGCAGCCGGAAACGGTGGTTGCGGCGATGGGGCATTTTGTGAGGATGTAGCTTCAATGATTAGGTGGTGGCCGGAAACTATGGCTGTAATGAGGAAGAGATGGAGATGGACGACCGTACAAGAAAGGAGAGATTTGCTTTCTTGAACTAGAGGAAGAGATAAGATTGAATGTAATTTGGGTATAATTTTATAATTAAATAAATTTTATTTTTATATTTTAAAAAATTCCATGACAGTATTGTTTGGATTTGTGGCATATGACATGGCAGCTCAACCGGTGCCACATCACTTTGAAATGAGTTTCAAGTCAAGTATTGTATTGAAGGTTAACAAAACACATGTACGATACAATAAATGGTAAAAAATAAAATAAATTGTCCTAATAAGAAAAAAAGTGAAACTAGATTGTTATTTCAAGCAATTATTAAGTAAATGTGTTGACAAATACTTAAACCGTTATACTTGACTTTTTTGTGTTGAAATACATCAACAACAATAAACTAGTTAAACATATAAAAACACAAAACAAAATGGTAGTTTGAAAATAATTTTAACGAGTTGATTTAACCCGCGCGTTGCAGCGGGATCATAATTTAACAATAAGATTTTTATTATTTTCATAATTTAACAATAAGATTTTTATTATTTTAAAAATAGTTGGATGAAAAAAAAATTATATTGGAATAATAGATACCAATAATGCGATCATAATGATATATTTAAATTTTTTATAGAAATATAATATCAAAGGTTATAACAAACAAAATAACAATTAAATATCATATATAAAATAAAAAATAGGTTAGGTACATGTCTGTTTGTCTAATAAAAATAGTTCTGATAGTAATAAATTTTATATTGAAATGTGAATAAAAATAAAGCGATCATAATGATATCTTCGAATTTCTATAAAACATAATATATCTATTATAGAAAAAAAAATGACATACTTATTATATATAAAATCATAAAATAAGTCACATGCTAACCTGTCAGAAACATGGATAAATATAATGCGATTATAATAATAATATATTTTTATAACAATGCAAATGTGATAACAAATTAAAAAATAATAAAAAATATATTTTTTCCTCAGTAGAGTTTCTGTGAAATAATGTCGAACTTGAATAAGGTCTTTTAGTTATCGATCTAATCTTTGTGAAAATAAAACCGACTTCAAATAGACTCCTGAAAAAAAGATTATAATGAAACAAACGTGACAATAAATTAAGATTAAATAGAATATTTTTCCTCAATATAGTTTTTGACAACATAATAAAATAAGGTTAAAAATAATATTAAAATAAAAAATTAAAACAAAACAAATATTCAAACATTGAAAGTTAATTTTTTAAAGAAAATTACCAAAGACAAGTATGCGCCTCTAATGGATTTGTCATTACAACCTTGCTATTACTAAAAATATGGCAAAAGCAAGATTCGAACTCGGCACCTATTACATAAGAAGCGAAAGCGTTAACCGGCCGCACCACTTCACCTTGTGGAAATAACCTGGAGGAACAGCCTATTTAAATATAACCATTTTAGCTGCCTGGCACTGTTCAGTGAACAATGCCGAAGTTTGAAATTAGTACTATTAGTAATTAAAAAAGTCTGGTGTTCTTGCTAACATACATTGGTTGATAAAAAAATATAAATAATTATAATTTCGATCTAATGTTTGTCTATACCTATTTTTTTAAATATATTTAACGAGTTCATCTGGACTGAATTTTAAACAACAACAAAATGATCGTTTTGATTTATATTTTTGTTCTATTTTTTGCATCCACGTATGTGTGACGTGTGTGTCAATTGGACAACCACTTAAATTGATAAAACAATGAATATCTTGAGTTTTATCAAGATAAGGGATTTATGTGGCAAAAAAACTAGTTGAGGGATTTATAAGACAAATTTATCGAGTTAAGGGATTTAATCGGAAAAAAATCATAGATTTATAAATTTCACGTCAGCAATTGCAACCAATTCAACAGATTACCGGTGACTTTTTTTTAGAAAAAACATCAAATTCGTGATTTTTATATGGTTAATGGACTTATCAGACAAAAAGAAAATGATTGAGAGATTTAATCGAAAAAACTGTGTAATTCGATGGTTTTTTGCGAAATTTTCCCTACATTCAAATGATAAGTCGTATATTTTGTTGTCTCAATGAAAAATGTCATGTCAACAAATTCTATCAGTAATATTACCTAGATTGTTGTGTTTTCATCAGTATATTTCTTAACTGAAAAAAATTAATATATTATCCAAAATAAAAAATAATATAATAATATGTTATATTTTTTCTCTAAACAAAATATAGAGAAAACACCTAATATAATAAGGTAATCCCAATAATAAAAAAAAAGTATTATTTTCATTGAATAAATTACGATAGGGATTTGGCCCTTTGCCACTTACCAATCCTAAATCTATTTATGTAACAAGTCTAAGGTGTTGTTTGATTGCATAATAGTTTAATTATCTAATGTCTGATTCTACTTCTGATTGATGAGAGGTGATCCTGATAAGATAATGAGGTCTGATAAGAGAATTCAATAAGTTTGTTTGTTTTATAAATTATATGATTATGTTATTTTTATTAATTTTACATACGCATTATCAAAACCAAACAAATATCATTGATTAAAGTCAAGTATCAAATAACAATAATATCATTGAATCAAAGTGATTCATGTAAACATTTAAAAACATTCAAATATCATTAACAAGATTCAAGTAAGAAACCAATTCAAGTTTATAAGTTATAATCAAGTAACATAAATGCATTCAATAAACATATAACCAGCATTTTTTCAAAAATCAAGTAACAATTCAAGTTTATAAGTTATAATCAAGTTTACAAGGTTACGCTTATTAATTTCTAAATAACCAGAGTTTATAAGTTATATAGATATGTTATTGAAAAATAATAAATTTTATCAAAAATTCTTGAAATATTTCTCGTTATAATAAATATGGGTAAGGGGTAGGGTGGTGGTAAGGTAGGGTAGAGTGGGTAGGTTGAGAGGTGAGGTGGGTGAGTAGATTTGAGGGGTAAGGGTAGGGTAGGGGTGAGGTGGGTAGGTTTGAGGGGTAGGGGAGAGATGTGTATTTTTTTGTGTGATAAGTGGTGATAATAAGCATATCAAAGTCTGATCCTGATAAGACATGATAAGAAAATTTTGACTCGTATGTCTTTTGCATATCAAAAGCACTTATTAGTATTTTATACTTACCGAATAAGAGGTTAGCTCTTATCAGGGTCTGATAAGTGCTATCAAACACCCCTAAATCTATTTAAATTTTTACATGTAAGGTATTGCGTCTTTTTTAGAGAGTAAATTATAAAAAATGGTTCCTATAATTTATGTAGAATTATAGAAATTAGTTTTAAACTTTTATTATTGAAATAATTTTTATTTAATCAACAATCTAAAACTTAAATGCTTCAGATTTATAGCCGGTTGGAATTTTGATCAAAACATATATAGTTTCTATATCAATTTTACGAAATTTTTAAAGACACCGGATTTTAAGTGTTTGATGTCAATCAAGATATGTAACTTTTCAAGTTTAAGTTGATAGACATGTTTGTAATTGGATTTTTTATTTTTATTTCATCGTATATACATACATATATATGTGTGTAACCGAGTTTAGCATAGAGGTTATTAAAATTTTAAAATTAAAGAATAATTATTGTTAAAATCAAAAATATAAATTTACTCCTTTTTAATTATTTTTAAAATGTAGATACGTTAATACACTTTAAAAGTAATTGAGAGACCAATTTTTGTAATTTTAGGACCAAATATATAATTTACTTCTTTTCAGATGTTGATATCCTACAAATAGTATATATACGAAGAAACTGAGTTGTATAATTGTATTTGCTTAAGGTGGAAAGCATTGAAACAAATGAATATCAGTGGTGATCTAAGAATTTTTCTTTTTGTAAATTTTATATGGATTAATTTAAAATTTATCACATTACTATAAAAATTATAAAGAATTTAAATATGAAGGCAGATTTACTAAACATTCAATCAGGGTTTAATGTGTTTTTCTAATGAAGAATAAAGTCTGCTTTTATATACAAAATCAGGGTTGAAAGTATTTTGACATATACATATATATATATATATATATATATATATATATATATATATATATATATATATATATATATAGATTTGGGTTCAAATGAGTACCACTAGTTTTGCGGAGTACCGGAGGTACCTCGCTTAAAATAATTTTTTTTGAAATTTTTTTTCATAATCATGTTTAAATTAATAATATAAGACTACTTGCAAAAAATCACACCTAAACACACACTAGAACTATGTGAAATGTGTGTGTTCACATGAACTGTACTGTTGTGAACGTGTGTTCACAACTAAGCATGTTCACATGAGATTTTTCACGTTCACATGACTTTTAAGATGATAGAAAGTGTAAATGTATATAATATTTTACGAATAGCCTTATATTATTTGTATCTAAATAAATATGAAAAAAATTCAAAAAAAAAAAACTTTTTTTCGGAGCAAGTTCACATGTAAAACCCGTGTGTTCACAGGTACTCACGGTACTCTGCATTTTTTAGGTACTCACACGAACCATATTCTATATATATGGAAAGATTCTTTTAAGAATCTTAAAGATGGTGAGAACCTAGGAACCTTTTAGAACCCTTTGATCAAAAGGGTATTTTTGAAATAAAAAATATTATCTTTCTCTCTCCACATTTTTTATTATAAGCATATCTTTTTCACTTTCTCTCTCTTACTTTTTTTTACATTTTCATATTATACTTTCTTTCATTAGAATTGATTTTAATATTAAAAAAACGTTTTTTATAAAAAAAAAAAATTTCTATATAAAAATTTATTTAATTACTAAAAAATTAATGTATTCTATATAGAAATATTATATGTCTATATAGAATGTTATATAATTCTATACCTTTTTATGCAGATTAACATTACTATTCATAATCTATGTTATATATTTCATACATTTTTATGTTTATTATACAAATCTATATCTCTTTTGTAGATTACCATTACTATTCATTGTGTTTTTGGTATATTTTATATCAGTTGCATACCAAGTGTTCGATAAAATGTCTACATGAAATCTTATTTTTTTTTGTTTCAATGTGTTTTTGGTATATTTTATCATTTAATCTACGTAGAATATATGATACATGACATTCTACACGACATTCTACGTAGATTGAATGTCATTCTACGTAGATTGAATGTCATTCTACGTAGATTGAATGTCATTCTACGTAGATTGCATGACATTCTACGTAGATTGTACATAGAATATGTTCGTCGATACTCTACGTAGATTGCATGTCATTCTACGTAGATTGCATGTCATTCTACGTAGATTGAATGTTATTCTACGTAGATTGCATGTTATTCTACGTAGATTAACAGTTTTATTCTATGTATTTTTGGTATATTTTATATCAGTTGCATACCAAGTGTTTGATAAAATGTCTAAATGAAATCTTCTTTTTTTGTTTCAATGTGTTTTTGATATATTTTATCATGTAATCTATGTAGAATATATGATATTTGACATTTTACACGACATTCTACGTAGATTGCAGGACATTCTACGTAGATTGCATGACATTCTACGTAGATTGCATGACATTCTACGTAGATTGAATGTCATTCTACGTAGATTGCATGCCATTCTACATAGATTGCATGACATTCTACGTATATTGTACATAAAATATGTTCGTCGATACTCTACATAGAATATGACAGATTCATTTTCAATGTTTTATAATGAAGATTATTTGTAAAATATTAGACATATATGAATGTAATAGTTATTAGATGTTTTACATGACAATCTACGTAGATTACATGATAATCTACGTAGATTACATGATAATCTACATAGAATATATGATACAAGACTACTTGTAGATAATCACACATAATCTATGTAGAATGTTAGGTTTCTTATATATTTCATATATTTTTTTTGTTTTCTTATACAAATCTATATCTTTTTATGTAAATGTAAAATTCAATGTTTTTTTGATATATTTTATCATGTAATCTATGTAGATTATATGATACTTGACATTCTACATGATATTCTACGTAGATTGAATGACATTCTATGTAGATTGCATGTCATTCTACGTAGATTGAATGTCATTCTACGTAGATTGCATGACATTCTACGTAGATTGTACATAGAATATGTTCGTCGATACTCTACGTATATTGCATGTCATTCTACGTAGATTGCATGTAATTCTACGTAGATTGAATGTCATTCTACGTAGATTGAATGTCATTCTACGTAGATTGCGTGACATTCTATGTAGAGTATCGACGAACATATTCTATGTACAATCTACGTACATTGGACAGATTAATTTTCCATACTTTATAATTAAAACTATTTGTAAGATATTAGATTTATAATGAATGTAATAGTTATTAGATGTTTTACATGATAATCTATGCTGATTACATGACAATCTACGTAGATTACATGATAATCTACATAGAATATAATACAATACTACTTGTAAAAAATCACACATACTCTATGTAAAATGTAATGTTTCTTATATATTTAATATATTTTTATGTTTCTTATACATTTCTATATCTTTTTATGTAGATTAGCATTACTATTCAATGTGTTTATGGTATATTTTATCATGTAATAATCTACGTAGAATATATGATAATTTACATTCTACACGACATTCTACGTAGATTGCATGTCATTCTACGTATATTGCATATCATTCTACGTAGATTGCATGTTATTCTACGTAGATTGCATGCCATTCTACGTAGATTGAATGTCATTCTACGTAGAATGCATGACATTCTACGTAGATTGTACATATAATATGTTCGTCGATACTCTACATAGAATATGACAGATTCATTTTTCATGTTTTATAATGAAAATTATTTGTAATATATTAGATTTATAATGATTGTAATAGTTATTGGATGTTTTACATGATAATCTACGTAGATTAAATGATAATCTAAATAGAATATAATACAAGACTACTTGTAAAAAATCACACATAATCTATGTAGAATGTTTTGTTTCTTATATATTTCATGTATTTTTATGTATTTTTATACATTTCTATATTTTTTTTATGTAGACTGACATTATTATTCAATGTCTTTTTTGTATATTTTATGTCAGTTGCATACCAAGTGTTTGATAAAATGTCTAAATGAAATTCTTTTTTTTTTGTTTCAATGTGTTTTTGATATATTTTATCAGGTAATCTACATAGAATATATGATATTTGACATTCTACACGACATTCTACGTAGATTGCATGTCATTCTACGTAGAATGCATGACTAACTACGTAGATTGTACATAGAATATGTTCGTTAACATATTCTATACAGAATAAAAATATTCTATATAAACATATAATATTTATATATAAAATACGTTATTTTTTTAGCAATTAAATAATCTTCTATATAGAAAAAATAAATTTTTTTTTATAAAAAACATTTTTTTTACTTTAAAAATCAATTATAATGAAAGAAAAATAAAATGAAAATGAAAAAAAGTAAGAGAGAGAAAGAGAAAAAGGAGATTTTTTTTCTTCCAAAAATACCCCTTTCACACATTTTCAAGATTCTCCACTATCAAAGTTCAAAATAATTACAAACTTGTCATCCAATATATCAACCATTGATTATCATTAATCTAATGGTCATAAAAGGTTCTTAGGTTCCCATATTTTTTATGGTTCTTAGAAGAACCCTCCCCTATATATATATATATATATATATATATATATATATATATATATATATATATATATATATATATATATATATATATATATATATATATATTGTTATAATCTTAACAGAATTCAGATATCAATAAACCACCAAGAGTTGTAAAGAAACTTTTAATGCATATATCTTTCTTTCTCTTTGTATCTCACTAATTCACAAACCAATGCATCCCTTTTATACTACAAATTGAGAGACAACAAACACTATACACATCACTTCATAACTACTATTTGCTTTGCTTCTTACTTTGGTAACAGACCAAAAATTATGCATCCATAATTGTCCTTTTTTCAACACTCCCCCTTGGATGATAATTTTAGTAAGAGTTCAACCATGAAATGCTGCCTCATTAAAAACCTTGCTAAAGAAAAACCCAGTGGGAAAAAACTTTAGTCAAGGGAAAAAGAGTACAGCAGTTGGTTGACTCCCCATCATATTGTCATCTGAAAGTCATCACATGTTTTGTACATGTCGCATTCCAATGTTGTGAACGTGTTTTCTGAAAATCGCTTTGGGAAGAGCCTTCGTGAAAAGATCAGCTGAGTTATTGCTGGATTGAACGTACCTCATTTTAATTTCATTGTCCTTTATAAGGTCTTGCGTATAGGAGAAAAATCTTGGAGGGATATGTTTGGTCCTGTCACTTTTGATATACCCTTCTTTCATTTGTGACACGCAAGCTGCATTGTCTTCATAAATCAGTGTAGGACTTTTGCCTTTCTCAAGTCCACAAGAAGACAAGATGAGTTGTGTCATTGATCTCAGCCATACACACTCTCTACTGGCTTCATGTAGTGCAATAACTTCAGCATGATTTGAGGATGTTGTAACCAGTGTTTGCTTCTGAGAACGCCAAGATATTGCAGTGCCTCCATTCAAAAATACGTATCCTGTTTGAGATCTTGCTTTGTGGGGATCAGACAAATAACCTGCATCTACATAACCAATCAAACCTTCTTTTGTACTGTTTGAATAAAATAATCCCAAATCAACAGTTCCTCGAAGGTATCGTAAAATGTGTTTGATTCCCATCCAATGTCGTTTGGTGGGGGCTGAACTAAATCTAGCCAACAAATTTACTGCAAAAGAAATGTCAGGTCTTGTACAGTTAGTAAGATACATTAGGGCTCCAATTGCACTAAGATACGGCACTTTTGGACCGAGTAAATCTTCATTTTCTTCTTGAGGACGAAATGGGTCTTTGTCAATATTAAGTGATCTAACTACCATTGGCGTGCTTAAAGGTTTTGCTTTATCCATATTGAAACGTTTTAAGACCTTCTCCGTATAATTTGATTGATGCACAAGTATGCCATTATGCATGTGCTCTATTTGCAAACCAAGACAATATTTGGTTTTACCAAGGTCTTTCATTTCAAATTCCTTTTTTAGTAGCACAATGACTTCATTTATCTCATTTATCGTGTTAATGATATTTAGATCATCAACATAGACAGCTATAATTACATATCCAACCTTTGTCTTCTTTATAAACACGCATGGACAAATTTGATTATTTGTATATCCTTTACATATCAAATAATCACTCAAACGCTTATACCACATGCGTCCAGATTGTTTCAACCCATATAAAGATCTTTGCAATTTGATTGAATACATTTCTTTGGGTTTATTGCTTAATGCTCCAGGCATTTTAAATCCTTCAGGGATTCTCATATAAATATCACTATCTAATGATCCATATAAATAAGCTGTAACAACATCCATTAGACGCATTTCTAAATTTTTAGAAACTGCAAGACTGATTAAATATCTAAACGTTATTGCATCCATAACAGGAGAATACGTTTGATCATAATCAATTCCAGGCCGTTGAGAAAAACCTTGAGCCACAAGTCTAGCTTTGTATCTTATAATCTCATTTTTCTCATTTCTCTTTCGTATGAATACCCATTTGTATCCTACAGGTTTCACGGCTTCAGGCGTGAGGATAATGGATCCAAAAACCTTTCGTTTGTTTAAAGAATCTAATTCAGCTTGCATAGCTTCTTTCCATTTATCCCAATCATGTCTATTTTGACATTCAATAAGAGACTTTGGTTCTGGATCATCACTTCCATTAATAATATCATATGCAATAGCAAAAGAAAACCTTTCATCAATATCTTTCATTTCAGATCTGTTCCATATAATATTTGTATGGACATAAATGATTGCAATCTCTGTATTAGTATCATCAATTTCTCCTTCTTTGGAGATATTATTATTTTGTGTTTCTCCAGGAACACCTTTCTCATTATCAATTGTATTTTCAGAGCTCTTTCTTTTTCTAGGATTCTTATCCTTGGAACCAAACGGTCTTCCACAATTCAGGCGTGCCTTTGATTCTTGAGTGACTTTGTCATCAATTTGCTCGCTTGGAATTTCAATTCGAGCAGGTGCATTAGCTGCTGGCACATATGATTTAGTCACTCTTTTAGAATCAGTAAATGCATCAGGCAGTTGATTTGCAATTTCTTGCAAATGCATTATTTTCTGAACTTCTAGTTCACATTGTTTTCTCCGAGGATCAAGATGAATCAATGATGGTTCACACCATGAAACATCTTTTTCTTTGTTTTTCTTTTCTCCCCCTAATGCTGGGAAAATTGTCTCATTGAAATGACAATCAGCAAACCGTGCTGTGAAAACATCACCTGTCAGTGGTTCAAGATACCTTATTATAGAGGGTGTTTCATACCCTACATATATACCCAATCTTCTTTGAGGACCCATTTTTTACGTTGTGGTGGTGCAATAGGAACATATACTGCGCACCCAAAAATTCGAAGATGGGAAATGTTTGGTTCTTGACCAAAAGCAAGTTGTAGAGGAGAAAATTTATGATATGCACTTGGTCTTAGACGAATCAGTGATGCAGCATGTAAAATTGCATGTCCCCAGACAGAAATAGGGAGTTTTGTTTTCATTATTAATGGTCTAGCTATTAGCTGAAGACGTTTAATTAATGATTCAGCTAAACCATTTTGTGTATGAACATGAGCAACTGGATGTTCAACACTAATTCCAACAGACATGCAATAGTCATTAAAAGCTTGAGACGTAAATTCACCAGCATTATCAAGTCTCACCCTTTTAATGGTATAATCAGGAAAATGCGCCCTTAATTTAATGATCTGAGCCAGAAATTTTGCAAATGCCACATTACGAGTCGATAATAAACAAACGTGAGACCATCGACTTGATGCATCTATTAATACCATGAAGTATCTGAAAGGTCCACATGGTGGATGAATTGGTCCACATATATCACCTTGAATTCTTTCAAGAAACATAGGATTTTCCTTTTCAATTTTTGTGGGTGAATGTTTCACAATAAGTTTTCCAAGAGAACAAGATGTACATAGAGCCAAGTTACCTGTTTGAGAGATCTTCAGGCTTTTCAGTGGATGTCCATTGGTACCTTCAATTATTCTTTGCATCATGGTTGTTCCTGGGTGGCCTAATCTGTCATGCCACAAACTCAAAACTCCAGGATCACAATATTTTTCTTTTACTACCATGTTGGATTCAACCATACTTATATATGTATAATGCAAACCAGAATTGAGTGTTGACAGTTTTTCCAGTACATGGTTTTTATCGGTAATATGCATAAATTTCTTATTCTCTATTGTCACAGTCTGAGTACCGTATCCATTTCGGTGTATGTCATTGAAACTCAGCAAATTTCTTTTAGATTTTGGAGAAAATAGAGCATTATCTATTAAAAACTTTGTACCAATTGGTAATATAAAATGAGCCTTTCCGGTTCCTTCAATTAGATCTACAGGACCTGAAATGGTATGTATGGTTGCTTTAGTTGGCTTTAGTTCAGAAAAATATTTCTTCGTTTTAAGAATTGTGTGTGTGGCACCACTGTCTGGAATACAGATATCTCCAAAGTTTGCTTCATGCAGTTCTTCGATGAAATTCATTTTAAACTTCTAAAAATAAATAAGAAAAATAATAAATTAATGGTTATGTAAGATAAAAATTGTTAAGTAGAAATATGTTATATTCTTATAAGATTAGGAAGTGCATTACATGATAAACTGAAATAAGACATATCTAGAAAATGAAACATAGTCACACTATTATATATCTAAATCATCAAAGAAATCTGAAGCATTTAGTTCAGGTACCGAATCATTAGGGAGATCATTAAAATTTAATTCTTTCTCTTTTCCTTTAAGAGAATCTTGATACAGCTGACAAAGATGTGGTGCTGTTCGACAAGTTCTTGACCAGTGGCCTATCATTCCGCATCTGAAGCAAGGATCTTCAGGACCCTGAGAAGTATTAGTTTTTGCTTCATTGTTCTTGGATTTTCCATGTGATTGAGATTTATTATCTCGTGGAGCATTGTTATAACCATGTCCATGTCCACGTCCACGGCCCCGAGAATGACTTTTTCCATATTTATAGTTGTAACCATAGCCATGATTATTCTTATAATTATGGTTTTTATTATAGCCACGACCACGGCCTCGTCCACGGCCAAATCCTCGCCCTCGTCCTTGTCCATGTGTATTATTTTTAGGATCACTTTTATTCGTAGCATTTGCTTCAGGAAACGCTACTGATCCTGTAGGACGAGACTGATGATTTTTCATCAGAAGCTCATTATTTTGTTCAGCAACAAGAAGGACTGAATTGAGTTTAGAATATCTTGTAAATTTCTGCATGCGATATTGTTGTTGCAGAGTAATGTTTGACGCATGAAACGTGGAGTAAGTTTTCTCCAACATGTCTGCATCAGTAACAGTTTGTCCACAAAATCTTAACTGTGAACATATCCTGAACAAAGCTGAGGTATACTCATTAACCTTTTTAAAGTCTTGAAACCTCAAATTTCTCCACTCATCTCTGGCAGCTGGAAGTAAAACTTCCCTTTGATGATCAAACCTTTCTTTCAAATCTTTCCATAGAATGCTTGGATCATTTGTGTTCAAATATTCAAATTTTAGCATATCATCAATATGCTTACGTAGAAACACATTTGATTTTGCATTTTCTTGTGAGGAACAATTATTTTTCTCACTTATAGTTTCCAAGATTCCCATGGATTCAAGATGCATTTTTACATCAATTGTCCATGACATGTAGTTCTTCCCGTTAACGTCTAGTGCAGCAAATTCAAGCTTTACAAGGTTTGCCATTTTATAACTATCAACAAAAATATTTAACAACATAAATTAGCATTAATTTATTTCAATCAATATCGCAACACATAACAATGGAAGAATCGCAAATGAAAATATAATTAGAAAAGGGTACATCTCATCGAATGAAAGTTGTAGCAAAGAGTATAAAAGTATTGAGAGTATTACAATAAGGAAAATTAAAAACGAGAGAGACATCTTCATTCTTCAACCAGTTAAGAAAAAAAAAAATTTCAAACAAGAAGAAGAACGATTTTGTGAAATAATGAGGTTTAGTGTTGTGGTATTTATAGGGAAAAACCAAGCCATCGAAACGGTCGGATTTTTGACCGTTGTAACGGTTATGTAGCCGTTGTAAAGAAAAATTATAAAATGATTAAAAGATAAATTTAGTGTAAAATAATTATTAGAGTATAAATTATTAATATTCTTTGTGCATAAAACAATTTATAAAATATGAATCAGAAAAAAAAAAAATTAATAAACATAAATAGATGTTAGTACACATTAATAAACCAATGCATAAATAAATGTTAGTAACAGAATTAATGCTAGTAAGCATAAATGTTAGAATGTTAGATTGCATAAATAAAAGTTAGTATACATAAATAAATGTTAGATTGCATAAATAAATGTTAGTTGCGGAAAGTAAATGTTAGTAACAATAAATAGATGTTAGTTAACATAAATAAGTAGGAGGCTTAGCCTTCCATTAATGTTAGTAGTAAGAATAAGAATAAATGTTAGTATATATAAATAAAAGTTTAGTAAACGTTAGTAGTCCTTGTATCCAATATGTAGTCATTTAGTTGTTAATTATGGTCTTTAACCATATATTTTGTTTTCAATTTATTTCATACCTTGAGTGAAAGGTGATTCTTGATTTTGTTGAGATATTGAGCTCCTCGTGCTGATAACGTGTTATAATCTTAACAGAATTCAGATATCAATAAACCACCAAGAGTTGTAAAGAAACTTTTAATGCATATATCTTTCTTTCTCTTTGTATCTTACTAATTCACAAACCAATGCATCCCTTTTATACTACAAATTGAGAGACAACAAACACTATACACATCACTTCATAACTACTATTTGCTTTGCTTCTTACTTTGGTAAAAGACCAAAAATTATGCATCCATAATTGTCCTTTTTTCAACATATATATATATATATATATAAACACGCACATAATGTTTTATCGAAAATGCTTGGCGACTAAACCCATAAGGTGGAAGGTAGATCTCCTCCTGTGAATGTCACGAATCTAAAATTATTTTATTGTATATAAAAATGAAAAGTATACAACGAAAATGAATGTATGGTTCTATAAAGGGAAAATTATGCAAAAAACCATAAAAGTATAAAATTTTTTCGATTAAGTCTCCATTTCATTTTTTATTTCTGATAAGTCCCAAAACTACTTAAACCTTTTACATTGGTCCGTTAACCTGTTATAACAGGTTAACATGTTTAAACCTATTTTGCAAAAACCATCAAATTATAAAATTTTTTCGATTAAGTCCTCGTTTTATTTTTTTTTTACTGATAAGTCCCCGAACTACTTAAACCTTTCAACTTTTTAATAAAATAAAACGAATTTTTCTTAAACTTTAAATACAACGATGTTTATTTCGATGACAGAGGATGTCATGTTTGTCTAGTCCAAAATAAGTTGGTTTGAAAATAATATTTTTTTCTAAACGACGATGGTTATTTGGAAATAATAATTTTTTTTAAAAGTTCGTTATTCCGGATAACATAAGTTGGTTTGATATAAAAACATAAATGATTATTTTTTCGATCCTATGTTTGTCTAGACCACAATTGTTGAATATATTTAATAGTTCATCCCGACTAAACTTTAAACAATAAAAATGATCGTTTTAATTTATCATTTTGTTTGATTTTTTTTGCATTATGTGTGACGTGAGTGTCAATTAAACAATCACTTAAATTGATAAAACAACAAATAACATGAGTTTTATAAGGGATTTGTGTGGCAAAAAAAATTAGTTGAGGGATTTATAAGATAAAATAATTTAGTTAATGGATTTATAAGACAAAATAATTTAGTTGGGGGACTCAATCGAAAAAATAATAGATTTAAAAAATCAACGTTAGCAATTCCAACCCGCTAAACAGGTAACCGGTAACTTTTTTTTGAAAAAAACACCAAATTCGGGATTTTTATTTAGTTAAGGGACTTATTAGAAAAAAAAATTGATTGAGGGACTTAATTGAAAAAAACTTGTAGTTTGATGGGTTTTTGCGAAATTTTCCCTTCTATAAATTAAACAAAAAACAATAAAAGTTTATTGTTATCCCAAAAAATCTATTTGTTTTTTTATGTTTTTAAAAAAATGTTAATTTTTAATTTTTTTTTTAAATTAAAGTATCACTATTTTTCACACGTAAATGTCACCATAACGTCATTATTATTTTTCACATAAACCAGTCGTGTAAAATTATATTCGGGAAAATAAGATAGCATCATTAGGTATAACAGGTATGGACTATTGAGTTGTCATTTGTGTAGATCATTTATTATCCTATTTTATTTTAGAAAAGGAAAACGCGGTTCAATAACTAACACATAAAATGAGTTAATGACGTGAATCTATCTATCTATTAAAAAATATATGGAATCACATTGTTCCTTCAACTTTTGTTTTACTGAATATTATTCACTTAACCAACATGGATGAGTTTCATTTGTCTATTTCCGTATTAAAAAATTTAAAAAAATGATGATAATAAAGATTTTAATATATAAGAAACTTGAAAAACTGATTATATATATCATTTTCGTATAATTATTTAAAAAAACTGATTGATGACATATGTACTACATATCTTATTATAGATAAGAAAAAGGGGATATGTAACCCATCGTTAATTACCACAAACTTGAGAACCTGAATAATACGTAAGTAGTTCATACTATGATTATTACATGAGAGAATTTAAATCATTACTTTTACCTAACCCAATTACTAGTCAATACAAACGGTAAATTACCACAAGCCTTGAGCTAAATCCCAAAATGATTATATAGTCCTCAAGCTTGAGAAGATGAATTGACTATCATTGAAAACATTAAATAACTAATAAGGTAATATAATTGCTTAATTATTGAGATAATAGATTGTAAGCACGTCATGTAATAAAATGTCCAAGCCAAAAATCATAAAAGGCAATGTCAAAGTGAATCATTGAGACATCAAGTCGGATATACATAACATGTTCAAATGAATCAAACAAATTAATTCATCATAAGTTCATAGCATCCATTTATGTTAAACCAGTGTCACCCATGTGATCTCGCATTGCGGTTATTATACACGTGTCTCACAACTATAGTCATGAGAACCCAAACAAGAGCTCCACCTGTAACAACCTAATTTTATCTAGTCGTAAATTCAGTAATATTTTGAACCGATAATGTGATAAAGTTACAATATTTGAATTATAATTTAATTAAGTGATGAAATATTTATTAAATTATATAAATATTTATATTTATGAATTAATAAACTATTATGGGAATTAAATAAAAGAGATATAATATGCAACAATGAAAGTGAGTTAGCTAGCAAATATAACTAGACGACGTATATAAACGAGAAATTAGATTCAAATCTGATTTGCACTCTCTCTCTCTAACTCTCTCTCTCTCTAAACTCTCTCTCTAGCTTTCTCTCTCTAACTTCTCTCTAGAAATTCTCCTAAACCGACCGTCCGATTATCAAGATATATATACCGTTAGGAAGATCTCGGCGAATACTACACGGATATACCAATTCCTGCGTGAATTCAGACGAATTGAGGTAAGATTTTTGTATTTTTACGTTTTATATATATACGGTATTCTCGAATCTATTAAATTTTATGATATTTGAAGCTATTCTTATCAAAATTAACTAGAATAAGTTTAAGATAATCAAACATAGGCTTAATATTGATTATATATGTGATTTATGCCTTAGAAATTCATGGTTTAGAGTTGCAAAAATAATCAGATTCGAGAACATTATGATCAGATTCGAAAATACATAGAACAAACTTGAAAAATACTTAGAACAGAATCGAATGAGTGAAGTTCGAATCTAAGCCATTAGATTCGAATGGCTAAGCTTCGAATCTGTATCCTTAGACTCGAGTTGTGTGTGGGTTTCGAATCTATGTATGATTCGAGTCTATGGATGGCTTGAATCTATATCACTAATTCGAATCTATTCCCTAGAATCTATTTTGTATGATCTTCGAATCTAAGCCATTAGATTCGAATGATAGGTGTTTCGAATCTAATACCCCAAACTCGAAATGTATATGTTCGAATCTATCATCCTAGATTCGAATATATATGAAAGTATGAATTATGAACGAACAAGTTATCAGAATCAGATAAAATAAAGATTTTAACGACTAAAAGAAAAGATGATAATGATATGATATTGATATGGTATATTATGATAATTCTGGACAGGTTCAGTGAAATTCTGAACATTTAGACAAAGATTTTAAAAGATTTAAAGCGGGTCAGAGACTTGATTTGACAGAACAGAAAGACAAAATCCTGAGATAACTCAGGTGGCAGATTCATATATCTGTTTGACCAAGACCCCAACACTGTGAGTTATAGATATTCAAATTGAACATGCAAAGATCCGTTTGAGATATATTGATGCTGTTACATTATTTGACATTCATTTATCAGCTGGATTGAGACCTGTGCACACCATGGATGGGTGTTGCCCAGTGAATCATGATAGCTAATTGCTTATCATTTCATATTGCATTTATTAGCGCTTCAGACTTTGCTTCATGATTCGTTGCTATCATGACTTCTAAGACTTATGCTTACTTCATTGATCAGACTTGATAAGATTTATTCAGCTTGACTAGCCCCTAATGGTCTATTGTTCTAGACCCGGCTATTCCACCAGTTCTCACGAACTTGGTAATGACCTCCGATGTTCGGCCATGTTGACCTACTGGTAGCTAGCCCAGTATGTGGCTGATCCCCACGATATAAGCGTGAGTGTGGTTTGAACATCATCCGATCTTAAGATACTATATCTCAATCATGATGAGGGCTGTAGCGGCAGCCAAGACTTATCACGCTTAGAATTATGACTCCGCTTGACACGCATGTTAATATTGAAAATCTATAAACTCACTAAGCTTTGCTTACAGATGTTGCTTTAATATTTTACAGGAAAAAGCAAAGGAAAGTCACCTGCCGGACCTAGTTCTTAGGTCTACAAAGAATCAAGTCGAAGTTTTCATTGACCACTACTCAACAAAAAATTTCGGTACTGATTGGCAGATGAAACTGTGGTGGTATGGGTAGATTGATTTGATTATCTGATGACATGAACTAGATTAGACTTGTGCCCTTTATAAGTTTAATTTAAAAACTTAATCTGTATTAAACTTAAATGTTAATAGCTTGTACTGTAATTTATAATTCCACATCTAAAATTACTCTATCTTAGTTTGATTGATATCGTATTGCATGATATGGGACCTAGACTGGTGAGAACTGCCCCGTAAGGGGTGGTCTTCACACCACCCCTCAAGGAAGGTAATCCAACTAAAAACAAAATCCAAAAACAACAATAACAATAACATGAAATCAATGTCAAATACAAGTCAATATATTCATGAAATAATTGATACATATGTGAGTGTCTCAACTAGCAATTGAATACATGAAAGTATTAGGATATATCACTCATAGGTATTGTCGTTAATGCCAAATTAATGTCGTAATGCCATTTATATTGGTCAATTATGTCGCTTTTAAAGTTACCATCTATGCTAATTTAGTGATTTATCCCCAATTATACATTTGGAAGTCAATATACACGTCCTATGTAAACATACTATCTAGAACAATGCAAATAATTTTTTGATCTGAGCTCAAATCCGGGCTGTGACTAGGTTTGTCGCAGTCTTGATAACCCAACATGAGTCGAGTCTAGTTGATTGGGCAGAGATGGTCATTCGAGATTGCGACCACGATGAGAGGGCCGTGGGACGATATCATTGATCGAAGTCGATTGAAGGAGGTCCAAATGAAAGATTTCAATTTCCAAAAACTAGCCATCGTGGGTAGCGATCTAGGGAGCGAGGTCACAATGATGTCCAGTTAGACCTAGTTTAACCAACAAGAAACAACACCTACCAAAACTCATTCCAATCCTATTTGGGACTTTAAAAATAGAATAGACACTATAATATTAGTGCCGAAACAATATCAAAACCCATATTAACAGCATTTGACATCTACATGTCATATCAAGTGATAAAAAAACCTATTTTTATCTAATTTGAACCCAAAATCATACTTAAACAACTATAAGACATACCTTTACACAAAAGAACCTTGAAACTCAGGCTTTGTTGTTTTTCATAAGAGTCTCTTAAAAAAGTGAAGTTTTAATAAATTAAGATTGTTTGTTTAGGTTTAGGGTGCGTTTGTTTGGACTTAATTACCTCTTAAAAACCTCTGAAGTCTTAATTTCAGATCTAAACTGAAAATAGACTGTTTGTTACATTTTTAAAGTTAAGTGGTTGTCAGATTTTAATTCAAAACAGGATGTTTGTTACATTTCAGACTTAAGAGGTTAGAACGTCTGACAACCACGTCTGAAATTAAGTTGTGGACTTTCGTCTGAAGTCTTAATTTAAGAGGTTAACGTAAGTTGATATTTTATTTAACTAAAATATTACAAACCTATCTAATTAAATTAAACATTTAAGGTTGTCTCTTAATTTCAGACTTGTCATATCTTAATTTCAGATGTGGTTTTAAGACTTCAGATCTTAAGTCCGTCCACCTTTTAATTTCAGACGTGGTTTTAATATTTACCTCTTAAAATAACAAACACAACCATAACGAGAATGTATAGATTTACTATGAATGTGTGTTTTAACGTACCATTACGACTTGAACTATATATGAATTTTTTAAATATGAATTTTTTAGTGTCAGCTGGTACAAACATATGAAATTTTTTATTGAAAAAGATAAATTTAAGCTCGGCCACCGGCCACCAGGTGGGCAGGCCATCATCATACGTGTCCTCCGATCACTGCAATCTGTATCATCAACAGTCATCATCACCCACCCGGCCACCCCTTTTATCGTATGTTATGTCCTACGAAAGAGAAAGCTTCCTCTTTTTACCATGTCAGATTATCTCCCTCGCGACATACATCTCCAGATCCTCAAAAGACTCCCTCTCAATTGTATTATTCAATGCCGTACAGTCTGCAGGTCATGGAATTCCCTCGTCACAAGCAATGAATTCATCTCTGCGCACCTGAAATGCATCAACGAAAACGGAACTCAGACGCTTTTCATCAGGTATTTCGATCGAACACGTAGACGCGAGCAATACATCATAGGAAAAGATGATGAGACTTTTGGGTTACGGTTTTCTGATATTGACTTTCGATATGAGAGCACCGACGCATATTTTAGGATTGTTGGTTACTGTGATGGTGTGGTTTGTTTGAGTGACGACTTGTTCGACTCCATGTATATGGTTATTCTCTGGAACCCATCTATTCGAAAATCCGTAAGGGTTTTAGTTTCAAATTTTGAACAAGCATGGGGTCAATGGACTGTCTTGGGGTTTGGTGTTTGTCCAAGGACCCGTGATCCTAAGATTGTGAGAATCGTGTATATGCATGATTTTTCGATGCCGCACTTAGTTAGGATTCAAGAGCAGTATCCGATGGTAGATGTTTTTTCACTTAAATCAGGTGTTTGGAGAGAGCCTTTGGGCGGTAATCACAATCGTCCACATAAAAAGCTTCAAATCACTTGGTCTCAGGTCTGCTTTAATGGAGCTATACATTGGATTGCTTGTGAGACGAGGGGGATTCGTTGTTTAATCATGTCATTTAGTTTGGCCCCTGAAGTGTTTGATGAAATGCCTCTGCCAGATGCTTTAGCTCATCAACACATCTCAAAGTTGTCCATCAGTGTCCGCAAAGGATATCTTAGCATGCTTGATTATGATAGGGAAAAAGGGAAGGAATGTTGTGGTGTGTGGGTTATGAAGGCGTATGGTGTCGCAGGATCGTGGGAAAAGCTATACATGATCCACCTACCTGATATGTTAAGAAAGGCTGTAGGGTTTCGGATGAATGGGGACATGGTACTAGCATTGAAAAACCATGAGTTAGTTACTGTTGAATGCACAGGGAACATCAGGAGCCTTGATATTTATGCAAATATACGCTCTTTCTTCCTCGGACCGTTTATGGAATCCTTAATTTTGATCAATCACATGGATCGACAGATGTATCCTTGTTGATGATGATGACAAGGAGGTGCAGTGGGACGTACATAATAACTGCGTTAGGCGTGGTATATCATCGAACTTTGAAGTTTGAACTATGAACAAATTGCCCTTCTTTGGATTTCTTAACGTTTGTAAATTATCAAGCTTCAGAACCAGGTAATGAAATGGATGAAGTATGACGACATTTCATGCTAGACCAAAAGATTTTCTATTTATGCCTGAGTATGATCATTTGCCTTGACTAAAGTTGTTTGCTATAGCATCTGATCTAGAAATCTTGCTTCATTATTTGGTCTGGCTTTATCTGGATCCACAAGGATCAAGATGGCGACGGTTCACTTACATTATGTATTATGAAGTAGGCTATATATATATACATATATATATACATATATATATATACATATATATATATACATATATATATATACATATATATATATACATATATATATATACATATATATATATATATATATATATATATATATATATATATATATATATATATAGAGGGAGGTTCAATTGAGAACTTTTATGCACCGAGGTACAAAAGAACTCATATCATCCATTAGATCAAAAAATTGTATGGATTAGATTAATGGCAAAAGGGTAAATAGTTGGACAATTTGATGCATCTTGTGCATTATAGAATAAAACAAAGAAGGGCATTTTGGGGAATGTGCACACCTCATTAAATTTAATATTTCAACAAATAATCAAATAATAAATGCTAAATAAATTCAATTGATACATTTCCAAATTTAACAAAAATTACACAAATTCAAAAAAAGATGAAAGAGATCGATGCATTTCATCGTAATCGTGTTTATTTATGCATCGTGTTCAAAAAAGATGCATTTAACAAAAAAAATACACAAATTCATTATGCATCGTGTTCAACTTGTTCATCATTCATCTATGCATCGTGTTCGTCGTTCATATTTTTTCATTCATGTATGCATCGTGTTCAACTTGTTCATCATTCATCTATGCATCGTCATTGTTCATCATCCATTTATGCATCATCATTTTTCGTTGTTCATCGTTCATTATCCATCTATGCATCGTCATTGTTCATCATCCATCTATACATCATCATTATTAATCGTTCATCATCCATCTATGCATCGTGTTCTTCATAATCATCATCGGTTGCATCTCTTGTTCATGTTCATCATCATCGTTGTTCATCGTTAATCTTCGTCTTCAAATCATCATCACCATCAAAATCATGAAGAACACGATTAGAGAGAAAATGAGAGGGAGAGAGAGAGAGAGAGAGAGAGAGAGAGAGAGAGAGAAATGGGGAGGAAAATGAGGAATTTAGTTACTATGAGATTTTAATTCAAAATGTAACTCCTAAGTATCTTTTAATGATTTTTAAAAATAAATTAATTACTTAGTTTTCCCTAAATGCCCTTTGTGCACCCTTGTTAGATTATCTTATGCACAAAAGTGCCTCGAGGTGTCCCGATGCATAAAAGTTCTCAATTGAACCTCAATCTATATATATATATATATATATATATACATATATATACATATATACATATATATACACATATATATACATATATACATATATATACACATATATATACATATATATAGATATATATACATATATATACATATATATACATACATATATATATATATATATATATATATATATATATATATATATATATATATATATATATATATATATATATATATATATATATATATATATATATATATATATATATATATATATATATATGATGAACTCGATCAATAGTACGTATTGATTGATCTTTACAGCAACAGAACCATATGTTGTTATTAGTTGCAGGCTGAGAGTATATACTCGATCAGCCTGTTTACATATCCTGGATCGAATTAGTGACCAAACAGAAACTAATTATATGCCCATCTTTGGTTGATCAATATGCATGAAGGTAAAAAGGAATTGAATGAGCTGATCGGGTCAAATGATTAAGAGATGGAGTGAATGTTTTCATTAATTTAACGATGAAATTTAATTTATAATCATTGGTGAAATTAATTAGGGAAAAGACTTGTTTGTTGTATAATTTTACCACCAAACCTGATGCATGGGGTAAACAAGCCAAGAACTTACTTAACTGGCCATGAATGCGACCACTGCAGGTACTGGAATCTCATTGGATTGGACCTCAGCTCTAGCTAATGCAATTGAAGATGGAGCAGTGTGGTTTACGATAAATCCAACAGAATGCATGCATGTGGGATCAAATATGTAATATAGATTGTTTTAATTTTAACAAAATATATTGAAGCATCATCTTTTCAGTTGATGCATCATTTCTACCAGTTCCTTGAGTAGGCCTTCATCACAAGTTGACTAATTGACCTGATTTGTTTTTGTACTCCTATGGAAAGACTCTTTTAAGAACCTTAAATCTTATAAGAATTTAGGAACCATTGTAGCATTTAGATCAAGATCTATGGCTAAAAATTGGCAAATATTATTTTTGTAATTATTTAGACTTTTGACGGTGAGGAATATTGAAAAAATGTGCAAATGGTATTTTTAAAATAAAAAAATTTGTTTTTTCCTTTTCTCTCACTTCTCTTTTTTTCATTTTTTATCTCATTCATGAGAATTGATTTTTTTAATAAAAACGTTTTTTATTTAAAAAAATTGTCTTTTTATAATATATATAAAATTACTTTGCTGCTAAAAATTTAACACTATCTATATACAAATATTATCTAAATATATATAGAATGTTATATGACCCTATATATTTTTTTGTAGATTAACATCACTATTTATAATCTACGTAGAATGTTGTGTTTTCTATACATTTCGTATATTCTATACAAAAAATTAACTGATACAACAATAACAATATTTTACATAGAATCATATGTATGTTATATAGATACAACAATAACAAATAATATCTGTTGAATGTATTCAATATAGATAATCATGTATTCTATGTTGAATATTGTGTATCCTATGTAGAAATACACATAAAACACATCTTTTAACAAATTAACTGGTGAACGTATTCTATGTAATTATCATGTATTATATGTAGAGTGTCATATATTTTATGTAAAAAATCACCAAAAACACAGTTTTAACAATTAACTGGTGAACGTATTCTATGTAGATTATCATATATTTTAGAGTATCATGTATTCAATATAGATACAATAATAACAAATTAACTAGTACAACAATAACAATATTCTACATAGATATAAACTAGCTACAATCAATTCTGTGTATAATACTATTTAATCTATATAAAGTACTATATATTTTATATAAAAATAAAAACAAAATCTACATAGAATACATAAAGATGCAGAACCATGAAAGACACAACAATTAGGAACCAGAACCCCGATGATCAGATGAACGTAACCTATGTAGATACCAAGTATTCTATATGCAATATCACAGACGAACCGAAACAGAAAAAAGATTTTATTTAGACATTCTATCAAACATTTGTTATACAACTTATACAACATACGCCAAAACCGCAGTTTTAAACAAAAAATAACCATTCAAATCTTGTGAATTATAAACAAAATTTTTTTACAAAAAACATGTGTATCATTACATTCATTCTAGATCTAATATCTTACATATAATTTTTATTTCTTGATCGTCGGACTTCCAGATCTTCATTTCTTGATCGTCCGACTTCTAAGTCGTCTTTTTTTCTTTACCATCTTACTTCCAAATCGTGAGAGATACAAAGACAGGGAGATGTGTTTTTCAAGTTCACGCTTTAATCGACTTTCACAAGTAGATGTCAAAAACACATCTTTTTTGAATGGGAGACAAATTCTAAATGGGGTTTTGATAGATTGTAAACTATGCAAAAAAGTCGGGTACGTTGAAGTTGATGGTCTTCAAAGTAGATTTCTAGAAGGCTTACGATTTGGTAAATCGGGAGTTCTTGATATGGATGAAAATGGTGCAACTGAATATCTAGATTTTTATCATCGGCCTCTATATCTGTCCTTTAACTTCAGACAAATTCCATTCTTTTTCTTTTGGCTGTTGAAGGCTTGAAGCTTTGCAGGTTGCAATTCAGGAAGCTTGTGTCAAAGGTATTTATAAAGGAATTTCATTGGCTAGCGATGGGAGTAATCTATATTTGCTCCAGTATGCCGGCAATGTTATTCTTTTTAAGGAGTGGGCACATCTGAATCTTACAAAACCTGCTCCGAATTCTCTCTGCTGGCTTTCATAAAGACTCGGCCTAAAAGGTGAATATCGTCAAATGTTGTCTTTATGGGATTGATGTGGAGGAAGAAGGGTAGGTGTGGATTGGCAAATGTGATTACATGTATGTAGGGTTTAGGGTTCTCTTCCTTTTTCATATTTGGGATTTCCGGTTGGAAAATTTATGAAAAGATCGGCGGCTTGGGTTGAGGCGGTGGACAAATTTGATTGACCTCTTGGAGGCCGGTCATGTTTGTTTTTTTTTTTTGTTGAAGAAGATCTCACTTATGTCTGCAAAGATGCGGGAAGACGTTTGTTACGAAAGTGCGTTTGTTTTTTCTGTCTGCCCGCGTCTGCGGAGCTCTTCCCGTGTCTTCTAGATTAAAAACAAAAGTAAACATTTGCGGAGAGCTCTTCCCATGTCTTCTGGTGACTGCAGACTTCTACAGCTAAGTACACAGATGGTAGACATCAACCTTTTCAAAAACAAACAATACAAATTGTGTTATCTTGGGACAGGTGTTTGACACTTATTAAATCCATTTTAAGTAGCTAGTTTGCGTCTATATTATTTATCCATATTCAATGCCCCTAAGTCCCTAACAGTTGCTAGTTTGGTGGAAATTGAAAGGCTTCGTATGATGTATTTTGGGGCTTTAAGGATGATGTCAAAGGGATAAATGAAATCTATTTTAGCAAGAGGGAAATTTGGAGTTCTAAATGTGTGCAACCTTCATGCTAAAAACCTTTTTTAGATTGGCAAATGAATGTCAAGGTTCAAATCAGAAGAGGATCAATGGGAGCTTGGAGAGACATCACACAATGCTCTCGTCTTTATGATAATTTGAACATTCCTTTCTCTAATCCGTGACACAAGCAAATTGGGAATGGTTTAAAAACTCGTGTATGGTTGGATCATTGGATTGAAGGAGGTGAACTGCTTAGTTTTAAGATTATTTGCTTTGGAAATGAATAAAGATTGTTTCGTTGAGAGTAGGCGTGAAGCCTCTTTAGGGGGTGAATGGATACTTAAATTTAAAGAGAATAATTCGGCATTCTAAAGCTAAATTCCATCATGAATTAATAATGAAAATGGAATTGCCCAAAAGACACACCACATGATCATCAAAATAGAATGGGTGGATACCTGAAGCATCATTATTATCCTCCAAACTCCAAACCATTTTCACATTGATCAATAACGAGAAGAAAATAATCCGCACGCCAACATCTCAAAACATACAGCATGCCCAACTCTCGATGACCCACTTAAACACCAATATACGAGCAAGAATTTCATCATTGCGCAAAAGCTATGACTATATGTGAGAATATCAAAAGGCCGCGCTATGTATTTCAATTCCATTTCCAGTGGGACGTATATCAAGTCTTTCTTTCGGTCAATGCAACTAATCCTTTGTAACCCACCTACTTCCGCTAACCTGATACCGACCAAAACTTAAGCTTTGGTCATTGCCACTTTCACCACCGCTTTCACTTGTGTATCCCGATTTCCGACGATGCCTCTTTCTCTTGCTGAACCCACTGTCGCTAAAACTTCCATTTAAAAGGGGATCATCTATTCCACGTATTACTCTCCGTTTCGTAATGCAACTGTCGTCTCTTGTGCGACGCTCCTTATTCGTCTTCTTCATGTTTTCAGATATCTTATGCAGTTTTTCATTAAACCTTGTGATCCCCTTCTCTACAGGTTGCACAGCTTGGTTCACCGTAAACCTTAAATCACTAACAATCTGTATCAAAGAGTGGAGAACAATATTGTTAGGTGCAGAATGTGAATTCTTTTGAAATTTAAAACAATAAAGGTAATTGTACTACAGAATTATTGATTTGGGTACCACATGATCAAACAATGGGATAATATCATTAACTTCCAATAATATGTGTAAACAAGGAAATGCAGCAAAAGTACATCAGTATATGTGATACCTGTTGGAGCGATAAGAAATACTGAAATAGCAAAATTACTGATCATATTCGGACTTGGTAGAATTTGGGGGTTTTAATTATACTTGGAATAACATATTCAAGAACGAGTAAATCAAGCTAAATTTGACAGAAGGGATACGCATGGATTGAGTTATATGGCCCAGATGCAAAATAATGTGGCTAAAATGCCCAAACCAACAATGATCCAAACACGTCGCCTAAGGGCAGTCTAACAGACTAACAGAGCACAACCCAGAAACTGCATGTACAAAAAGAGCTTCTGTCCTGAAGAGCAAAAACTAGTGAGTCCAACACAACCCCGCAACCCGCTTGTAAAATAGGCCCAGAGGCAATAGGAGTACCCAGTAACTAACACTCATAGGGACTTGATAGACTGGTGAAGAGCTCAAGTCGTTGTATAAGGCATCGACACGAGGGCTTTATGAGTTGACGTCAAAATCCATCCCTGCTGAGTTAGATGTGCTGAAAGCCTATCAATCCGGTTCCATTTGTTCACCGGCATTGCATGCAAATATGAATTATGATTACACCTCTATCTTTTGGAATGAACTTATCGAGGTAGTGAACACGAAAGGCACAGGACTTGTTGGTATATCTTTTACCAGATTTATGCTTCTCCCTTCAAAAAGCATGCAACATATATGAAGGTATTCCGCTGGTCTCTATCAAGTCTAGCATAGGATTCAAAAAGACAGCATTCAAGTCAACCCGTAAATAGAAGGTAAATGACTTTTAACACTTCAGTCACAACTTAAAACTCTCATTCAGCCAAGATTATATCTCCTTAAGCTAGCAAACTTTCAAATACCGGAGATTATAGCAAACAAGATAACAGAATAAGTTTATAATCCTTGGTTATTAATAATTATATTAACTGGAGGTAACTAATTACAACATATTCCAAGTGATTCTGCATTTTATAGTTCAAACAGCAATACTGATATCCTCCTTAAAAACCACTTCTATATTTATAACTGGCTAGTGAGAAAAACAATCTTGCTACAAATAACTGTTGTTAACTGATAATGGCTTATGCTATTAACAAGTTAAAACCGAAAACTAGAAATTGGGGAAGAAAGAGAAGATAACTAACATCAGATTATGTTTATTAAAAAAAAACCACAGTACATGGCATAACTTCTACTGGCTTTGAAAATAACAACACTCATATATGCCAAAAAGATCAACAAAACTTACATATTCACCGCCACCAACAAAAACATCACGAACACTGTCTTTAATTTTAGTTTTTTTCTTCACATCATAATCAGGTCGTGGGAGACGTAGCTTTGTGGGGCGCTCGCTGTCCCTAACCTCGTCAGGGTCTAAAGGACAGTCGGAAGATGCATAGTCTCCAAGGACAGAAAAATCTCCATGAAAGAGATCTCCCATTAGCCTGTACGGTTCCGAGGGAAACACATATATGTGAACCATAGAAGCAAGGCCCATCTGTTCTAGATTAATACAAAGACCTGTTAAACTTGAAACTTTAAATGAGAAAATAGGCAATAAAAAGTTTTAACACATGAAATTGAGAACAAGTAATAATATTCATAGATTTTCATCAGGATGATCCTATTGAACAATAATCAAGTGATAAGGCCTCCACCTTAGTGATAGAATATGCATATCAAATAATGGCATCAACAACATTATATTGCTTATAATGTTGCAAACTGGTGCAGGGGAGGCATACTAATCTAAAAGAGCAATTTGGCTCATTAAATCAACAAATGCCGACAAGACCATATCCAATGACCATCCTGTACTACTACATCAAGTGAACCAAAAGACAATAAGAGAAGAAAGAGATATAAATGTAGAAATTACCTCAATACAAATAATAAAATTCTGGATACTAGATTTAAATTGCAACTCCTGGGCTACTGGACTTCTGACTAACCCAAAAGAACAGAGAAGGGCAATAGCCACACCTTGCCACCAGGTCAAAAAGACAATTGATTTAAATGTCAGAAACTTGGCCAGCGGATTGATATGTGCCAGCTCTTTCTTCGTGATTTCGTAAAACTGAACTAAGCAATATAAAGCCCATGATTGACTGAAATTCAAAACAACAGCCATGTAAGGGTACCTACATATTTGAGAAAGTTCGATAAAAGGAGCATTAGTCAAACTCTTTAAATGTTAGCCAAAAGGTTACAAATCAGACCTAAAATGTTGCAGTTTTAGATGCCAATGAAATATAGAAAGCATCGTACAAACTATATGTCAGCCATTTGAAATAGACAAAAGTAAATATAACTTACTAAGGTATTCAAATTAATCATATTTTCAAGAACAGACCAGATTATATGATTGATATCTTAATTCTTACCCACAATCCCATTTGAAATCTCCTTCGCAATACACATCAAAGGCTTCAAGAAACACTGCCAAAACAGCTGTAACAGCCTTTATAATCATCTGTCACAGAAATTAATGTGTTTCTCATTGATGACAGATTCGACAATTGGAGAACATTGGACTGCTGAAAAAGGTTTATTTCTTCATGATAAAACTTACATATTGTACAATTCCAGCTTTCATGATTTGGTAGACCCTCTGGCCCAGTTGCCATGGTTTTAGAAATAAATTCATTGGAAAAATATGTGTAATGGTTCCCTTTTTAGAATTTTTCTCTAGCAAGGGGCCTTTCAGACCTGCACGACCTTCCCTCTCCATGAAATTAATTGCCCTCTTCTCACCCCCTTGCAAAAAGAAATAGAAAATTGCATTACAACCAATTAACTACTAGAGTCTAGAGATAAAAACAAATTATCCACACAAACTGGATATTACAAGAGAACCAGTTGTTTGTCTTTTGGCTTTCATATGCCATGGCATGCATCTCTACTTTCACTGAGTTCCCCCTTGTATAAAAGCAACAACCCAGGCACACAACCAATTTAGCATCGGGCTTCAAACATATGATAGTGAGAACAAGCAATTTTTTGCCTTGGAAAATAAAAGGTCTGGACATCTTGGGCATTCACGTAACTAATATCCATTTCCATTTTTCGGAATGTTCCTACCAAACAGAAGTTATGATTCCTCATATAATTCTAAGGTAATTCTCTGTTAATTCCATTGAAATTAATTCCACTTCTCCAGTACATTTCATTTCCCTGCCTCATTTCATAACTCTCCATTTCTCCATACCAAAACGCCCCCTAAGTTTCATTCCAGAAAAAGATAGAAGAAACAATGCATATGTGAAGGAGTCACGTGCATTCAGGGGCGGATGTAGTTTAATAAGTGGGGTGTCACTTGACACCGATAAATTTTCAAAACACTGAGTTACGTATGTATGAAAAACTCTGACACCTAGGATTTTTTTTGAGTGACACCCACAAATGCAATAATTGTAAAACTTTAAGACTTCAATAGATGAAAACTCGAAGGCAACAATTGTAAAACTTTAAGACTTACGATACTTATTGGTTTTAAGTTTTAATGGTATATAACTATATACTTTTTTAAGTAGAAAATCTTGTTATTTGTTAATTTTGTATTGACAACCTGTTTCGGTGACTCGAACCATCTTAAAAATATTTGAAAAATCTAAGTATTAAACTTACTTTTAAAAAAGTGACACCGATAACAAATATTCCTAGATCCGCCCCTGCGTGCATTGTGAAGTGGGATTGTGAGAAATGAGAATGCAAACAAGAATTATCGTCTAGAACTGAAAATGAATGATAAGCATCATCAATTATCATACTCATGGTTAATAAATCATTTAATCAAGTAAGAAGAAACATACCTAAGCATGCAATAAGATATCTCCCAAAGCAATACATTGCAAAAGCTTCATAGCAATCTCGAAGTATCTCAACCTCAACGCTGATCGATGGATTCAACAGAGATACAAACTGCATAGGCAAAGTTCTAAGTATATTATGTATAGAAGATTCCCAGACCTCGACATACTAGGGTGCCCGAACTTAATCATAGTATATCGGTGGAGTCTGAAAGCTAAATATTATTTATAAAAAATTAAGGAAATGAAGACACGTAGATTCATGCTCATTAAATATGGAGACGCCAAAAAGAAAACACACAAGAGATTCAGGTTTTATTCTGATTCCATGACTTCATCCTGGACATAACATGGGCATCCTAAACTTTGTGATTTCCTCATGTGATTTGCCTGTCAAACAAGCCAACTTTGCTCCAATAGGTTAGCTTAAATCTGTCTCGATCTCAGCATAATCCTAAGCATTAGAGACCTACATCTATATCATCATCAATTGCCATTCATAAAGCAAAGAGAACTTGTGGATCAATAAATGCAAATGAAACACTATTGCGTATACTCTACTCACTAACAAGTTACAAGCTTACTTCAAACTTGTGAATTAATGTCGGATGTAAATCACTTACAGATTCAACCGCATAGCAAGGTACCATGAGTACAATACCCAACAAAAACTTCTGTTCCTGTCAAATAAAAAACAGAAATTTAATTTCACCCATTTATCATGGTACATTTTCCATCCATATAGGTGTCAAGGAATTGTACAAAAAAAATTCCCAAATACATTATGGGAAGAAAGACTGAGTGATCGATGGATTTGATTATCTGCATTCAAACTTGAGTTTTTTTCTTTTTTTAAATTACTTCTCAGAATGAAACGTATTGGATGTATAAAAAACTTTACTGCAATACGGTCATCCACCTACTTTCTACACAAAGTCCAAAAAAACTTGCAGTTGAATTGATCCTAGCAAATTCCGGGAAATTGACATGTGAGTGAGAGTAATTAGGACCTCAGGGTTCTTGTAAGCAGATAGGTGCTGGAGTAAGAGGAAAATGGAAAGGGTGAGACTGATAAAAACGGAGACAGCAGCAAATAGGGTTGTCCATGGAAATTGGGTGTGTCTGAGGACGACGATCAAATTAAGAAAAGCGTCTCCTCCTATCTTCTTCATCAATATACGTGATAAGATTGGTTCAAAGAATTCCCATATACATCACGAGGAGAAAGATTGAGTGGTCGAATGATTTGATAATCGGCATCCAATGTTGAAATCGTAGCCCTAAAATCCTCGTCAATTGCTTGAATTAGAGAGTGAGTTTTTGGTGAGCATGGGATTTTGATCTACAGAAACGAAATATACACCATTTGTGTTTGTAAAGAAAAACTGCCACCTTTAGATACAAAAGTACATATTACACACAACTGTAATATTGTGTGTTCATTATTTAAAATATAACTCTTTTCAAAATAAAAAGTAAACAAACAACACTTTAATCAAAGGTACTGAGATCTATATAAGGTAACATGTATATTATTTATGTATAAGAAAACATCCATACAATCGTAAATAAAGATAGATAATAAATAAATAATATAGTAAAAACAATTACAATTCAAGTTCGATGACCTTTGCGGTTTTCAAATTCATCAATTATAGATTCTCTTATTAAAATTATTGACAAGAAAACATCAATATAATCTGATTTGTGTTGACGTCATACTAAATTTCTCTTAGACTATATCAAGTGTTTTAAATTTTCCCATAAATATAGTTTCTCACAAGAAATTAACATTATTATATTAACTTATTAACATAAAAAACATATAAAAATGACAGCGTAATAGAATAAAACAATAATGAAGTGATGAAGAATTAAATAAAATAATTATAAAGAATAACAATTGATTTAACATTTATATAATGTCAAAATTAGATTGTACCTTGTTTGTCTTCAACAAATTAACAATTAGTTAACAAATAGATGGAAAAACAAGATGACGGGGCTAAAGGGTTTTACAATTACGATTTATGGATCTAAAATTTCAAAACTAAAAGAGAACTACGCAATGAAAAAGCAGTCTTGCAATAATAGTTTACCATTAAAGAGTAAAGACGGACATAGATAATTGAATAAAAGGATGGTTATACAATTTAGATAAAAATTACATTAAAGGCACAAAACTTCGGAGGAGTCAAAACCCCTCCAATCTCCTATAAGTTCCATCAATGTTTAGTAGAACGAACATTTTGTGTAAAATAGCTTTTACGATACACTAACCACATTTTAGTAGCATAGAATCACATGTAATTAAAAAGAGGAAGAATGAAATGGTTTGAACAATTCTATCATTGAATTAACATTGTATTAGTTATTTTTAGCATAAGAAATTTATTTATGGGATTCATATTGTATTAGAAGAATAAAGACAGTTAGTTAGTTTGTTTTCAGTTATAAGTTAGTTAGTTGAATCAGTTAGTTAGGTTGCTTTTCTTCCTATAAATTGTACTGTAATCCTTCATTTCGAATCAATGAAATACATTTCAATAATTTCTCTCCTTGTTAATATGGTATCAGAGCATATGATCTTATTTCCGCCATTACCCTACCCAATTTTTTTTTCAAATCCATAATCATGGATCAAAATCATACCCCTGTCAAGTCCGGATCATCTTTGAAAGGAAATGATCCAAACATGTTTCTCATCTCAAATCCATTAAATGGAAATGAGAATTACATGCAATGGAAGTATTCTATACAAATTGATTTAGGAGCTAAAAAGAAATTTGAATTTATCGATGGCACCAAGCAGCGACCTGAAACTGAAGGAGCTGAGCTAGATGATTGGATCAGTAATGACTGCATGGTACGGTCATGGCTTCTGAATGCAATATCAAAAGATATCGTTGGAGCATTTGTTTTTTCAACAACTGCAAGAGAATTGTGGCTAGATCTTGAAGAACACTTTGGAGAAAGCAACGGTCCTTTGATCTATCAACTACACCCAACGTGTATTTTTCTAAACAATATAAGCTATTCTGAAAAAATTTCAAGTTAAATGATTGCATGTTATTTTTATTTTAAATAATGTAGATAAATTAAAAAGTATTGTATAATTTTATATTTAAATTCAAACAATTAGTTATATGTGTAATATTTATTTTATCTTTCATTTAAAATATAAAAACAAACTCTGTGTTGATGATTATATATTTAAATTATTATTTTATCATGTCTAATGTTATAAATCAACTATCAAAGGTAAAACACACTATTCTAGATTAATGTAGGGTGTTCAAAATTGAGTAGCTTGAAACACGTTTTTCCTCATCTGTTTGTTTTAGAAAATCATAAAAAAATATGTTGAGAATCAAATCAATCAATAGGTTTCTTTATAAGGATCATGGATATGAAATTAGAATTAACAAATTTCACTCACAAGTATTACATAGATGACGTTTGCCATTTGAATGTGATCGTCAGTTTTCATTAGTAGTTAAAGATAAAAAATACATATTTTTGTCTTAATTTAATTTTTATAATTTTTGAATAAGATTTTAAATAATGAAATCATATTTAAATAATCAATTATATATTATTTTACTAAAACGAGAAGATAATTGAATTTTAGTGTATGTAATTTATAAAGAATGTTAAAATTAACTAGAAAATAAAATTAGTCTTGATTTAAAAAAAAAAAGAATAACTAAATTAGACTAAATTGTTGCATAAATTGGTAGTTAAACTGTTTAGATATTTATATACTATTTAAATATTTAAACTATTTTTAAGAAAAAGAACAGGTTAGATCAACATTTGACCTAGATAAGTGACAACCACCAGATGTGGGGTTTGACCAAGATTTCGAATTCGAGTTTTGCCAAGGGCATTTCTATTAAGTCGATGCGTGGGGTTTTGTCCTCATCCTTCCTAACGTAAAAGTGCGAATCAATTACTTTAACCTTTCAAAAAAAAAAAAAATAATAATAATAATAAAATAATAAAAATAAATTATCTTCCTTGTAAGCTTATTATTTGGGGGTAAATGATGGAATCCAAAAACATTGGTGGAAATTATGAATCTTCACACAACATGAAGGTGGTAAATGGAAAAGTTTATATATAGAACTAGAAGAAGGAAGGAGACTAGCTAGAAAGGGTTTTAAGGTCTGAATTCATCACATATTGAGATTGGTGTTGGCAACGAACCTAAACAATAACAATGTCAGCTAGAGCGTTGAGGAAAGTGCTCAAAGAACAAGAATCAGCAAAGAATCAGGAAATCATATTGTCGGCCGATGATGAATCGGAATCGCCCTCCGATTCACCACGCCCTTCTTCTATTAATCCTTTCGATCTCCTCAACGAACATGAGCAGGAACAGGTGCATTTATTTACACTGTTTTTTTCTTCTTTCTGTCTATAGTGTGATAGGTGAATTTTTATTATTGTATTGATTATTACTAATTGGTGTAGCTAATAACCTAATATCGGTTTTGTTTTTATGATCGTTCCTGATGGACAGGGTTCTTATGTGATGTTATCGGTTGATTTTCAAGTTTTTTTTTTTTGAATTAAGTTTCTTATTGCTGGTGATGATCTATTAGTCTCTTATTAATTCTACATAAAAAGGGCCAAACTTCGATTTTGGATGCTCAACCTTGTACGTTTATGCAATAAAAGATGTGGTATTTATTTCTATTAATCTAGCATCACTATTATCATTCGTTCCTTCTGTTCCAAATTACAGCTACAACTGACTTTTAGGAAATCAGGGGGGCTGCTTTTCAAGTTTAAAGTTTTGGGTTCTTATCTTGCGGGGAACAATTTGAAAAATACATGAAATTTTGTAACAAATATTACAAACGCAACAATGAGCTTGGTAAATTAATAAGAAAGCCATATAAAGTACTAGTTTGATGCCAAAAAATAAGTGTAGTTCTAAATTCTGTAAAAGAGGGGAGTATAGGTTTTACTGAGCATAGTATATTTGTTTCTCTTAAAAAGTTTTTGATCCACGATTTATTGAATTTGAAATAGACTTGGACATGTAAAGACGAAGTTGACCATTTTTTATTTATTCATGTATGCTACTATTGTTTTGGGCTCTTAATAGTTGATATTACATGTATTACATTTTTATTGATGGTATTTTTGTTGATGTTTAAAGGAACTCTGTGCTTGTAGTTTGATGTAATAGATGGCTTTGGGGCGTTGGCAATCCTTCCCAAATCGACAGTGAGATAGATCACAAGATCTTAAGTCCTAGGTTTTGTGCTACTAATAACTTTCCACCATAGTTGTAAGTTGCTGTAACAACCCGATTCTTAGGGTATCATCTTGTATGCCTTTAAATGAATAATAAAAACTCTTAAATCTTAAACTTTTATTTTATAGAGTTATTGCACCAACGGAAAATGTTAAAGTACAACTTTTATCTAAATAAAAGAAATTATGGCTTTTTAGAATAGCCCTTTTTCGACATTTCTTAGTCCCTGTTTCCTAAGATACATACATGAATACATAAACTTTAAGCTTAGTGAGTAAGTATGCTTTCATGATAACATAATTGTTAACTTTAAACAAGCTTTCATGTATAACAATGTTTCTTTCAAATTTCACACTTTACATGTTAAGCATACCAAACTCGTCATAGATTCTTTAACCTTGGGTCCACATGAGGGCTGCCCAATAAGGTCCGTTTGCAAGACGTCCTTCATTCTACATCCCAGATATATAAATGACATCCTTAACATGTTTAAAACTTTCATACATATATGTACATGAAAATATTATTCCTTAAAACATATAAAATGACATAATCATGAGGTAAACATGGTAAAACATTCTTTCATGCATAAGGCACTTGTATAGCACATATGTATCTCATTTAAAGCACATAACGTACTCACCTTGCTTTGCCTTGAGAATTCTAATCTTATTCTTTGCAATCTAAGCTTTTTAGGGTTATCGTAGTTTTTAAAGTTGAGATGGAAAAGAGGGAACTCCCTTTGCCCCTATTTATAGTGTTTATGTATTGCTTTATGATACTTGTTCACTTAGTTGTCTAGCTTGTAACTTGCTTATTCATCTTTCTAGCTTTGCTTAGTAATGCCTTTAGGTTTGCCACACTTTTGGATAGCAAGACAACTCCTTCTCTAGGTTTGATTTGTCATGTAAATCAGGCTTGCTTTGTCATGCTAAGTAGGCTTGCATTGTCATGGCGATTCTTGTGGTTTATATTGTATATTAGTAAGTTTTTTTTTTTGAACGGTAAACTAACCTACTCTTACTTCTAACTACTCCTTTGCCCCAAGGGGACTTCAGAACCTATTTCCACCACCTAAATTCCAACTTGCCTTCGACGGGAGTCGAACCCGTGACCTCACACTTACATACAACACACCCCTCTTACCAAGTATGTTGGTAAGTAGCTTTGTAAGCTACTTGTGTGCTTACATGTAATTTTCATGGCTAGCATTCATTCCTTATTTCTCTTGTCTTAGTTCTTCAAAGTTTGTTATAGAAACGCTTAAAACTTTCTTAAGAAATAACTCAACTTTATACATATTAACTTAAGATTATGTCAAGGACTTACATATAAAAATTAGGTCTGTTACAGTTGCGTTGGAGGGTCTTGAGCGTTACAACTGGTATCAAAGCAATGACCTAATGGTACTAGGGTTGAATGCATATCCTTGGGATCTTAATTTCCATTTGTTTGGGTTTTGGTGTAGGCCTAACGAGATCCTCATAATTTCAGTTGGGGAGATTGTGACAGACTGACAATCCTGTCCCAAAATCAACTAATCTGGTGGTCATTTGTTGAATTGTCTGAGCCTCTTCATTTGCTTTTGAAGTTCTTTAATTTGGTGGTATATCTAGCTCTCCATGGCTTCTTCTGTTATCCCATTCTAAATCCAGCACCCTTGGCCATTTTTTCTAAGATACATTATTTATGGGTTAAGGATTGTATATGAGTTGGAAAAGTTCTTCTATGGTTGGCTTTTAAAGGGAAAAAAAGCAAGAAAGAAAGAAATGCCAGTAATAAAATCATCTCTAGAAGTTCTTTAATAATTCCCCAAAATACTCGATATCCTAATAAATAATCAATCAAGAATGAAAGTTTATATGATAAATATGAGAATACCCAAGATGCATAACAGGTTGTGGATGTAAATCCTAACAGCTGCAGCTCTAGTTGTTGAATCTGATGAAAACTGGAATATAAGATCAGAAAAGTAAGATGAAGTAATGAAGTAAAACAAGGCCACCACTATAAAACCATTGAGGTTCTAGGATAAGGACTGTTCTTGAAACCACAAAGGAATTATAAAGATTTTTGGAGGAAACGAGAGAATATTCAACGCAAGTTGTCCCTCATGGCATCACCAGCCTTTGTACTTTTGATATCATCTTAGCTAGAGAAATTTGCTGGAAACTGCCAGTTGGTTGAAACTTCTTCTCCACTACTTCAGCTTGGAACCAATAATATTCAACAAGGATACTTGATACAGATTTGCATGTTTGGGGATGGTGTTATCGTATATGTGCATGATAATTGTGTCCGTAAGGCGTAAACATGATTAGTATTATAATAATTAAGGAGAACCCATAGGGGTTGTTTAGGTGCTCCTTAATACCTTCCAAACCCCCAAATGAACCAGCCATTGATATAAAGTAAGTTGACTTCCAAACGAGTCTCGCTATCACATTATGCTTTTGTTGTGTTGTCTACTTTTACAACTATGTAGGTAGTCATATGAAATGTTATTTTGCTTGACCGTCTTCTATATCTCTTTGTTCCATTTTCTCATGACTTATATTGATTGTGCTTTCTCTTAATCTTCACTAATCATTACTCTTCATATGCTTGTTGATCTCTTTGCACTTCCTAGTATGCTAGTAGCTTCCACCTTGATATCTCAAATGCCCCTATTTAATCATTCAACCATTGAACGTACTTAGATTATCTCCATTTTGGTTTAACCACCTGAAAATCTCACCAATTTGTCATGTTGCATGAGGAACCTCCTTAGTTTAGTAGCCATTTGCCTGCTTATTACATCTTCCGAAGTTAATGTCTTTTCCCTAGTATACACGTAATATCATAGGAATATGATTCGAACTCACATAGGAGGGATATTTTGATTGTAGCACGGGCTTTTTTGGTAGTAAAATTTAATGGTTTATGTAAATTTATAATAAATCACAATTGCAGGAGAATGACACCAGTGATGTTGATACGTCATCTACAGTAAAAAATGAAGACAATGTAATCTCCAGTAAGAAAAATACTGCTGCCAATGTCTTTTCATCCACTCAAAAATTAAAGAAAAAGAAGAAGAAAAAGAAAGGCAAGGAGTTATCTTCAAGTACAAGAGATGTAAAATCCTTAGATGTCATGTTAGAAGATTTATCTTTTGGAGTTGACTCGTCTGGTGGTCAAGCATGGCCTTCAGAAAAGAAATTGGAAAATGTGAATGGTGTTGGTGATAGAGCTGTGAAAGGAAGCACAACATATATATTGCAAGTGGATCCAAAATTCCTCAGTGCAGAAAATGAGCTAAGGAGAATATTTGGTTCGAAAGTAGTTAGTTCATTTGAAAGAAGTAATCAACCAGGAGGTTCTAGACAGAGTCGTCCAGGGAGACGGGGTAGCCACACCCATAGAAAGACGATTATTGTTTCTCCTTCAGATCATTGGCCTCGGTGGGATGGATCTCTATCCATGGAGCTTCTTGAAAACAGAGATGGATGCAACTATTTCAGGCAAGTTTTATTTGTCATATTCTTCATTCCTTTGTAATTAATCATTAAATCCTATTACGTGAACCATATCCTCATGATTATATTTATGTGTGTTGCATTACAATACTAGAGGGAGCAATGGTTTCTTCTGCACATGCAAGCCTACATGCAATTTGTGAATTCTTACATGGGAATATCTGCAGTTTTAATGCTTCATCTTTTATGCTTAGTTCCTTTTGTTACCATGGCTAAAAGTTAGATGAAAAAGCTTAATATGAACATATCAACATTGGTGAAAGGTCTTGATTAAATTATAAATGGAATGCTCACATATATTTGCCCATTCACAGAAATTGTTTATCCCTTTTAGTGAATTATTTCTGTTTGTAAGTTTGATTTATCTGAAAATCAGTTCACCATGGTACAATAGTTGTCCATATGATTTGTAAGGATCAAATTACCACACCTACATATGAGGTATCCGGGGATGTTATAGTGATATGTGGGAGAGAAGGTAAGGATGTAGGACTATGCTGCCATACAATTCTTGATCAGGGAACATGAATAAATAATGTAAAATTGAAAATAACATATTTGTTGTAGAGCTCTCTGCTTTTGGAGTAGTGCTTGCAGCTTGCTTCTTTCTGTTCAAGCGGAGCTCGCACATATAAATTAAGGAAAGAAAAAGATAGCAAGATTAAGCTCCGAATCAATGTCAGGCTGTCCTGGTGGAGTTGGATGTAGTTAGCAGATGGTGAAATGAAAATGATTTATAACATGCACACCCATTCTACACTGATGCACTTTGTTGGTTAGATATTTGCTAGTCAGAGGTGGTGGTGCACCCACTTGATCATGACTTGATGAAAGTTCCACTATATACATAATTACATGCTTTGGGAGGGGTGTGAATATCTAAGTCTTTATCACTGAGGAGGTAGAATCATCCTGCCAATTGAAACATACATATACATATACATACATCTACATACACATACACATAATTAATATGTGTATCTAGAACCAAGATCAAATGAGAAGGTAAATATCCGTAAGATGTGGGAAGCATATTGATGTACTAATTTTGCAACATTGATTCGCTATCTTTTGAATTTAATCAAATTTATGAAATGTGAATCAATGTTATAAAATTATTATATCAATATGCTTTGCATACTTCTCACGATTAATTATCTTCTCACTGTATCCAAAGCCTGTGTGTATATATCTTCAGTCAGAAGACTTTCAAGTGTTGATGGTGTTATGTTGATGCTTAAGATATGATTAAAAAAAAAAGAGGCATCTTCACCCTAATGTGATAGACATACAGACATATGGAAAGGTTTAGTGTGGATAGTGTTATAGAAGAGGATTATCAAGTGGTGAGTGATAATTAATCAATTAGAACCAAGGTGGTCAAGATCACCTAGGTTTGTTTTCGTCTTTGCAAGATTGGAATCATAGGATTGGATCAAGACCGTAAGATCTTACCACAATTCACTAGTTTTTAATAATACAAAAAATTTCCTCTAGGTACGATAATTTATAATTTTATCATAGACTAATTATATAACACTTAAAGATTCAAACTTTAAATTAGAAAATACATTCATGTCTGAAATGTTTAAAATCATACAAAAGAAGTCAAATTAGCCTACAATCCAGCCCCATGATCCAATCGGGTCAAATGGTGGAACCGGATAAGATGATTGGATGTGTCAGTAAAAGGTAGGAATGACTTGTCAAGTGATCGTGCAATCCTACCTACGATCTTACGATCTTGAAAATGATCCTATGTTAGTGCGGATCCAAATCGAAATTTGATTATGGGATCGTATGATTCAACGATCAGTTTTGTTATTTAAACAACTATGGTTAGAACCAATTTTTATTTCATGTCCTGGATGGCTATGATTGGATATTGGGTCCCAACTCCCAACTGATAAGGAGGTATAAGTTGTCTCACAAGTATGAGCCAAATTTTGGCCTTACAACTGATGAGGAGGTATAAGCTTTGGATATTGAGTCCTAACTCCCAACTGGTGAGGAGGTATAAGCTTTGTGTCACAAGTATGAGTCTTGGGTGCACGAGACTGCATGCTGGAGTAGAGCCAAATTTTGGCCATACAACAAGCTTGCTTTGTTGTGCTGTCAACCTTTGGTTTGTTATTAGCATATGAGTTGATCCACTAATTCTATTCTCTAAATTTTTGAGGTGTAATTCGATAAGTATGTGGCTGGATTCTTATTGAATCATCAAAAGAGCAAAAACGAAATTACAGGCTGGTGCCTGCAGTTCGAGCAGTAGGTGGTCTCCCAAGGTCTCCAGACTCGACTTTTCTTTCCTAAACAAAACCTCTAACCCTAATGACCTATAAATGCTTGGGATTTTCGAAACTTACCATACAACTTTAGCTTGATTAGCAACCAACTTGGATGATAAATCAGCATATAAAGAAACTAAATAATAATATTAAGAGTAAAAGACATTTTTCGTCCCGGTGGTTTGATGGTTTACCTGGATACAGTCCTTAATAAATCCCAAATTTCATCCCTATCCAGTTTTAGTCCCTGAGCCGTTAAATTTAATGGTCAAACCGTTGACTTTGTGATAATGACATTTTTACCCTTTTCAACTATGACACTTTTACTCCTTTTTATTATTTTCCATTTATAGTCCAAAGTTTATCTTTTTATTTATAATTATATCATATTATTTAAATATGCAATTGTTTTATTTATAAATAAAATTATTTTTTTTAGTATTTCACTTATATTTACTATTGTTAGTATTTTATTTATAAATTTATATTTAATCATCTAAACAATTCTATTTTCATTATTTATAATTTTTTATTCATTATTAATTTTATGATTATATAAATTAGTTAACTTTATAAGAGTTAGGATTATGCATGATGCTGTTGAAACCGAAACCAAATTGTGTTGTTTATAAAACCTAGAAACCGACTTTGTGCGGATCCTTTTTCGTGTTTTCCGTCCTTTTTTTGTTTTTTTTTTCCCTATTTTCCTAACATTTTTAAATTAAAAGTGAAAACCTTAAACTTATCATGTTTTAACTTAAAGTCTACTTTAAATTAAGTAAACTAAATAATTAAGCTAATGTAATATGATTTGTAAATTCAATAATAAAATATAAATGATAAATTTTATTTCGATTGTCAAATAAAATAATTAAAGAATGAGCAAAAAAAGTCGGTATACATTTGGGAAATATAAAAAAACATGAAATGTACATTGTTTTACATTTGGTGCAGTTCGGTGCGGTTTTATGGAAAAATCTAAACCAACCTGAATCTTGCGATTTTTAAAACAAAAAACGAAACTTAAGGCTTTTTAATTTTTTTGTTTTTGTTTTGTGGTTTTTTGCTCACCCATATAAGAGTTATGAATCAACATCACTCCCTATAAAATATAATAAAAATTAATTTGGGATGTGCAAAAAAATCAAAATCAAACCAAAAACCAAAAAACAAAATCGAATAACCAAAACCGAAGCAATATATTCAGATATAAAATTCAGACTATACTCACTTCTAAAATTCACACACTCACTCTCACACACACACACACACACACACACACACACACACACATATATATATATATCCAAGACACATTCACATATGTATATAATCTATATATCGATGGTTCATTAGCTTGGAAGATGCTTGAAAAAATAGTGACATTGGAGAGGGAAAATATCAACGATATTCTCTTTACATAAACGCAACTAACAAAAATCACATATGTAAATGTAAACAATAATATTATTAAAATTAAAATTAATAAGGAGGATGAACTTTTAAATAAATTAGTAAAGAAAAATATAAAATTTTAGTTAAAATAATTTAAATTTATAAATAAAATACCAACAATAGTAAATTTAAATAATACACTAAAACATAAGTATATTTATAAATAAAATAAGTGTGTTTATAAGTAAAACAAATAATATAATTATAAAGAAAAAAAATAAAATAAAATTTGGACTATAAAATGGGAAATAATAAAACCATAGGGACTAAAAGTGTCACAGAGAAAAGGGTAAAAATGTGTGTATTACAAATTTAACGGTTGTGTCGTTAAGTTTAACGGACGAGGGACTAAAACTGGACAAAATTAGCAAAATAGGGATGAAACTTGGGATTATTAAGGTTGAGGGACTGAATCCGGGTAAACCATCAAACCACAGGGACGAAAAATGGCTTTTACTCTAATATTAATAATAAAAGTTGACTAATACCCTCCTGTTGCAACGGTGTGGGGCGTCAGAGGCTGTTGCCCCATGGACAACTCGAAGGGGCTATTGTTAAGTTGCCGATATTGATGATGTCAGAGGAATTACTATGTAGCACCTCAGTGAGGGTCCCGTTGCAGCTTGCAGGCAGGGTCAAGGGGGAGGAATCCCTGGAAGGAAACTCAGTTTTAGGCCCAGACCCAGTCCATGTCCATTAGGGTTATTTTTCGATTGGTTTATAAACCTCTGAATTCTCTTTATTTAAAATTAGATTATTATGTTAATAATATAATTTTTGTAATCATAGTTAATACATTAGTTATTTGTAGATGTTATAAAGTCAGGGAAAAAGTTTTGGTGGGTCAACCTGACTCATTTTGTTACCTCTTTCAAATTTAGAACTAGCCATGCTATGCACAGTTGCATACCAAACTAAGATGAAGCATTCCATTCTTTAACCATGCAAGCACTTAGAAGACGTTTGGTACGGTGGAATCATAAATGGAATCGTTTAAGTTTTACAAGCTTTTTTACATGATGATAGTTTCACATAAATAAAGATTGACAAAGGAAATGAAGGAAAAACTATAAAAACTTCATTCCCTTTCCATGCTTTTGATTCACTCCATTTTGATTAGGAAACAAAAGAAATGAAATTTATACTAAACTCAATTATCTATTCCTTTCCATTGAGAATTAATATTCTCGTCACATGATAAAAAAGTTTGTAAACCAAATGTGTTTCCATCGTACCAAATGCACCCTTAATTTATGTTGTTGGCTATTAGTTGAAGATAATGTTGTGGACCAAAATAAATCATCTTAAGCAGTTCCTAACTATACCTATGAGGGCAATTTGTATTTACTTGATTTACAAAAATGATGAAAATGCTATAAGCCTACAATGCTTGTAATTTATATTTACTTGATTTACAAAGATCAAAATGCTTTAAGCCTACAATGCTTGTGGGATGTCCCAATAAGGAAATGTTGCATCTCTTGACATAGGGACTGGGGGCAATCAATCACCTTCAATAAAAAAATATAATGTCTTGTATAAGGCTTTTGGAGAATGCATACAAATGAGATGAATCTTTTTGCCTTTGAGGCCTTTAGGGTGTATGTAGTTTTAGCAAATACAGGAGATCAGCCATTGGTCTTTTGGAGTTAAGTAGACCGTTGAATTGATTCAATTATGTTTCCCTATGGCCTATGCTGATCCCTATGATTTATTTGTTCAAGGGGCTTGTTGATCGGCTTAACAATCATTGAAGTTTCACAATTGGATTGCTAACATCTGATGTTCATCAAATGTGTTTTAGTTTTTTTTTTTTTTTTTTGGGTGAATGGTATGTGACCATTTGGCTGACTAGTTCCATGGGATTCAAGTCCACCACCACACACACTCGCAGGCAAAGCTCTCCCTTGGCATGGGCCCATGCAAGTAAATTTATGATCCAAACCTGGCGCTCCATTCGAGGAAACTGAATTCCCAGGCTTAAATGTTAAATCCCTGCCATAGCAAGGATTTAAACCCTGGGTCTTCCTGTGAAGAGAGTGATACCCAAGACCCAAAGGACTGCGTTGTCAACACTGTGATTAAGACTTGGCTTGATTAGTTAATTAGTGTTGGTGGGGATAGGGTAGGTCAATGCACATGCTAAGTTCACAGCATAAGATTGTGTTATCCCAAAACTATAATGCACCTTACAGCCGTATCACTCCAAAAGGACTCTCATTGTAATGATATTGAAAAAAAGAAGTTACATCAGTTTTCTAAAACAAAAAGGATTTCGTGGTAAGTTGTTTTTATTTTGTTAACCTTTTGTATAAATGTACCTGAGAAAACATCCACTGGAAATTTCAGTTTAGTAAAACATGAAATAAATGTTTCCATAGTATTGTGGGGCTATTTTAGCATTCAATCCCATCTGTTACCATCTGACCTTACTTTTGGAGTCACTTCATTTAGGTACGTTCATTCGTCTATGTACAGCCTGGCTCAAAGACAATTTGAAGCTGCAAAAGCAACGCATGATCTTAATGGCATAGCGAGTATCCTATTGCACCATCCTTACCATATAGATTCCCTCATTACTCTTGCTGAATACTTCAAATTTTCTGGTGAACTTCAGATGTCATCAGATGCTACTGCAAAATCTTTGTATGCCTTGGAATGTGCATGGCATCCGTTGTTCAATCCTTTACAGGGTACCTGTCGACTGAAATATAAACACGAGACTAACAAGCAGCTATTCATAACGCTATTTGCTCACATGAAAAACATGGATAGACGTGGGTGCCATCGCTCTGCACTAGAAATATGTAAACTACTAATCTCGCTAGATTCAGATGATCCAATGGGTGCTTTGTTTTGCATAGACTATTTCTCCTTGAGGGCGGAGGAGTACAAATGGTTAGAGCGGTTTTCCGAAGAATACAACAGTGATAATTCTATGTGGTTGTATCCAAACTTTTCGTATTCACTCGCTATTTGTCGGTTCTATCTTGAACGTGAAGAACGGTTGAAAGAAACAGAGTTGAAGAACGAACAGAAAGCCAATTCAATCGATCTCATGAAACAGGCTTTAATGCTTCACCCTTCGGTTTTAAGGAAGTTGGTTGTCAAAGTTCCTTTAAAAGAGCAGGTCTGGACAAAGATAATTAACCATAGTTTCTTTGGAACAGATCAAACAGGAAGTGCGTCATTGGATCACCTGATCAATATATACATCGAAAGGAGTTATATCATATGGAGACTCCCTGAGCTGCATAACTTTCTCAAGGATACAGCATTGTCAGTAATCGAAAAGATGGAAACTAATCAAACTGAAGCTAGGGATTTGGCATGTGTGAGAAAAGAAGCCTTTGCATCCGACAAGAATGAGTGAGTATGCACTTCTTAATTTGAAATTCTCATCATCATCAATATTGCCTTTGCCCACAAATAAATGCTACATTTCTTAAAAGTAACCACTTAATGTTTCACATGATCAAAAGACTTAGATGAAGCTATGATTATTTTTCAGGTATTCACACTTGATGGTATCTGATTTCTCGGATTCAACGCCAACCATACCTCCAGAGAATTTGCAAAATTTTATGATTGATCCGAGGATGGTAGAAATGCATAATGCTGCTGAAAACCAAGAAAATCTTCCGGGTCCTGCTCGTGCTCCTCGTGAGGTTGCAAACCGAAATGCATTGGCGGTTTTGTTCGAGTCTATGTTACCATGGATTGATTATGGAACAAGAGAAGATGGCGCCCAAGACCAGGAAAACGGCCTGGCACAAGATAACGAAGATTGAGCTCTCTTTTTTGAATGTTACCAGTTTAGCTACGTTACTGGTGGGTAATGTTATCTTTTTTAACGAGATTCTCTTCTTTTACACCCCTGTAGACAATCAGATATTTATGGGCTATCACTTGCATATAGATTATATCACTTGGAAAATATTTAGGATGTGTTATTTGGTGGTCAGCATAACAAGTTTGTTGGTGTATTCATTTTAATAAGTTGTGTGCCTAAAATAAGCAGGCCTGCCTTTGTTGTGGAACCATCCCGAGGGCTTTGAGATCCTCTCTTTTATTGTATACTCCTCCCCTCCCCTCCCCTCCCACCATTGTTGTTACATAGCAATTAGTTGAAACGGATCGTTGTTAAACCCAAAGTATCGATCGATAGATAGATATGGTACCGAATAAAAATTCATACATGTTGAATCAGCGAGCCCGTCTGTGTGCGCGCATATATAACATATAAATGAGAAATTAAACGTTGGTGACAAATGTTAGTAGAAATTCTGGCTATACATTTTAGGCTCTCATCATTTTATTATTAAAAATTTAATGGGTCAATGATAATTTTGTCAAACGTTGATTCAAACTATATTCAATATTTGTTATAAATATTTGACTTTTCATTTGTCTCTAATCTATATGTATATCTGTGTGCGCGCGTATGTGCATTATGTATGTATATGTATGCATGCATGCATTATCTATGTGTGTGTATTGCGTGATGCATTTTGAATTTTTGATTATCTGTTGAGCATTTTCTTATGTGTCTACACACATACATACATATATTCAAGTTGAATGAAGAACTATATTATATTGTAGAACTGAATAACCAAGACTAATTGAATCATATGCATATATGTGTATTTGTATGTATGCACACGTGCATCAGATGTATGCACTTATGCATTGAATACAGGGGTGTTATTCGCGTGATTTTTCGGTTATTTGGGTTATTCGGTTTGGGATATCTCGACTAACTCACCCACAAACCAAATCATTACTATTTGGGTTAGATGGTTTTCGGGTTAATTGGGTTTCGGGTAATGCAGTTTGGGTTTTGGTAAACCAAACTTAATAAAATATCTATATATTGACAAGTTAAGATGATTTAATACATATAAAAGATACATTAAGTTTCTTTTCTTTTGTGTTATTTAGTCTTTGTCGAACTCTACAATATTTTAATTTCTTTTAAGATATATTAAATCCATTGCATCACCTTTATTTTTACGGTTGTCTTCTTTGTCGAGCTCTATAATATTACAAATTACGTAAAATAAATTCGAATTTACTATCTTCAATAAAAATAAATAAAACAAATGTGCTAAAATATTGAACTTGTTCACCATTGCATCACCTTAATTTGAGTTTTTGTTTTAATGGGCTAAAATATTGACAATTTAAGATAAGTTGATACATATAAAAGATATATTAAGTTTCTTTTCTTTTGTGCTATTCGGTTTTTCGGGCTCCACTCAAATAAAAAAACTGAAACCAAATCTGTCCAAATAACCAAACTATTTTCGGTTTTAACCAAAACCCGAATTTAATTAATTCAAACCGCTTAACCCATTTCGGTTTTGGGTTGAGTGGTTTTTCGGGTTATTTGGTTTTCTGGATTTTTTTGGTTCTCCGGTTATCTAGTCTAATTTGGTTTTCTATTAAAGTTAACCATACATATGTATGATCAGGTTCACATGAGAACCTTTTAATTTCAAGACAACTTTAATGTATAAAATTATGAATTTAATGCAAAAACTTATACTTTTAATTAAATTATACATTTCATGTAAATATTTATGCATCTTATGCTAAAATTTGTTTATGTACGTATTGTACATTTGATATTCAAATTTGTGCATTTAGTTTAATTTAATGAATATAAATTTTAAATATAATTTTAGTGTCAGATTATTATATTTATTAATATTTAAGACTAATTCTAATTTGTGCACTTGATGTACAAATTGATTTTGGAGTAATTCTCACGGAATTGAGGGTTCTCACTGGAATCTAACTATATATATATATATAGAGAGAGAGGGGTTCAATTGAGAACTTTTATGCATCGATGTACAAAAGAACCTATATCATCCATTAGATCAAAAAATTGTATGGATAAGATTAATGACAAAAGGGTAAATAGTTGGACAATTTTATGCATCTTGTGTATTATAGAAACAAACAAGGAATGACATTTTGGGGAATGTGCATACCTCATTAAATTTAATATTTCAACAAATAATCAAATAATAAATGTTAAATAAATTCAATTGATACATTTCCATATTTAACAAAAATTACACAAATTCAAAAAAGATGATGGAGATCGATGCATTTCATCGTTAATCGTGTTTATCTATGCATCGTGTTCAAAAAAGACGCATTTAACAAAAAAAATACACAATTTCATTTATGCATCGTGTTCAACTTGTTCATGATTCATCTATGCATCATGTTCGTCGTTCATATTCTTCATTCATCTATGCATCGTGTTCAACTTGTTCATCATTCATCTATGTATCGTCATTGTTCATCATCCATTTATGCATCATCATTTTTCGTTGTTCATCATCCATCTATACGTATCGTCATTGTTCATCATCTATGCATGCAACATCATTATTCATCGTTCATTATCTAATGATGCATCATGTTTTTCATAATCATTATCGGTTGCATCTCTTGTTCATGTTCATCATCGTCGTTGTTAATTAATCTTCGTATTCAAATCATCATCACTATGAAAATCATGAAGAACACGATTAGAGAGAAAGGGAGAGAGAGAGAGAGAGAGAGAGAGAGAGAGAGAGAGAGAGAGAGAATGTGGAGGAAAATGAGGAATGTAGTTAATATGAGATTTTAATTCAAAATGTAACTCCTAATTATCTTTTAATGATTTTTAGAATTAAATTAATTACCATATCTTTAATTTTTCCTAAATGTCCTTTGTGCACCACTGGTAGATTATCTGATGCACAAAAGTTCCTCGAGGTTCTCGATACATAAAAGTTCTCAATTAAACCTATATATATATATATATATATATATATATATATATATATATATAGATGTGTGTGTGTGTGCACATACATATATAGTAGAGTTCAAATGGGAACCGAAAAACTAATTTTAAATTTTGATTCATTTCTTTAAATTTAACAATTTTCAATCAAATTTAAGCATTGTTATTTTATTTCTTTAAGAAAAATAAAATATTAATATGTAAAGTAATAATCGGAAAATAGCTACTGGTATATGAAATTTATTTATTGGATGTTACCTCTTGGTTATATGAGTTGACCAAGTTTAATTAGTTAAGTGGGTCCAAATTGACAAAGTGTGGCTATTATCAGGACTGTCCTAAAAATTTTGGTAATCATGTACGATAATTACATAGTAGGCCCTCAAAATGTGAAAAATTTTGAATTTATATAAAATTTATTATTTATTTGTAGTCTAGCAATTGCTATATATATAAAAAAAACATTTAAAACAATGATATAAGACACGTTCACATGACTTGAACAAAATAATTAATTTCAAAACTATGTTTACCTGAAAGGGCATTACTATATACTTATTTTTACTAATCATATATACCCACACTCACATTTTTTTTTGTTAATGACGTGAGACTCGGTGATTAAACTTAAGCAGACTTTAATTTTTCACTATTTTTTTCCGGTCAAGGGTTAATTTTCCGATGAGGCCCTATCAAACTTGGGGGTCTGAGCGGTTACACTTACTGCACGCTATTACGTGTTCTTAGTTGAGAAGTGAGTTAGAATAACTCTTATTATAGTTGGAGATTATTTTATTGAGTTACATTATGTTGATAACTTAGATTATTAATTTGGAGTTAGCTGAAGAAAAAATTATTAAGTTGGTAGGTATTGGGTTTACACCCATTATAGTAAACCACACTTAGACACGTGTGCATGAGCTGTGTGCCTGCTTCCTTCATTTCTCAACTTTAAACAAAGATAGTGTGTGTGTTTTACAAATAAATTAAAAGAGAGAAGAAGACAACAAGGACCATAATCAACCTTCAATTCATCATCTTCAGCTTCTTGAGCTTACCATCCTCTTTTTTCTTGAATTCAAGTAATAACTTTGTGTAAGGCTAGTTATTATTTTGTAATCGATTCTAAAAGTAGTGTTTTGATGTTTGGTACTAGTTTCAAGAGTTTAGTGCTTTTCATATGAATGAAAATCGAATTAAGGGAGTAAACTCCCTGGATAGCATATACAGAGCACATGTTGGTATTTGCACGCGATTATAGGGCCGCGACCCCAAGTGAGTGTGGCCGATGAACTTGATCGCTATTAGATGAACTCAACGCGATCATATTGCCTGCGATGGGCCATCAACCTCAATCACCACGTCCAGTTGACTAGAGTAGCTTACTTATGTTGTTCTAGTTGAGTAGTTAATGCAATATATGTGTTTAATTGAGTTGTATTTGTAATAGAGTTGTGTTATATATGTTGTCAGGGGTTAATGATGATCTAGTGGATCGAGGAGGATGATGGTTGTGTATGTAGTGGACAACAATGATCCAGGAGAGTAATCTAGAACCCTCCCTTTCAGAGATGCACTCACGCTGAACGTACTAAAGAGTATTTTGAGAACTAAATGGATCCCGAGTGGATTCCTTTCTATTAATAAAACATGGTAGCACATTATAAAGCATGATGGTGTTGTTTAGTTGTACAAAGAGAGTTGTTAGATTGATCTCATCCCAGAGGTCCTGACTCAACCACTACTTAGGCTCTGTTCCAGAAGAAGGGAAGGAGCGGAAAAGAAAGAAAGGAATAGGAAGGGAATGGAATAGAAAGATTAACAATCAATTCATCATTTTCTTCCCAGTTTTGGGAGAACTAAATTAGAGCCAAAATCATTGTTATTTCCATCCATTTCCTTCCTAAAAAAATTATAGGAACACAACATGTAATTGTTTTACTTCAATTCCATCCTTTTCCTTAGCTAAGTTGTGTTGTAGAACACACCCTTAGTGTTCTGAGCTAATTCAAACTATTCTGGGTCGCTCCTGATTAGGCTTTTGGGTTGTAGCTCCCGGTTGTAGAGTTTATGTTATTTATCATTGATATATTGTATATGCTTACTAACTTTGTTGCAGTTGGATTTAAAAGGAGATTTCAATTGTTTATTTAATTACTCGTCATGTCATTGTACATATGAGGTACTCAGATGACCTCTTGGAGACACGCGACACAAGTAAAGTTTGTCCACGGTGATAACGGTTTAGTTAACTATTTCAGTAAATAGTCTAAATATTTTGGAAATTCAGTGTACTCGCCAACTATTGGATGACTACACACACACACACTTGTAATAAACCAGACTATTTAGTAGGAGTCGGTTCCTATCTAGCTGTGATGATATGTGGGTCAAGTTTTGGTTGACTTTTGATGGTAAACTAGACTATCTCTATCTTGTGGTATGATGTTAATATAATGACATTGATGTATTATGTCATGTGGTATTAGCGAGTGGCGGATCAAAAAAATCATATGGGGACATTCTCTTAAAAATATTGTTTATTTGTTTTTGGTGTTCTGAGTTTGACTTATTTACATTTGAGTTGGTGCTGTAAAATTTGAATTATATATGTCATATTCAATAATTCCTTTTGGATTGTTAGACATATAAAAAAATTAATATTAAAAGTGTCACTTATATAAAAAATTGTCAGTTTTAATGAAAAATATCATTATAAAAGACATTTGAACGGTCAAATTTGTCATTAAAAATTAAAAATTATTATCATTTTAAATTTTAAAATTATGTTATATTTTTATGAGGGTAATTTAATTGGTTAGAGAGAATATAAACCCTTTAAATATGTTATATTTTATGATTTTTTTAGTAAAATATTTATGTTATAAAAATAGGTAATGATAAAAAATAGTTTCATCAAAAGTTTGAAATTTGAGTTTATCTTAAAAGTGGAATGAGGATTGTATTTTAAAAAACAATAATTCTTTTAAAATAATAAGGATTATCTTCTTAAATTTAACAATTAAAGAGCTACAGTGGCATAAAAATCTGGAAGAATTAAGATTGTTTCACAATCTTTCTTTTCTTTCCTTTGAACATAGGGTGCTAGATTAAACATTAATGATTGAGGGACTATATGAAAATTTAGATAAGACCTCAGCACAAGTTTTGTGGGCGTTGGGGCCGGGTTGTTCCTCCACTTCTCAATGCGTGTCTCTGCCCCTCGTACGTATCAGCTATAAAAGTAAGGTGTTACATGTAAACATGAAATTGAAATTATACTCAAATTCTTTGAGTGCAATAAGCCAATAAGTTTGATTTCATTTATTTTTTCGACAATAACTGATTTTTGTATGGTGTTAATTTTGAGGTTGATATGTCCGGGACACGGTACCGTAAGTTGCAATTCGATTAGTTTGGGGGATGACTTCCACAACAAAGCAAAGAGCTCGATCATGTGAGATATAAATTGTGTATATTTTTAGTTGTGTAAAACCTATATAAACGTACGATATATAGCTACGTTTTTGTTAAGGTTTTTTTTAAACGGTTCAAGATTGTTATTGAATAATATATAAATACAATTTCTTGTTCATTAATATGTTTACGATTGAAATTGTATAAACGTGTTTACCTAATTAATTATGTTAAATATATTTTATTTTGAGGTACAATTAGTTTACCAACAACATTTTTTATTGCAAAAATGTACGCATGTTTAGCAAGGACTAACATATGTTGATGGAATATGTATTCGTCACACTACAAGAATTAATGGCACTAACGTCAAAACATTTAGCAAATTAGCAGCGACACAAACATTAGCAGCGACAGGCATCCGCTTTTTTTGTGTCGACGCTAATAGTCAAAGTCACCGCTAATGCCCTCGAAATTATAACCGGGAAAGTGAGAGTCTTTTCCCCCCACCTACTCCCTTTTCTCTTTTCTTTCGCGCGACCCTCCCTCTCATCAGGCGATCCAGCTCCACCTTCGGCGATCGACGGTCCCTTTAGCAGCGACACTTGTCTTTAGCGGCAACATGTATTAGCAGCGACTCATGACTTTTAGTGTTAAATCTTTAGCGGTGACTTTTTAGCAGCGGCATTTGTCGCCGCTAATACCCCTGTTTCTTGTAGTGTCACTAAATTCTTCAATTAGCAATGATTTAAACTTGTTTGTATTTTAGCAATTGAAGCATTTATTTAATTAGCAATGGAATTATCAAGTTACCAACAATAACTTGATTGTTGCTAAGGTGATCGACGATGGTATTAATATTTCGTTGCTAAGTTAACAATGGTATTATAAATATTCCATTCTAATTTTTATTTAGTTTGTATCGCATGCGTCGTGTCATTGCTAACAAAGGTTTAGCAACAACGGAGTTCATTGTGCAATATAACATACGTTAAACTAATTTAGATGCCTAAAGTTAATAGTTGACACCACCAAAACAAATATAAAGTAAAGTATTTCAAAAGGCTTATAATAAAAGGTAAAAGAAATATCCAAAACTATCATCAAAGTAATTACTTGAAAGGAGTTGAGCTAGCTAGATCTTCATCCTTAATCCAAACCTATACTAAAATTAAACGAATCCAACATCATGGCATTCATAAGAAAATATTTCTTCAATTCAACTGATCCATTAGCATCACTGCTTCGAATCTCCACTCTTGTTAAGTTATGCCTCCAGCATTTTATAGGTTTACCATTGCAACAAAATGGGGCTTTATCTTCTTCCTCTTTGATCGTATCCTTGTAAACAAACTGCACATACGTTTATAACACAAAAAAAAATATATCAAAATTGTATGTATCCAATAGAATATATATGTATTGTCCTTGAGAACATACCACATCGATCTTATGCATGCGCGCGCACACACACATATATATATATATACACACGAAAACACAAACCCAATTAGTTAAGATGGAAAAAATGAAGGAATCAGATTTGTGTGATATATATAAATACTACATGTATATGTTTTAGCCATAACTAAGTAATTAATTAAACCTTATTTCGGGGTTAGAAATATGCAGAAAAACACAAAATGAATAAATTAATGTTTATAAAAATAGGATGCACACATGATATTCATCATACATTATCATTATCATTAAGAAAGGCTATAGCTATATATTATATGAGGTATATCTATGTTTTTCTAAAAAATGCTACATTTTTATAACCCAAAAAGATCAGAAATTAAAGTTAGTTATATTAATCACTTGATACAAAATTACAAATTAATGAAGCATGTACAATTAGGATCGATAAAAGTCACACAACTAATAAAAACAGTAATTGACCACGTAGTCATCAATCTTTCAGAAATATATGATCATTGGAAACATAAATATAACTGTGTCATTTACAGATTTGGAACAACAATATTAGTTAATTTACACCAATATATAAAAAGCACGAGAGTAAGATCATCCATAAATCAATTAATCAAGGAATATGAGGATGCATGATGCATCTTTTTCAAAACTGTTCCATGCATGGACCCAAGAATGGGAATACTAAATTAAAGAAGTAATTAACACAATCACTTTGTAGAACATGCAGTTTTTTATGAGCAAATAAGAAAGCTTAAATATGTAGCTAGGTATTTTTGCAACTATATTAATTGAGAACTTGTTCAAGAAATATCAGTGTATTTTTATAATAATAACATGCAAAAACTAAAAGAATGAATCAATTAAATAAGTTGAATTATTATGAAAACATGATACCTTGGCATTCATTTGCAGGGAACGCGAACCTGAAGATATGTATAGAGTGTTTGGAAGAGGTAAAAGCCAAAGCAAGCTATCCACCAGATCTGTCTCGATCTTCTCCAATGATTTTATATGTATCTCCAAGTGTTGGAGATCATATAATGGTGGAACTAATATATCTCTCAGACATTCAGGCATTATCAGTTCCTGTATATATCAAATACGCCATAAAATATATAAGCTTACACAAGTAAATTTAATTATTCAAAGAGAAGATTATTTATTATTACATCATATATATAAAGGTATAACCAATACATAAAATATACATGCACCACCAGTTAGTTAGGATGAACATTTTAAAAGAACAATTATAATTATTGTAATTTTGGTACATACAAAATTTAATTAGACAGTTTAGGATGAAGGAAAGAATGATCATCATAGGTTCTCAATAAAATTGAGAAAAAAACAACATTTTGTAAGAACAAACAACTTTTTTATGAAAAGTTTCATAATTTATCCAAATTATCAGTATTTTTTAGCATTTCTTGATAAGTATACATACGATAACGAGTAAATGTAAATTCCCTAAAGTTCGCAAAAATATATCATGCATATTGGATAAATCATGGAGGCAGAAATGAAAAGAAAAGTGTTGATCGACATGAAACTTTTTGTCTGTTGATAGGGTTTAAATTTTTTTTTTTTTTATAAGTTACAATGTACCTTTGCAATATTTCTACAGGACTGAACTACACCAAAAATCCAAGTTTTGTTTCATATTCTTAATAAACGATAAATAACTTATTCCTTTTTATAGAGGTTTGATCTCAACTTTTACCGGAAGTCAAGAATTAATGATGCTTTAACATATCAACTCCAGAAAGAAAGAAAGAAATAAAGTAGATCGATGCCTAGATGGTGATGAAGGATGAGAAAGAAAACAGTATATATGTACCTTCTCACTGCTGCATATTAATGTCAGAGATTTGCAATGGCCAAAATATGAGAGCAACTTCCTCCATCCATAAAATGATTCATTGTTGTAAGTAATCCATGGCTTCATAGATAGAGTTGCAGTACAACTACTTCGAGTAACCATTGTGTCCATCTCGATGATATTCCCATGATAATCAAAAGAAACCAGTTGTGGTGTGTCGATTTTGGCTTCTAGCAGACATTGGCAGTTTAATAACTCCAAGGTCTGAAGCTTTTCATGAAGAATCATAATCTTCTGCAAGGAATCACAAGCCTTGAGCCTTAGACTCTCAAGACAACATGATGTAGCAAGCTGGGTTTCTAACCATTGGTCGGTAATATTGCTCGCATTCTCTATCGAAAGATCTTTAATGCATTTTGAAGCTATGAAACGAATGTTGCAAACCCTGTTATGATCAGTCCCTTTGTACCGGAAAGATTCAAGGGCTGGAGCTATAACTTCGATTGATGCTAGCACAGGACAATTGACGATCTCAATTCTTTCTAGCTTATAATTACAAACCCTAAAGTTTTCAAGATCTTGGCATCCATTAAGAATGAAGGTTTCAAGTTTACCCAATGTGGTTGCATGTTTTTTGACCCAATCTTGTCCGTTTACAACATTGTTCAAAGACAGATACTCAATATTTTGACAATGTGAAACATTAATCCAACAAGGCTTAGGGTGTTTCGTACCCGCATCATAGAAAAACGAGCAAAGATTTGGAGCCTTGATGTTAATAAACTTAACAGCACAACAACGAAGCTCGAAATGCGTTAGGCGTTGGCTCGAAAATTTGATGTCTCGTAGAATTACACATGAAGTTAGGGACAAAGTCCTCAATGAAGGGCAGGCTGGAACTAGGTTATTTATATCTAATTTCAACCCATTAAACCTCAAAACATTAATCGATTTGGAAGCAAACGGAACTGGTAACTGATACTTTGAAAACCCTAAATTAAGATCCATAGTTTTGACGCCATTATCAAGTGCAAACGAGATTGCAGAATTAAATCTACGATCAGCTGATATCCCTCTCAGATTGATTTTAACCCTAAATTCAGATAAAACGGTGTCTATTCTACGAAGCCGAATCGAATTTTGAATGTGATTGAGAAACCCATTTGTTATGGAGGCTACCGTACCTTGAGATGTTCTGGCAAAGGATGATTCGTCAAAATCAATGACGGGATACGAGCTCCATAGGAAGAAAAATCTTTTGGACAAGATGGAAATCTTGGTGATGTCTAGGGTTGTCAGAAATGACATGATATGGTGGACGATCGGGTCAGGTAGATGAGACATCCGATCCATATTGTGCAGTCTCCTTTTCTTCACAGGGTGATCATAAAAATCACCACCGCCACCTTCATCTTCTTGTAGCATGGTTCAGAATGTTATAAACTAAGAAGCGTTATACTTCTTGTTTATAAAGTTGGACATGGAAATGGTGTACTGTTGGGCTTTTGGGATTGATCGTCATGGAATATTCATTGCATTATATATACACACACGCAACACGCAATACTGGCCGACTGTGGTCAGTTTTTACTTGTAGAATCTTTCTCAGAGTCAGAGCCTGGTTTAATTTTTTAATATTTATTTAGTATTAATATTAAACTATTTTCTGTAAGAAACGCTTACTGTTAAATACGCGTACCCTTTTAATTAATGTTTTAATTCAATCATGTGATGCGATTATAATAGGTATACATAAGAAGAAGGGTTTAATGGAAAATCAACATGCATCAGGAAACCAATATGCATAAAGGATCATCAACGCATCATAAGGGATCATTAAGTGCATTTTTGAAATAACTTAATTACTAATTCTAAGAGTTAATTTAGGTGATACATTAGGAATTTAAAATCAAAAGCTTTAACCATTTTCCTTATATTCGACCATCGATATCTCTTTAAAATCAAAAAATTTAACCACTAAATGCATATGATGTATTGCATAACCAGATGCATGAGGTATAATGCATGTGGTTTCCTGAGGTTTCTCGATGCATGTGGTTTTCCATTGAACTCACTCCTATATAAGAATATATGTGTTCTGGTAATTAACAAGTAGTCGATCGTGACCGGGTTTATTATAATCAAACTTAAAAAAATAATTGTTATATGTTTTATAATTTGACAAATATCAGTTTTTGTAATATCTATTCTCGAGTACTTCTTAACTATAAATATTGTTGAAATTGATGAAAATGATAAAAGTTTCAAATCTCAAATAAAAGTTCATTGTTATTTCATGATTTGATACTAAATTCTCATTTATTTATTACTTAAGTTTTCAAAGTCAAGATTAAGACTTTTATCACTTTCATCAATTTTAGCAACTTGTTTGATATATATTTCAACAATATTTAGAGTTAAGAATTACAATACCTCTAAGAATAATTAACAAGGTTACAATTCTATCCAGAACCTTGAATAACACCAGCCTACCCATACTTCCTAAAAAGGTTATAGTCATGAAATCACTACAAAAAATTAAGATTTTAATGACAACAATTGTCGGTAATTTATACATGTTATCAAGTAATTATATACATTGATTACCTGAATTACCTGAAACATTTATTCCAAATCACATGTAATGGTTTATCCGGCCCTGAGCAAGGTCAACACGGACAACCGCCCAGGGCCCATCAATCATACGGGCCCATTTTCAAAAAATCTATTATATATACTTATGTCTATTAACAGAAGGTTATTGACTTGCCAAAAATTTTATTTTAGATTATATAATTATAAGTTTTTTGTTTCTTATTTATCATTTTTTACTTGGATTTTGTTTATTTTGAAAATACATATATATATTTATAGGGCCCCTTTTAAGTTCTTGTCCATGGCCTCGAAAATGATAGGACCGGCCCTGGGTTTATCAAGTAATTATAAACATTGATTCGATAATTTATACATGTTATCATGTGGCTTCTATATATATATATTAATAAAGCAAAATGTTTTTCACCACATGTCATTCTCTCAATGAAGCAAAATCTCATTTTCCCTCCTAATTTTTCTAATTTAGTTTTCCATTTATACAAGTTAATTATTTGAAATAAAACTACAATGATGACTTTTTTCTATTTTATTCCTTGTAATCATAATTATGGTAATTCATATTTTGTTTTAAAGTATTGTAAATTTAAATAACAAAAATTACGTTAAATTGTTAACACTGTTTTATAACTCATATCATTATATTTTGATATTTTGTTTTTAATGTATACCTAACTAAGTATTTAAATGTATCCTTCATAAATATTTTTTCCTTTCAAATTTACTAATAAACTCTTATTTTTAATATACTCTTAATTTATTTCTTTTTATAATTAATATATTTTTTATTGAAAATATCCACGTATATGTGCGTCAACAAACGTAGTACCAATAAATGAGTAAATAATATGTCACGTGTCGTGCTCTCATTTGGTTTGTCATGTGTTGTGTTTACCTTTTATCATTTCATTTAGTAAATTTAACTTATATTTTAAAGTATATCAATTCTATTCAAAACTGATCTTAATAGTTAACTGATTAAAATTAAATAAATTTTATTGTTCTTAAAATAATAACATTATTATATTACACATAGTTGTAAATATTTGGTTTTTAAATTAACCCCATGTAATACATGGGCATTAATCTAGTATATATTAATATGTCTTATTTTTGGATTAAGAATTAATTTAGATCTTATCTAACTTATATATTAGATTAGATATTAGAATTAGATGGTCAAAAATATTATCATGCATTACTAATTATTCACATATACTTTTTTTAATATTAATTTACTTTAATTTTATATGCAACTAATAACAATAATATAATACTATATAATACTATATTATATTATATTATATTATATTATATTACATTAATATATCATATCATATCATATCATATCATATCATATTATATAAAATCATGTTTATCAGCGTACCCATGAGATTCCAGCGTGTTCTGTCGTGAATAATCATTCACATTTTTTTTTTTGCATAGACATGTATAAGATAACATTAGAAGAGTTTATCAAAAGAGCAACATCAAAATTCATAAAAAAAAAAAATCAATCTTGTGAATGGTAAAAAAATCATGTGAATGGTGTGAATGATCATTCACATAAATATACCTCGAGCGGCTGGGGTTAGTGGTTTTAGTGGTCCGCTAGTAGAATAATAATATGCTTGTATAAAGAATATAAAGAATAAACATTCACATAATTTTTAAGTACGCAGAAATGTGAATGTATGTAAAATTCATATATCATGTGTATAACGTTAATTTAAACATTGTTAAGAAAAATATAAATTTCGATAATTAATTTATACATGTTATCATGTCTAGATGGCTTCTATATATATATATATATATATATATATATATATATATATATATATATATATATATATATATATTAATATGTCTTATTTTTGGATTAAGAATTGATTTAGATCTTATTTAAATTATATATTAGAATTAGATGGACAAAAATATTATCATTTACTAATTATTCACATACTATTTTTAATATTAATTTCCTTTAACTTTATATGCAATTAATAACAATAATACAATACTATATAATACTATATTATATCATATTATATTATATTATATCATATCATATATATTATATAAATCAGGTTTATCAACGTACCCATGAGATTCCAGCGTATTATGTCATGAACGATCATTCACAATTTTTTTTTTGCATGGACACGTATAAGATAATATTAAGAAGAGTTTTATCAAAAGAGCAACATCAAAATTCAAAAAATAAATCAATCTTGTCAATGGTAAAAAAATCATGTGAATGGTGTTAATGATCATTCACTTGGATGTCCATTCACATAAATATACCTGAATATTTACATAATTTTTAAGCACACGGAAAATATGAATGTATGTGAAATTCATATATTATGTGTATAACGTTAATTTAAACATTGTTATGAAAAAAATTAAAAACATTTTAAGTGTGATACCTTTGTGTGCACTTCGAGAGAAACTTTTTTGAAACTATGTGCGTGTAAAATTGTAATATGATCAATAAATAATTGTATGCATGTATGATGATAAATGATAGGGTATTGTTATATGCACACTTTCTCTCTCTAATTTTTACTAATCACACACTCTTACTCATATGATTTTTATTAATGACATGAGATCCAATTATTAAAAGTTAATTTGCTCTCACATTAAGAAGAAGTGTGTGATTAGCAATTGAGAGGAGTGTGCATATAGAATTACCCTAAATGATATGTACTTATTCGTACTTCTTTTGTTTGTTGTAGTCTAGCACTAGTCTAGCTTAATTCGCTTCTTGTTAGCCTCTTGATTTTTCTCATATTCTTTTTGTGGTACATTTAAAAAGAAAATGGTACGATAGTAAATTACATGCATTTATTACAGCCAATTACATTCAGACACAAACTAATTAGTCATTAATTAATTTAAAATGATATTAATTAGATGAATATAATGAACTTCATTTCTCATATATTTTGATAATCGGATATACGCGCGCCCTTGATCGATTTTAGCAACTCCTGAGACGTAATACTCTTAATTATTTTTTTGAAAACATAAATGATCAAAAATAAAGAAAATTTATGGATCAAAAAATGTTGTTTTAAATTTATAATATTGATCATTTTACTTTCTTGGCCTGGTTCATAATCAAATGATAATTTAAGTTCAAAGTCATTGAATTTTAATTAACCACTACGATACTATCATATTTTATTGTGTGTTATAATTAACTCACAAAATTTTAACTTCTTATTTAATTGATCAAAGACTTAATTAAAAGCTCAAACTAATATCCAACTAATGGAGATGAGGAGAATAGCATGCCAATAATTAATGTGACCAAAATAACGTTTTTACAAGATTTTTCTGTTTCGAGAATTAAAATAACATTAATGTTAAAATTTTGATGACATCTTTAATTACACTTCATGAAGTTGTATGAAATTAGCAAGTTAATTATTTCAAAATTTTCAAACATGAAAATTGAAAAAGTTTAGATTGATTTGTGCAATTTGCTTCACACTTGATGTTTACAATATTATACACTTAATTTATGTATGTGGAAGTACGTACTTAGAAGTTTATAGCTAGAATTATTTCTTTTTTTGACATGGAAAGAGATGTGTATATATATACCAAAAACATCAATCCAATTCATGTCTATATATATAAGCAAACAAACATAAAAAGGTCTCCAAGGAAGAGATCAACCAAACAATTAATCCATATGAACCCAAAGTTCTTGGAGATCTTTTTTTTTTTTTTTCTGGTATAAATTTTGTTATATATAGCCTATTCATTAATTTGTTATAGTCTATTCATGAAATATATATTCTTGATAATTTGTTCACAATTAAAGAGCATAAAATTAACATATGCTCATCATCTACAAATCAATAAGTTGTTGTACATTTATCGGAAGCACAAATTTTTGTGATCCATTGTACAAAAGGTCAGCAAATATGTTAGACACCGTTTCCGTTGGATGGTAGTAATCCCAGAAAATATGGTCACCTCTGTTTGAGCAATAAGTAGAAATTGGGGTGCATGGGAAGTCAGCTTTCAAGTTGCCAAGTCCACAACAAGCTTCTTTTATCTCTGTGATTCCTGCAAGAAAATCAACTCAATTCTTTGAGTTTGATAACCATACTAAATATGATGAAATTTTCGACAGCATCTCATTGAAGCACCCTTGATAATTAATTCCATGGTTTGGGATTCAACTCAAAATCACATACCGTGAGTTTGAGGTTCTTGAATGATGTCGCTCATGGCAGCGTAAGCATCAAAGTAAGAATAATTGATATCTGATGATTCTATCTTGAATTCCTGTAGCAAATTCTTTAGACCATAGTTGTACTTTGTCGACCAATAATTTGTTTCCTCCTTGCATCCGTTGGTCGTGTTCTGCCTTCTCTGCTCAGGGCAACAACCAATCACTCCAACTCCAGTTACCACATATTTACGCGCACCCAAACCATACAGCCTCTGCAATCATATCGAGTCACGTATAGTGCTATTATCAGAATATTTATTCAAAAAAATAAAAAAAGAAAGAAAGCCAGGGGTTGATTTTTTATATATATACCTTGATAAGTTGTTTGAGGGTGGAGGCCATGAGATCAACATATTGTTGTGGGGTGTATTGTTTAGAGTCTTGGGAGTCTTTTTTGAAGTAGCCAAAGAGATCATTGCTTCCGATGACGATTAGAAATAGGGACTTGGCTAAGTGGGATTGGGCTCCAGCTGAACCAAGTCCTTGAACCAATTGGTCATGGATTAGAGAGAAGAGATCTACTTGCTTAGTCAATGAAATTGATTGTTCCTGCATTTAAGGCATCATTAACAATCTGTCATAAATATTTGAATTATACAGTACTATCAAATTTCTTGACACTGTCAAGTCTGTCATGATCGATCCTTCAATTCGTTTATATTTTTAGAATGAAAGATTATGAAATTAACCACATCAGATTTCTAACCAAGAGAGGTTCATTGGATCTGTCAGAGATTCGGGCACCACCAGATGCAAAACTGACTCCTGTAACCACAGCTTCGTTGTTGCCTAACTTTTTCCATTTTGACTCCAATGATAAATACGGTGGTGCTGTCGGTAATCCCACCTTTTCAGCTGCCAAGATTATAACACAAATCATGTTCATATATCACCAAAAACAAGTATTTTTCTTAATATGTTATATTGTATATTTTCGATCATGATGGGATATATATATCTAGTTTGCATGCCGACCGGTGTATATAAGCAGAGCGCAGAACGTACCGAGAAAGTCAGCAGCATTTTTTCCGTTACTAAACCGACCAGTGGCTTCTCCGGTAGGGTAATCAATACCGTTGTGAGGGAAATTGGCCTTAACAAGGGAAAGAAGGAGGTGATTGTTGTTTCCGACGTCCACCAATGAGTCTCCTAACACGTACATTCCGGGGACTGACTGACACTGACAACCACATCCCAACATGTACAGTAAACCACAAAATAACAAAGATCTAACCAATTTATGAGAAACTACTTCTTCTATGGGAGTAGCCATTGGTAGTGTGTGTGTGTGTGATGGTTACGATTGACGATAGTTTATAAAGGACTTTGAGAGAAGAAAAGGACAAAATAAGAGTGATCGAGGGAAGGAAATTTTGATTTCAATTTCGAGTTCTACAGCTAGCTCCTGCGTGCTTATATTACTTAACTTTATAGCTATGAGTTGACATATAATCAACGAGTCCTACTTCTTGCACATCATTTACATAAAAATTATGTAATAATTATGTTTAAAAATAGCATGCATCATTAAAAAAGTAATGCATCATTAGAAAAAACATAGAATAATTGTATAATGATTATGTTTAAAAAAGAAAATAGGAGGTCTATTGAGATCATTAGGGGTCCATTTAGACTCCTCTGTAAAAATGGTCAATAGGTCAAGTTACATTCATTTTTGTTGGCTTTTTTTTAATTCAAGATATTTACAGGTTCCTTACATTCATTAAGAAAAATTTATCTTCACTTATTTCTATTAGATATAATATTATGATTAAAAGAATTGCATTATTTTCTAATAATGAAATAAATTATTATTTAACTCTATTTTATATATTTAATGTTAGATATATAATATTTATTGTTAAATTTATTATTAAATATACAATAATTAATGTTAATTTAATATTAAATATGCAATATCTAGTGTTTCTTTTTTCATCATACACATCATACTAATATTTTAATTTTTATCTTAACCGGTGTCTCATAGATTTTAACTTATAACATATAATTTCATTGGGTTTATTATAAAAGTCAATGACTAATTGTTAAAATAGTAATAACTTTATGTTTTTGAATGACAAACTGTTCTACTCCTAAACTACTCATTTACCCCTAGACTTACTTTCTCCACCTAAATTTCAACTTGCCTCCGGCGGAAGTCGAACTCGTGGCCTAACTTACATAGCACCTCTCTTACCAAATTGGCTAAACCCCATTAGTTATTAATTTTTTAACAATTATAAAAAGTATAAAAGTAATAACTTTATGCTTTTTAGCATTATAAAAATATTATTTATTTTTTTATCATTAATAACATCAACTTTTATACTTTTTATCATTCTTAGCAAAAGTTGAAAAAGTGTTGCCATAAATAAAAAAAATACAAAAGTTAATGTTATTTATGATACAAAATAAAAAAAAGTTAATGTTATTAAATATAAAAACATAAAATTTGATGTTATTAATGATAAAAATAAATAATGTTCCTATAAATTATAAAAATATAAAAATTATTACTATTTTTAACAATTAAAGCCTAAAGTCAAATATCAAAGTCGTGTTTATTATATGGAATGTTGAATATTTAATATTTGATGTTGAATATGATATTACATAATACTTAAATTCTATTTAGAATAAAGTTGGTTAAAATCTTTTTGTAAATATAACAGGTAAAAAAAATTAATATATCTTGACTGGTCTGATGGATTTATATAAATGTAAACATTGAATACGTGTATCGAATCTCGAATGATTAAATACAATAGTAATCACATTGGTTGAATATTTAATGTTGAATATATATGTATCGTTAAATATATGATATGTGATATATATGATATACAGTAGTATTCACATATAATGTGCAGTATTGTATATATGATACATAGTATTAATTCGATATTCAATATTTCATCATCATATATTGAATTTACATCCAAATAATTTTTTTTCAAAAATATATTCTGGCTTGTTTTTTTTCTAATTTAATGTGTTAATTTATTCAATATGATAAATTTCATCATCATATATTGAATTATATCATTTTTATCTTCTGGCTTGTTTTTTTCTAATTTAACACATTCAATAAATTTATCATGTTCAACTTTTTTACAAAAGCATTTTTTTCTTTACTCAGCAAATAAATTATAAATTACGTAAAGAGGCATATTAATATAATTGTTGGTTAAAATAAAGGATCGGACATTATCATTCCTTATAACTGTTACTAAATTAAAATATAAAAATTCATCACAAATGTTAAAATTACGGATGTTGTGTTAACATATATAATTTAAACTAGATAATCAATTTGGATTTTGAAATAGATAATTAAAATCTAAAAATTTGAATATAGCAAAATTTAATTATTATTTTTCAGATTTAACATTTTTAAGTTCTTACGATTTTAAATTTCTATTATAATTTTTTCAATATAGTCACATCTTAAGTAAATAAAGTTTTCTTTATTCATATAGTCTTGATAATTTATATTAAAATAACACTAAAAATGAAAATTTGTACTCATCAAATATGGACTTTTAAACTTCTATATAATAATGAGTAACTATTTTAACAAGTATAAATATTTAGTGTTGACACTTGTTACTTGTCAATCATAATTTTAATTTAAAAATAAAAAACCTACCTATTTAAAATAGTTTATCTAAACATAATTATAATTCTGGAATTTTAAAAAATTAAAATTGACATAAAAAATATCACAAGCAAATATATATATATAAATTTTTTACTGCCTTACAATTATTTTTATTTTAATTATACATAAATTTTATAATAATTTATTAAAACAAAATTTTTTATGTTCTAAACCAATCATGTAATGCATGGCTCTTTGACCCAGAGAGAAATAAATCATTTCTATTTCTAATTTTTATTTCTCTTAAAAAGTGAATGAATTGAAAATTTTGGAGAATTCATCGGGAAATCCCCACCACACCCCACCCCCAAACCCTCTGTTCAACCTCATTTCCGCTTTTCTACCTCAGAAAAATCTCTACGAAGCTCTCCTCTTCTGCTTTCCTTCGTCGGCCGCACAAGATCTGCGGCACCTCCATCTGCGGCGGTGTTCCTCCAGCAGCAGCGGAGCTCCAACGGCAGAAGCAGAAAGCGTTCCTCAATTTCTTGAACGGCAGAAGCAGAAAGGTATCTCCCTCTTTCTCTCGTTATTTTCGTTCAAAAGCAAAAAGCGTCCCTTGATTATGTCAAAATCAGATCTTGTTATTTCGATTTTTGATTTTTTGGGTTGAAATCCTCGATTTTAGCTGATTATGTGAAATCCATCACAAGATCTCGTTATTTCGATTTTGTAAATGCTTCAAAAGTATAAATCGATTTTGTAAATGCTTTGATTTCGAATACTGATTTTGTGAAGGCTTGAAATCCATAAAATGCTTCGATTTCGAATATTGATTCTGCCATCAACTGATTTTTGACAAGCACACTAGTTCATCAGATACTGATTTACATGGAAGGCTTCGAATTTGATCATGATTTTCTTACATGAAACTTTGTTGATTTTGAATCTCTATTAACTCTATGGAGCTAAGTGTAAATACCTCTAATGCGTGTTAATTAGTTATCTACTCGACTACTCACTCCCTTATATATAGGAGTACCCGCGTAGCCTCAAAGTGTAGTATCAGATTAGTGAGATAGAGAGGAGAGCTACACGAGAGCTGAGAGAGAGAGAGAGAGAGAGAGAGAGAGAGAGAGAGAGAGAGAGAGAGAGAGAGTCAGGCACCACCAATGGTGGCACCACCACTGGTGCAGTGGTGTGTGTTGTACATTATTGGTGAGATCTTGGGTGATCTATGTGGATCTTGATCAATGTAACAGAAGATGTAAGATTTGATCATGTATTAGAATGTACTAGCAGGAATTTCTTTGATTAATAAACATTCAGATTCTGCAATACGAAACAGCGGCAGCAACAAACGAACGGCAAAGATTCGGTGACTGAACAGAAACAGCAGCGGCAAATTAAATCACGGCAGGAGTGCAGGACTGCGGCAGCGGCAATGGTTTTTATCGACGGACAGTTAACAGCAGCAATGAAGACTGTACAGACGGACAGTGGGCAGCAGTAGCGGTTGCAGGGATGTCAGGCAGCGGTGGTTTAGTTCTGTTCTGCAATAGACAGACAGGCAGACAGCGCAGGTGGACAGCAGCGCCAGACAGACAGAATGGTGGCAGGCGGACAGACAGAACCAGGTGGGCGACAGCAATGGTGGACAGACAGAACCAGGTGAGCAGCGGACAGACAGAACCAGGTGGGCGGCGGCAATGGTGGACAGACAGAACCAGGTGAGCAGCGGACAGACAGAACCAGGTGAGCAGCGGACAGACAGAACCAGGTGGGCAGCAGCGCCAGACAGACAGAATCGACCGGAGACAGTAGTCGACAGCAGCAGAAGGCTGCTAGGGTTTGCGCAGAGTAGAGGCGCACAGGGGGGGGGGGTGGCGCTGGAGAGGCTAGGCAGGAGGGAGGCTGCGAACTGCAGCAGTAATTAGGGTTAGAGCGATTGTGTAATCTGATCAAAACCGAAACAAACTTGTGCTTTAATACCACTTGTTCGGGTTAATCACACAAAACACGATCACAATAAAAGACACGAGTTTTTACGTGGTTCGGTTTAAACTAGCCTACGTCCACGGGGGCAACTAAGGGAGCTCTTTTTATTCAATGATAAATGATACAAGTACAAGGCATTATATTATAGGGTAGGAATTAGGCTAATCTCCTATCTAATGATCAATGTGGGACAAGATTAAAGACTAAGGTCCCAATACGGGACGTAGCCTACACCTCAACTTAGATAATACAAATTGTTGATATATTTAATTATTTAAATAATAGAGTGTATTTATCTTTTAAAAATAATAAATTGTATTTATCTTTTATTTTTTATAATAATATGTTGTATTTATCTTTTTAAAAATAATAAATTATATTTATCTTTTGTTCTTTATAATAAATATGGTGTATTTATCTTTTCCGGTGAAACGCAAAGGTGACACATGTCATTAGGTGTTCTCCTTTATTATATGGATTTGATGATGCGGTTGTTTATTGTTGTTATTATGGTTGTTGTTAATGTTGATGTTGTTGTCAGGAAAATAGATGTATATTGATTGTAACAGCCTTCAATATAGTTGAAGATTGATCTAAACAATAGAGTGATGACCTACATTGATACAGATTAGAAATGGACACACGCGAACAAAGAATGATCTAATTCATGTGGCAGCTGATCTGACCAAAAATTGACAGGAAACAATGATGTGGAAAACATTTTCCAGGGCAATACATTAGCATATGAAACTGCTATCCTTTTTATCTCTTTCCCAACATTCATCAACTCCACCTGCTTAGTTCCCACCAAAAGAAGCCATGAAACCTCCAAAACAGAAAAAAGCACAACAATTGACAGAAAAACAAACCCAGCTCCAAAATCAACATGGACCCATTATGAAAGACCTCTTCTGGTTCTCTCTCATTGCTACATTCTTTAAAGTTCTCCTCATCCCAGCCTATCATAGCACTGATTTCGAGGTCCATCGAAATTGGCTAGCTCTCACCCACACCTTACCTTTATCTAATTGGTACACTGATGAGACCAGTCCTTGGACCCTTGATTACCCTCCTTTCTTTGCTTATTTTGAGTGGTTCCTTTCCCATTTTGCGTCTCTTGTGGACCCGACCATCACAGACCTCTACAATGGTCTGAACTACAAAGCTATTTCAGTCATTATCTTCCAGAGACTTAGTGTAGTAGCCTCAGATACAATATTGATATACTCGATTTACATATTGACTAAGAACTTGGAGTCAAAGAAGAGGTTTTTGATCTGGGTTTTGGTTGTTTGGTCACCTGGGTTGTTGATTGTTGATCATATGCATTTTCAGTACAATGGGTTTCTTTTGGGGATTTTGTTGGTTTCTTTAGGGGCTCTGCAGAAAGGGAATGACTTGATAGGTGGGTTAGTTTTCGCGGTTTTGTTGTGCTTCAAGCATTTATTTGCTGTGGCTGGACCAGTTTATCTTGTGTATCTGTTTCGGCATTACTGTCGTGGAGGGATTTTGAGGGGTTTCAGTAAGTTGGTCACTATGGGAGTGGTGGTTATTGGGGTTTTTGTAGCGGCATATGGACCATTTGTGTATCATGGGCAGGTAAATGACTCTTATCTTATCATATTGATCTTTATATGTTGAATACTATTAAATGAGTAAAAATTTGCTATTTGTCATCTTCTTCTTTAATCCACTTGTCATTTTTTCAATTTGTCATGTCATTTACTACAATCTATTATAAATCAAATCAAATCCACTCTATTAAAATTTAACTTAACTAATTTAATAATTAATTTACCAAAATTATATAAACTCTAATTTATTTTAATATTATTTTCATATATTATAAATATCTATTTTTAAATATTATTATTAAGTTAACGCATGTAGTACATGGGTATTAACCTAGTTCTTTTTTATAAAAGCATTTTCTTTCTTAATGCATAAAACATGAAATAGTATTTGTGCATGAACTTTGTTTTTATGTACAAGCTCTCATGCATAAAGACGAAAGTTTATGCACAAATGAAATCTTGTGTTTTATGCGTAGATGAAAAAAAGTTTCCAAAAAAGTACCAATAAAAGTTTAAATTTGTTAAAAAGAAAATATTTGAATGAAATATGAATTTTTAAAATAGTTCCATGGTTCCCCATATAAGAAAGTTTTCGTATCATACACACACACACACACACACACACACACACACACATATATATATATATATATATATATATATATATATATATATATATATATATATATATATATATATATATATAAAGGATGCATCTTATTGTGAGAACAATTGGCAACCAATAGGAGTTTGACATGTAATCATAACTGACATGGGTAAAATAGGTAACACACAAAAAAACAACATCACAGTGACCCCCGAAGCGATCTTATTCTAGTTGCGGGACGAAATCCGACAGCAAATTGCTGGTCACTGTGATGTGGCTGAATGTAGAGCAGCCCGCCCTTACAGCCTTTGATCAGTAGATCATTTAGTGGTGGTTATATAAGTGGTTTTATAAATTTTATTTCAGTATGTTTTTGTTTTTTTCTCTGTATATTTGTAACATTCATATATCTCGTAGTGTAATCTTATGCTCTCTTTAAGGTTTTCCATGTACATTTTACTATTTATTTAAGTGTTAACAAAAAAGGTTATGTTGCATGTATGTTTAATATTCCCTTAACCATGGAATGATCTGCAGGTACCCTGTATGTAGTTGTACATGTGTTAAACGTCAAATCACTAGTAAACTGCATGCTTCACCAATTTATTTTGTGTGTTGGAAAGTCAAACTAATGTTTCAATTCTAGACGGTGCGAGTTTGTATAGGAACGTGCCAATCCATAAAAAAAAATTCTTGAAAGGGTACCACTGTGAACTGCAAAACAGTTTACGGCAACTGGGATATCAATATGGTTAGGAAACAAAATACCTGCCACAATTAAAATTGCTATCCTAATGCTTTAATGTATAGCCCAAGATAATGATATATATGATAGATTCAACTGATACCATGCTCATGAGACATGACACCCCATTTTATGCAGTTGCCAATTTTTTTTTTATTGCTTGCAGATACAACAGGTTCTGAGACGCATGTTTCCTTTTGGTAGGGGGCTCTGCCATGCTTACTGGGCTCCAAATTTCTGGGTGTTTTATATCCTCTCAGATAAGCTTCTTGCTTTTGTTCTTGCAAAATTGGGATTCCATATTCAAGCCCCAACTGCTTCATTCACCGGTGGCCTAGTTGGGGACGCCTCACCTTTTGCCATACTACCTACGGTATAAGTTTGCCTTTGTGCAAGACTGAATCTTCTGTGTATTAAAAAGGGCTAAACTTTTATAAATGAATTGATTGTGATATGCAGATCACCCCTTCAGTGACCTTTGCTGTTGTCCTACTTGCTATATCTCCTTGTCTTGTTAAAGCTTGGAGGAATCCCCAGCCAAAGATGATTGTTAGATGGGTTGCATATTCATACTCATGTGGCTTTTTGTTTGGATGGCACGTGCATGAGAAGGCATCTCTTCACTTTCTAATTCCTCTTGCTGTTGTTGCAGTAGAAAGCATTGAGGATGCACGCCATCACTTCATGTTATCTATAGGTATGGTTGTTGACTATGTTATTTGCATATGAAACCCAAATAATTTGACGTTGACAGTGTATTCATGGCAAGTCCTTTTACTTGGGTTGAAGTGAAATGAACAAAATGGGAGCTGAAATGGAGGAATAGAACAACAGTAGGAACTTGACACCACCCTGGTAGTTCTTCACTAGGCAATAAGCAGTTTTGGGGGATTCTAGACAACGATGCCCAACCTGCGGAAACGAAGTTAGATGATGTAAATATAGAAGGCTCAAGTTTTTACTTCTTTAGCAAAAAGGAAAACCATCTGAAGGTCACTGGTCACTTGCCAAGGAATACATGTGAATGTAGGTTCATTGGGTTTCACATCCTTCCAAGTCTCTCTCTCCAATTTTCCCTTGGGGGCGTTTGGTACGGACGTACGGTAGAATGGAATGGAAATAGAAAGGTTTACATTGTTTTTTAACTATACGAACGTAAGAATACCAACAAAGATTATTTGATTCCGTTCTCCTTGCCAATTTATAGTGCTTACTCAATTCTCTACCAAAACGTGAAGAATTAAGTAAACACTATATATTGGCAAGGAGAATGGAATCCAATTTTTTTATTAGTGTTATTTCATTCTTATAATTAAAAAAACCATGTAAATTTTTCTATCTCCATTCTATGTCATTCCACTGTACCAAATGTCCTCTTAATGTTAAGTTGCATGAATTTATTATCAATTATATCATCTTAAAGCTCATAAAATTAGGGATGAGATTTTGATACCGAATATCGGTACCGAACCGGTACATTCGGTCCGGTATTCAGTTTTTGTTTGTTGTTTAAATCGGAATCGGTACTAACCGGTTTCGGTACCATTTAAAAAACCGGTACCTGTACCGAATAAGAAAAGGCTCACAAGTGTTGCATTGTCACATTGTGTATAGGAAGATGCAAAATTCAAATTTCAAAGTCGGTAAAAATCAGGTGTTCATCCATCTAATATCGATTCTAATTTCTGTGGTCAAATATTATTTTATTCTCATATGTTTGTTTTGAATTTTACATCTTGTTACTTCACATATACATTTGTTAACTTTAATTATTTTTAAATGATTTGCGGGTTGTGGATTTGAAAGCTACAATGGATAAATTCGGTCAAATAGTTCATCTGTATTTGGAATGAATTACAAACGACTAATCTCCTATCTTGATCCATGAATTTATTGTTATTTATTTTCTTGAATTTTTCGGTACCAAATTTGGTATAGCACCGTAAAACCGGTACCGATACCGGGACCGAACCGGTACTGGTCAATTAAATTCGGTTCGGTATTCGGTACCTTTGATTGCACAAAAAATTTATCGGTACCAACCGGTTCGGTACTGGTCCAATACGGAACTCATCCCTAAATAAAAGCCTGTCATTTAGCATTACTGTTTCTACCATATTTGTCAGCACATGTAGAAAAATCTTTAAGATTTTGCTTAGTGTTGTATTACTAGCAATTATCAAAGCCTGTCTTTTTTCCTTTATTATTAATTATTTTGTTTATATTTTTAGGGTTAATATTAAAAAAAACCCTTTTATTTTCACAGTTTTACCATTTTAGTCCTCGTATATCTTTTTGTTATTGAAATGTGAAATTTGTTACCGGTGACATGATGTCCAGGTTCAAAAGATGATATCACATGTTAGTTTAAGTTTTATGTTGAAAAAAACCGTTATGTTTATAGTATTTTTATGAAATCCCTCCTTTACAATATTTTGTAATCCTTCAAGAATTGGTAGAATTTGAAATTCCAAACCAACAAAGGATTTTCAAAATCCTCCCACTTGAAGGATTTTAGATTCTCTAAACCAAACGAGCCTAAAGTGTACCGGTTTGAACTTTGAACACTGAAGGTTCCTATTCTTTGTTTATATAAAAAAAAAAACCTTATTAGATATGACAAATACAATGCAACTTTTAAGAAAGGATTCACTTAACACTTGTTCTTTTGTTATGGTGGTTTTGTAACTGCTTGAAACTGCTAATCATTTACCATGCATTTTCATGATTAAGGTTTTACCCAAATTTTCTTTGCAGTTTCCATCTATTCACTGTTTCCACTTCTCTATGAAGCTCAAGAATATCCGATAAAAGTGCTCTTACTTCTTTTGCACATCACTATAATGTGGTTTGGCTTTTCTTCTCATTTCTGTGAGACAAGTGAATCCGGTGATAGAAAGGCTTCTGTCTCAAAAAATGGCGATCTTCTCGTTACAGGATGGGTAGAAAAGAGTTATCTGCTTGGTTTTGTGGTTGTGGAGATGTGGGGACAGTTTCTTCATCATTTGATTCTTGGTGATAGGCTTCCATTTTTACCACTCATGTTGATCTCGTTTTACTGTACACTAGGAATGATGTACTCTTGGATTTGGCAACTTAGATGTATCCTTAGATCTCATTAATGATTTATTAAGTGAATGATGTTGACTAAAATATCAATGCCGATCTATAAATGTTGCTCAACATGATTGAATCTTCATACTTCATAGAAGATACAAGGAACAAAACTTGACTTTTTACTCGAATTGATCTTGGGTCAAAACATTTGTGTTTGTTTGGTTCATACTTGATAAACTTGAAAATTTGATTTTGTTGGATTTGGCCACCATTAATCTTCTCTACTCCCATTATGTTATATCCAACTATTGTCCATAAAAAAACTTGCTCGAGTCAAAGTTCATTGTGTTAATCAGAATCATGTAGAATTCTTTTCCTGAATGCAATCTGGGATTCCGAGTAGCATCCCTGCTTGGCAGTCGACAGTATTTACAGTATGTAGTTGTAATCTGATGATCAATGTGGTTGTTTAACTAATGAGATCATAAGTAAACAATAAAAATTGTCCATACTTGTCTGCCTAATAAAATAATTATGATGGTAATGAATTTTACATCAAAATGTAGATAAAAATAATCCAATCATACTAATATATTTTAATTTTTATAAAACATAATATATCTATTATACAAAAAAAAATGTTATATATTATATATAAAGTATTAAAGTAAGTCAGTTGCTTACGTGTCAGAATTGTAGATAAAATAATGCGATCATAATATGTATTCTAGGTTTTATAAGATATAATATCAAATGTTATAACAGAAACATAAACACTCATATATTATATATAAAATAAAATAATTAATCAGTTGCATACCTGACTGTTTAATGAAAATGATTCTGACGTTAATAAATTTATACCGTATTGCAAATAAAAATAGTGCAATCATAATAATATATTTGAGTTTTAATAAAATATAATGTATCAAAAGTTAATATTAAAAAACATGTTAGTGACCGTAATTGTGTAATATATTCAATTGAGAAAATTTCGTAAAAAACCATCAAATTATTCGTTTATTTTTTTGTCTGATAAATCTCTTAACCGATTAAAATTTACGAATTTAGTATGTTATAGGTTGCAACTGGTTACCGAGCTTACTACCGTGACATCCATGTGTCAAAATGTGCTTAGGTGTCGGACATTTGGTGATATAATTTTGTCGACTAAGTTCCTTAATCGAATTTTTTTCTTGGAATACCACGATACTTAAAATATTCTTCAATTAAGTCCCTCAATCAATTTTTTTTTTTTTTTTAAATTTCAGTAGATATAAAAATCCAATGTTTTTTTTTTTATGGAGAACAAACAAAAGAATACAAATTTTTGGGGCTTCATGTAACGAAACAATAGGTCAAAACAATAAATATTTTAAAAAAATTTAGAATTTCGTGTTTATAACAAAAAATACGTTGACAAAACTCGTTAAAATAAATAAATGAGTTGACAAAAGAAAATACATAAACTGTTATACTTGATATTTTTTTTGTGTTGAAAATAAATCAACATAAACTAGCTAAACATATAAAAATATAAAACAAAAGGGTAGTCTGGAAATAATTTTTGTTTAAAAAGTATGGTGTTTTGGATAACATAAGTTCGTTTGATATAAAACATAAATAATGATTATTTTGATTCAAATGTTTGTCTAGACTTAATTTTTTAAAAAATATTTGATGAGTTCATATCGACTAAACTTTAAACAACAACAAAATGCTGGTTTTGATTTATTTTTTGCATTCATATATGTGTGACTTGTGTGTTGTAACACCCCTCCCGATCCCGGAAATGCCACGTCATTACAATACGCAGGTGGCACATCTCAATAACTCAATTTCACGTATGTCATAGGATAACTCGAAACCACCATTAATTTAAAACTTTTATACAAACACTATCAACATATAATCCACTGATTACATAATCCCAAAAGCTGCTAACATAATTAACCCTGATTAGATCATTACACAAAACTAACACCAAGCTCCCCAGATGATTCCCGATCCCAGCTCATCAAGCACGGCTACAAATCCTGTCACTGATGTCCTGAACATGGAAGACTCGAATACGTAAGCTCGTGAGTACTCGAGGGTTAGACTCTGCACAGAAACACATAACATGCATACACGTAGCACATACACACAACACAAGCTCAATCTCTGTCCCTCACAATCAACATCTCAATACAGGTATGAACACATAGCATGCTCATGCCACACAAGTCTCTGCTCAGAGACATATGAGATCCAATGCTCAATGAGATACCCATCTCAAATGGGGAAACTCTTCCCCTCCTGCACCCTAGCCATACTCATGGCTAACAGGACTCATAGGCTCAGGAGCGACCTGAGAATAAACACAACCATATATATATGGGGACCCTACTCAGGGTTGAACAGAGCTACTCAGCTCCCGCGATAACTCATCGCAATCACGGTATCATGGATCTCATACATAATTTTATATCCACATATAAAGAAAGGAAGGATCATACCTGAGGGGCAACTCGTATTGCCTACCATCTCCACACAGTTCATATATTCACATATGAAATATAACACAAAATAACCCAAAAGACAACGACCGGTCTTGTTAAAAGATCTCGCGTACTCACCTGATCGATCCACTAATCCCGGAATCTCTGACTCGGCTCGGCTCGCTGACTCGTCCCTGAAATTACACAAATCCCAACTCCTTAACACAAATCCACGAACACCTATCACAAACTCATAATGAGCCTAACTCGAACCCAAAAGCAACCCCCAATTGAATCCCAAAACTCTAACTCGAAAACAACCCCGATAAAGTCCCGAGAACTTGATCAAAACCCGACTCACAATTCCCAACGAAACCCCGAAGTCCCGATGAAAACCCGCCCCAAAACAATCCCAACAATATCCCGACTCAAAAACAGCTCAAACGGGACCCAAATACCCCAAAACCGGCTCCGGACCCTCCCCCCTCGATCACGCCCGCGCTTAAGCAACACGGCCGCGCCGCGATCGCGGTCGCGCCGCCTCTCCATCGCGGCCGCGCTGCGCTGTCTTCTTCCTTTCCTGCTTTTGCTGCTCTGCTTCGGCCAGGGGATAAAACCCTCCATCTCAACTCGATTTTCAGCCCCAAAACTTCTAAAAATCCATATTTAATCTTATTATACAACCCATCAATCACTCCCCACAATTTGATAACACATACTTGATTTCCATAGGCAAAAGTAGAGATTCTTACCTTAAATTTTCAAGAACACAAAGATGGAGATGGCCACTTCTAAATTCTAGCAATCAATCTTGAGCTAAAATGGAGCCTTTGGTTGCTGGACTCATGTACGCACACACACACTTTTCACACACACTTTAGGTTTCTCAAAATGAATAGGAAAGGAAAAGAGGCGTACACATATATTATTTCCTCTTTTAGACGGGTTCCGACCCCAATAACCCGGACCCGATATCTCATTTTCACAATTAATATCCACTTAACCCAATTAAATCCACGAACTCAAATATATAATTTATTCACTAAAATTATTACCCGGAGACACGTAACTCATAGCCCGACACATATAATCCACTACTCGGGTTATTATTGGACCCACACAATAATAATATATTAAACATCCACTAAAATAAATCCACGCAATTATCACGAAAATGGGATGTTACATGTGTCAATCAAACAACTACTTAAATTGATAGAAAAAAATACAGATAGTGACTTTTATCAAGATAAGAGATTTATGAGGCAAAATTAAATTGGTTGAAAGATTTATATGACGAAATAATTTGATTGAGAGACTTAATCCAAAAAAACCCTTAGATTTATAAAATCACATCAGCAATTGCAACTCGTTCAATACTTTACCGTTAGCTTTTCTTGAAACAAACATCGAATTTATGAATTTTATTTGGTTAAGAGACTTATCAAACAAAAAAATAATTAAGAAATTTAATTAAAAAAACGTAGAGTTAGATAAATTTGTCGAATTTATGAAATTTTCCATTGTCAAATTAAGCACAATTGACGTTATAAATTCGTATCAGAATTTGTAACTTTTGCTTTAACTTATAGACCATTTTTATAAATTTGTCAACAAATAAAAGTTAGGTGCTGTTTGATTGCATAAGAGGAAAACATCTGATGTCTGATTCTCACTTCTGATTGTAAGAGGTGGTCCTAAAGTCTGATAAGAGGATCCAATAAGACTGTATGATTTGTAAATTAATAATGTCCAAACTGTTATTTTTATTAATTAAAATTAAATAAACTGTTAATTTATTTTTAAATCATATCAAACTTTATATTATAAATGATAAGATGATACAATCATAAAACTAGCAACAAAAAAATTATAACAAACTAAAAATAATAAGGAATATATTTTAAATAGAAATACATAATCGTTCATTCTAGCTAGAATCAAATCAATAATCAAGTATATAATCAAACTATTATTCTAGCAATGAACAAATCAATATTCTAAAAATTAAAAAAAAAAAAAAAATTCAAGTTTACAATTTTGATAAGAGGAAGAATAGTGAGTTTTTATCTCTTATCAAAAAGCACAAGGATAAGAGGATTTTACTTCTTATCACTTATCAATATCAAACACCCTTATCACAGAAACCTCTTACCGAATAAGAGTTTTGGTCAATAAGAGCCCCAACAAGGGGTATCAAACACCCCCTTAGTGTAGGTAAATAGTTTTTGGAATAAATTTTGGTGGAAACCTGAGTAAAAAGTTTTCATGTTTGAGAAATAATTCTGGAATTTGGATGCTGAAAATATGCAAACGGCATACGGTCACTTTACTCAAAACTCACAGGCTCAGCTCACAGGGGATAAGCCGATAAGCAATTAAGCATGGCTAAAACCTCTTTCTAAACCCTAAAAAGGCGACCGATGATGATGGTTTCGACCCTTGCCTCTACATACCCATCTCCCAAACTTCGTCCGCATTCGATTCCATTACGTAGAACAATATCACATCCAATCCAGTGCTGTAATTTCCCTCCAAAGAGGAGACTGAGTGTTTTTTCATCTGGTAGTAAACATCTAGGGTTTGTCGTAAACTCTGCACCTAGGGATGGAGAAGGAGAAGAGGTTAAGAGTTTTTCCTCAAAGGATGTTATTGATGAAGCTGAAATACAAGCTCGAGGAGAGAGTACGATGCCTGAAAGGTTTAGATACTTAACCAAAGAAGTTCCTGATCCTCCTGTTAGATGGCCATATTTTATAGGTAATCTTTCTTCGTATTTTTTTTTAAATGTTCTTTCTAATTTGTGCGTATACTATCAATGATTCAATGTTATGGACTTGTGAGATAGACACTTCGCCATCTCATATGTGTTGCAACAACGCGATCTTCATGAGAGGCTCTTACATATATTAAACTTTTGAATTTTACTCTCAATCTATATAATATTTCCATGATTTTTTTTTTTTTTTTTGGGGGGGGGGGGGGGGTGGGCGGCGGAAAGATGCTTGATTAAAAACAGGAATATAACATCCTAACCTTTACTGGAGTTTTGGGAATGCAATACATAGAGATGTAGTTCATTTGATTGCATTTTAATCATATATAATTTTGTTTAGTTTCATTAACACAGGACATGAACACAATATTTAACGTTTTTAAAAGTGAAATAAAAAAATGTTCATCTTGAAAACCTCCTGATTGCCCTGCTGCTCTAAACTATAATGTGTAAGCCTGTTCAAACAGAGAACAAGAACAAAACAAGTGAAGCTGAAATCTATGTTCTTGAGGTTTGTAACTTAATGTTGATTTTGTGCTAATGGTAAAGAGTTCAGAGACTGAGTTGGCGAGATTTTTTTTTCTAGTGGTGGACTGAGTTAAAATTGACCAATGTAGGCACACTTAGTCTTGTACAGTTGTACTCGATCTGAATATGAGATATAATTTTATTTGTTTGGTGCGAGCTCAAGCATGCCTTGCTTTTCTTCAAATCGACTTATACAACACAATTAGCTGAATAGAGATAAGATTCTATTTTTGAGGTCTAACATATATGTATTTAAATTTGGTAAGTGCATGAGCAATTTAAAAGTATTTCAACTTGGGATACATGTGTTGGGTCTCAACTTTGTAAGAAGATCCATATAAATTATGAATTTCAGAAAATACCATAGCAGTTATGAATGATGAAGAGCTACAGTGTCTGATCCACATTAATCACATAGCTCATAACCCATAAAAAAAAACATTTTATTCTTGAATAATTGGAGTAGTAAAACATGAACCAAAAAGGGTGCAATTCGAAAGCAAACATAAAGAGGTGAACCCTCTTAAGGTTTCATCAAATGAAAGATGTCTTTTGGCAGGCTTTTATTTGAAGTAAACTCATTAGGTATGTGCGCCCCCCCGCCCCCCCCCCCCCCCCCCCAAAAAAAAAAAAAAAGGAAAAAAAAAACAACATCATGCTCATTTGGGTGTAGACTTTTGTCCCATCGCAATTAACAGTTCACCATGTTTAATGTCAAGTTTGGCCTTTAAGCCACATACTAGACTCCCAACATGCACTTGCTAATTACAAGGCAAGACAACCATCATTTGTCGAGTTTGACTTGTAGAATTTCTAGTAAGCTGTATCTAGGGTCTGCTTGTACTATGGGTATGTTTGGCACAACTAGGGGTGTAATCGAGCCGAGTATCACCAAACACAAACTCGAACTCGACTTTAATATTCGAGCTCGAAACTTGAGTCAAGCTGATCGAGCAACATTTTTCAAACTCGAGCTTGGCTCGATAAAATACTCGCTACTGTCGAGCTTGGCTCGATAAAATACTCGCTACTGTCGAGCTCGGCTCGATTCGATATTTTCTGGAAAAAGAGAAAACAAATTAAATATTGACGAGTAAATGAAGCGTCTCAACTATTTGATTTGCCTAACACAATACGAAACGGGAAATACATAAAATTCGAGTACGAAATGAAATAAATACAACACAATGCAATTATAAAGTTTGAAACATCCAAATTTCAATTATAATGAAGTTCATGGATAAAAATGTAATCTATATACTTAAGCTCGATTAGGCTCTCAAGTAAAGCTATTTTGATACTCGAACTCGGCTCGATTCCTACTCGAGTTGCTCGAGCTCGGCTTGATTAAATGTGATTCGATCCCGAGTAGCTCATAAGCTGTCTGGTCTCATTTACAGTTTTACACCCCTAAACTGCACAACTAGCTATAGCTTCGAGTTGGAGGTGTGAGCTGGAGCTTTTAGTTTCTATAAATGTGTTTGGTAAAAGTAGTCGTAGCTGTAGCTTTTAGATTCAAATGCCATAATTACTATTGATTAAAAGTTATAGTTTATAATTATAAGGAGGGTAAAAAAATAATTTTGTTCGGCCAAAAGCTCAAGAACCTTATGAAAGCTGCTTCAAGTAGTTTCTCGTAAAAGAGCTTATGGGAGCTTTTATTTTCGTGTCAAAAGTTCAAGCTACTATCAACCAAACGGAGCTTTTGGGCTTAAGCTTTGAGCTTTAAAAAAACTGAAGCTCCTAAAAGCTCCTTGTCAAACATGCCCTATGTAGCATTTAAGACTTCCGATGAAAATGTGTGTGATATTTATGGAAGAACCTAAACTCTTTGTGGGAAGGTTCCCTTGAGGAGGTGAAGTCTCCTATCCTGGTGTGAGGGTTTCCTGTATGAGCCATCCACCAATCCTTTTAACCATCCATCCTAGGGGAGGATTATCAATCATCAGAGTTATCAAGTTGTTAAAACGTAAGTCAATTGAATGTTTTCTTGAGTATTCAATGTACATGTTCTTTTAACAACACTCTTGGCTTAGAGACCTCTAAATTAGGGAACTAATTAATTCTTACCATTATTTAGAAATTTAAGTTGAAGTTGGTATATACTAGTTTAACTTCTTTGTAAAACATAATCTGATATATTTAGTAAAACTCATCTTGTTTATAAATTTACTTTTATCATAAAAGATCACAAAGCTTGTGGGTACATGATGCTGCCAATACTTCTACTCAATATGGTTACCTTTTTGTTTTGATTAATTTTGTTTTGGTATAAAGCAGTAAAACCTGCAAACCGCTTGTGAGGCAGAGTAAGTTGCCAAAAATTTACAAATCATGAGAACCTTATGGATGAAGCTGCTCTATGAGAACGTATTAATTATGAATCTCTATCTAAGTTAGATAAAGTTCAGATGTGTTGTTCGAACCTGTTAATGCTAGAATGCTATATTTGTATTATTCACAGGTTTCTTTGATTGAAGTCTTTAAAGCATGTGGTCATTGCCCATACTCCATTGCAACAGTTATGGTCTATTAGGTTTTGTTATCAATCATGCATGAGCAGATCTTACATTTTCTCATTATTCATATATGATACAAATATCATAACCTTTCAGCACTGATATTTTGCTCTTTTTTTCCCTAATCAGCACTGGCTTTCCTCATCTATGCGTGGAGAACAGTTTTATGGGAACTTTATAACTGGAAAAGGGCTGCAACATCAATACTTCAATTCCTGGGATACCTTTTAAAACTAGTATTAGCCCTCATATTCCATTTCATAGGCGATCCACTTACTTCCACAATTAGAGGCATTGAAACTGCCCTTTACACCCTACGTGCATTTTACTCGCAAATTGTAGCATATACTCCCATTCCCGAGCTATCAACTGTCATCGTGCTGACATCGGTGATACTTGCCATCGGTGAAGTGGCATCTCCAAATTCAGTAGACAACCAATGGCATCTGTTAACAGTTTCTGGCCTAATTGGATATTTTGCTATCAAAGGAATGATCGGAGACCTTCCCTTTTGGACACTTCTTTTCGGGCTATTTTCTTTCTCTCGTTTTTATAAAAAGAGAGATTATGTTTCTTCTGTTTTGCCTGTTGCAGCAGTGCTAGCAGGTGTAGGGGAGCCGTGGGTTAGAATTGTAGTGTTGGGATGTTTCTCAGCGTTGGCTGTGGTTCAATACTCGAAGAATCAACCAGAAGAAAATGAAGGTGAAGGGTTCTTTCCAGCAACAGATGACCGTAGGGTTCCAGTTCCATTACTATGTGCAGCATTAGCTATTGGCATCCGTGTGGCTGCTAGATGGGCTGGATATCGGCATTTGACATGGATGGTGGTCTGAAAGTTCGACTAGTATTGCCAATCTGATGTAAAAGGTATTGAGTTCATGTTCTTAATGCTTTGAGTGTGTTTCTTTGGTGAGTGATTGCGCCGTTGATTAGATTAAATTCATTCCTATTTGATGACTGAAACATATAGCCTGTCGTTTTACATCTAGGCCCTTTACTTATACTTGAGGCAAATTGGACCTCCATTATTTATTTCAATGCCTCATCCAAGTCATGTTTGGAGCAATTTTATGTCCAAAACCCGGAGCGATAAAACAATGTTGTCAATATTGACAGTGTGTCTGTGTGAACGATCATTTCATGCAAGTTTCTATTTTTCAAGAGGAAAGTTGGTTTGAATCAGGACAATTTTTCTATATGTTTATGAATTCGTAGATATCAAGGTATAGCTAGCAAATAAATAGTACATTTTTAGATGGAGCATGATTGCCATTTGTACCCATCGTGTAAAGCTGAATGTGTGGATGAAATTTTGTGTCATTTGTCACAATACAAGCGTTATAATGCCTTTTTTTTTTTTTTTTGTAACTAACATTATACATCTTATAATAAAGCATACAGCTTATTATATAAGACGTTTTTGTAGAGTAATCGTACATATCCCCTAAAACCTTGTTCACAATTCAAGGATTTACGGTTTAACATATGTATATGCAAACTATGCATGACTCGTAGTAATTAGGAGCATAAGCAAGCATGCAAAATGGGGTGCGAATAAGTTGGGTTTTATAACCATTGTGTTATATGATTGAGATTAGTGGCAGATATTTTCGTATCATAATACGAGTTTGTGTGATTAATCGATGAATTTCTTTAAAGAGAAGTAAATTTTATATGCTGTAACATATGACTCATACCAAGTCTTATATGTGGTCGTGAGTGTCTAATGATCGTCACAGATGACACTGCCTCTACATGGTGATGAAGAAGGATTTACAAACCGTCAAACCGTTTTGTTAGGATTACAGGTGATTGAGGTTGCGAGAAAGGAAGTAAGTTTGTAAAGCAAATGATGAAAGCCAGTTGTTGTTGCATTTGTTGTATTATTCACTTGCAGATAGAGAGACATTTTCTTTTATCGTTTCTCTGTTTATAAACAAGAATGCTTATATGAAAAGCCTGATTCTCACTGAGTTAAAGTTTATTGCATTAATCGAACCATTGACCGATAATCAACTTTTCATTTCATGAAACTCAGGTAGGCTGCTGCAGCCTGGCAACAATCTATTTGTCTACTAAATTCATTCTATCTCAATGTGTTTATTCCCCTGTTTTTCTTGACGTAGATATACCAATCATTTCCTTTTTATCATTTAAATTAATCACATCCATACATTATACTTGATCAGCTACTTTTGAAACTTATTCCTGTCACATCCTAAGAAAATTCACTCAAGAGTAAATTCAAACATTATATATATTAAAAACATTACATTTTTAAGAAAATTCAAACACTTGAAATTAAATCCGAACATCATAGTGTATCGTAAAACATTACACTGACAATATATTTTGTAATCGTTAAATGTTTACAAGCTAAAGGGATTTTTGTATTTGCATCTAAGAAAATGCTGCAACGTGTTGAAAATTAATAATCCAATAAAAACTGTAACAAAAAGTGTTGCTGAAAATTTAGTGTTTGACTTAGATTCTGCTGTTTGCTATCACAATTATCAAATAAATAACTTTTAAAGTGTTTGGATAAAGTTACCAAATAATCAATTATTAAGCAAATAAGCTATATTTTTAAGCTTTTGAAAAAGTGTGGTAAAATGATTTTCTATACGCAAACAATCAAATATTAAGCAATGCAATCCAAGCAATTAAAATACATTATTTATAGTACTATAAAATAATAGTAATAATCTAATAATCACTCTTAACGATCAAAACCAAACACTACCTTACAAATTGTTTCACAAGTCAAAACATTGAAACAAGGCATGGAAACATGCAGGTGTCTTGATTTGTGGGTCAAGTGATAAAATGACCGAAATTTAGTGTTAGAACTTGGAATATAATGATTAGGCATGAGCGAAATTCTCATGGAGATTATTGTTTCTATATCTTGTGTTTTTCCTTTCCCTGCTTCTTCCTCTTACTGGAGAGAAGCAAGAGGATTGTTGTTTGTCTTGGTTTTGGCATGCATTAGGCATGAGCTCGGTTTCAAAACCGGACCGAACTCAAAATACCCAAAAACCGATTTGTGTAAAAATGCTAGAACAAAGAATTGGATCAAAATACACTAATCCGGGTAAACGGGTTTTTTTTTGTTTATTCCTAGTATGCATGTAGCATGTGACTTTTTAGAGAATACAAAAAGCATTGGATTTGGATTTATTAGTTGTTGAAGATAAATTTCATGAAAAAGGCATTATCAATGTTTTGTTAGAGAATACAAAAAGCTGTCATTCATTGCAACACCACCCTTCTCCCTACATTTTACAATATGAATTCATTTTCTTCTTTTACGCTTAGGTTCCAGAAGAAAGAAATTAAACGATAGCAAAGAAAAGAAAAAAATGGAGAGAGTTTGTTAAGATTTCTTTCCTTTCTTTTCATCTTTGGATGGAAAGTTTCTAGGCTAAAATTAAAACAATTTCATTTCATTTCTTCTTAAAAAAAATTTATGGAACTCGAAGTTGAACAGATTTGGTTAAATTTCTATTCATTTCCTCCCATTAATCGGATAATGGAACACACCTTTAGATTTTGAACAAATTAATTTATTATTTTTGGATGACTGACACTCACAGTCAAAGACAGGTCCTGATAAAAAGAAATGCAGCAAAGAAATATGCGGTCTATCATATATTCACAACAAATGCAATGCAATGCAATGAAAGCATCGTTCAAATGCAAAGAGGTTCCCCATTTTTCAAGAAAAGGAAAAGGAGGGAGCCCTTAAACTAGAAGACTTTCGAAGAAGCCCCAAAAGTTCAAAATCCTTTTTCATTTTCCAACCGCCATAACAGATAAAGATAGATCTTAAGCCCAAAATTTATCATGAGGATTTTCTCCTATCTCACCACGGCTTTCAAATTCAATGGTTTCCCTCCTTCCTCTAAGCTTCTCCTCGTTTTCTCTCTCAGGTTTCTATTACAATATCACTGGCTCACTGCTTTTTTGTTTTTGACTTTTCCTTCTGTTAACGCATCCTTTAAATTAGGTTTTCCCTTCTTTTTTTAATATATTAAATCTGTGATTCTTTGTTAATCTCAACTAGTTTGAAACTCTCTACACTGCGGTATGAACGATTCCGTTTGAGGGATTTCGATAACATATGTCTGAACTCTGAAACATCTACACCTGAATTTCCGGATGATCGATCAACTGGATTTTACTTGCATATTTGTTAATTTGTATCTGTTGACTTGCTCATCGATGGTGAAAAGATTTTTTTTTTTTTTTTTTTTTGTGTGCAGTAGTATCTCCCATAGTAGTAAGGTCAGCTTAGGGTTTCTAGCCAACAAAAGGCTAGACAGAAGTATCCATGTACTGTCTTGTTCCCTTCATTTCATTAATTTAGCGGATGTACTTTGTGGTAGAGATTAATTTTGATTGAGGTAAAATGATCAGAGGAAGGTACTCTTTATACCCACAATTTTTGAATCGAAGGAGAGTGTGATATCTGTCTTAAAGAGATAGAAGAGAGACTGTTTACTATTTTAAATGCCTCACACAATCTTGATTGATATGCAAGTATTGCAATTCTTTGGCCTTTAATTTGGTGAAGTAACAGACTATGTTAATGTCACAACCTGGTTCTTAGGGTATCATCTTGTATGCCTTTTAATGAATAATAGAAACCCTTAAACCTTAAACTTTTATTTCATAGAGTTATTAGAATAGCACTACTTGTCTACTTCAGCACTCCTTAGTCCTTGTTTCCTGAAATACATACACGAATACATAAGCTTTAAGCTTAGCGAGTAAGTATGGTTTCATGATAACAGAATTGTTTACTCAAAACAAGCTTTCATGTATAACAATGTTTCTTTCAAATTTCACACTTCACATGTTAAGCATACCAAACTTGTCATAGGTTCTTTAACCTTGGGATCACATAAGAGCTGCCTAGTAAGGTCCATTTGCAAGACGTCCCTTCATTCTATATCCTGGATATATAAATGACATACTTAACATGTATAAACTTTCATACATATATGTGCATGATAATATTATGCTTTAATACATATAAAATGACACAATCATGAGGTAAACGTGATAAAACATTTTTCTTTCATGCATAAAACACTTTATTTAGCACATATGTATCTCATATAAAGCACATAACATACTCACCTTGCTTTGCCTTGAGACTTTTTGTCTTCTTCTTTGCTATCTAAGCTTTTTAAAGTTATAATAGTGTTTAAAGTTGAGATGGAAAGGATGGAACTCCCTAAGCCCCTATTTATAGTGTATATGTATTGCTTTATGATACTTGCTCACTTAGTTGTCTAGCTTGTAACTTTTGAATTAAGCTGCTTTGTCATGCTAAGTAGTAAGTAGGCTTGCATTGTCATGTTGATTCTTGTGGTTCATATCAAGCTACTTGTGTGCTTACTTGTATATTATCATGGCTAGCATCCATTCCTTATTGCTCTTGTCTTAGTTCTTCAAAGTTTGTTATAGAAATGCTTAAAACTTTCTTAAGAAATAATTCAACTTTATACATGATAACTTAAGATTATTTTGAGGACTTACATATAAAAATTAGTGCGGTTACAGTTAAAACTGGAAAGAGGCACAAAAGATCTTTGAATATGCAGTTGATGCACCATGTTGGAGCTTATACTTTTATTTTATCGGCAAGCTTTGTTGTTTTGTTCTGAAAGAGTTCTCAAGTTAGTTCATCTTTGTTTCATGGAGCAACTGCACTAGGGTTATCCCTTAATATCATGATTTCCATTTGTTTATAAGCTATTTTAACTCATGATGATGGCCTTTAACTCAATAGAATGGAAATTTGAATATAATGTAAATACTCTTTTTCTTCTTCTTCCTTTTTTTGCCTTCTTCATCAAAATTGAGGGAATTAGAATCATGGAAAGGGAAAGAAGTTCCGTTCTTCTTTCTTTATTTTCTATGTCAATATTAATTTATGTATCGTCTTCATCAAAAATGAGGGAATCAGAATCATGGAAAGGGAAAGAATTTCCGTTCTTATTTCTTTATTTTCTATGTCAATATTAATTTATGTATCATCATCATCAGTCAAATTAGCTTGTAAACACAAGCAACTCCATTCTCTTCTATTCCTCCACACCAAACATCCCCAAAGTGTTTTGTGCTTTCTTATTAGGGTGTCCATATTATATTTACTTTCAATATTCTGAACATATTTTCATCCGTTAACCCCTCAAAATTGCTTTAGGATTCAACTTGGTGTTATAGCATTGCTCTTCTCTTGTGGATTTTTATTTTCTTATGGTTCGTGAGTTATACAAATGGTATATAGCTCAGCAGATACACCTTTAGAAAAATTTTAGTGCTCTTTCCAACTATAGCAACCTTGACACTTCAAAATCTATTATACGTCAGCTAAACATCCTAAGGACCACAAATCTTTTTGTTCCCATTTTATCATTTGTTCTTTGCTTTTTGTTCAACCAACTCAACCTTTTGTTTGCTTGCTACACATACTTAATTGTTAATTTAACTAAGATTATCGTAACAATGAAAGTTGCCCTTGCTTTTCCGGCATTCCACCTTTGACAGGAATAAACAAGTAACTGTGTGCTTGTCTTGAATGACCTATCATATGGTACTCTGGACTTCTAGTCATATGAACTCTAATACACATTAGCTACCAAAACATGTCATCAGTATTACCACATGTTAGCTTCTGGAAGATGCTATTACCAAAATAGCTGTTTTCATGTCTTGTATTTTCTGAGTTTTCCTCCTTTCGTTTGATTCTCTTTCTATGTTGATATCTTCAGTGGTGGGGGTCTTGTTGCTTACTCAGAATCTCAATCAAGCATTTCTGCAAACAACACGGAACTCGAACAATTAGCAACTAAGAAAAAGGTGGTTGTCCTTGGAACAGGATGGGCAAGTACAAGTTTCCTCAAGGACTTGGATGTTTCTTCCTATGATGTTCAAGTGGTTTCTCCTCGAAACTATTTTGCTTTCACCCCTTTGTTACCTAGTGTTACATGTGGAACAGTTGAGGCACGGAGCATCGTGGAGCCAATTCGTAACATTATTAAAAAGGTATAATGGTTCTTAAAGTAGAATATATAGGGGGTTCCTTGGGATGGATCTCACTCCAGATTGTATTTCAAGTGGTTTTGCCTTCGTATTCTGTATGAAAACTCTTTGTAATTCTTGTTTATAGAAAAATGGAAAAATTCAGTTTTGGGAAGCAGAATGCACCAAGATCGATGTAGCAAACAAGAAAGTCTTTTGTCGCTCCTCGGTTGAAGCAAGCTTAGTGGGAAAGAAAGAGTTCTCTTTGGACTATGACTATTTGGTTGTTGCAACAGGTTCAGAAGTAAATACCTTTAATACCCCTGGTGTCACGGAGTATTGCCATTTCCTCAAGGTATTATCTAGTACAGCTGACCTACACAATATAGAATGTTGGTAATACCCTACCTTAAGTCCATCTGTTTGAAGCATATTGTAACATTTCAGCTATTCAATGTCTCCTTACAGCCCCCCAAAACAAAAAGAAAAGTTGTAATAATAAAACAACAAAAACTCTCTTATATTGTTGCCAAATTGTCAGTCGTGTAAATGTACCACTTGTTATTCTAATCCCCTCCCCCCCCCCCCCCCCCCCCCCCCCTTTTTTTTTTCCCCTTTTAAGTGATTTTCAGCTACTTTGAGAAACTTTCCACCCTTGTTACATAGGATGGGCAGATTAATATATATTACATAATTGAATTTAATCTGCATTTTTGCTAAATTTATTTTAAAGCTTATGTATTTCTTTGATGAAAAATGCCAAACTACCAAGCAGGAAGTTGAAGATGCTCAAAAGATACGTACAAGTGTAATAGATTGTTTTGAAAAGGCTATCCTGCCAGAATTGACCGAAGAAGAACGGAGAATAAACCTCCACTTTGTAATAGTCGGAGGGGGACCAACTGGAGTAGAATTTGCAGCAGAGCTACATGACTTTGTCCATGAAGATTTAGTCAAATTATATCCCATGGTTCATGATCTGGTTAAAATAACAGTCATCCAATCTGGTGATCATATTTTGAACACGTAAGTATACATTTTTTTAAACATAATTTATATAATTACAATGTATTTAGAAATATCTACTATCTATCCCCTCAGTGAATCAGATTGGTGTGATTCTTAATAGTCAGATTATATATTTGTTTCATAGGTATGACAGTCGAATCAGTTCATTTGCTGAACAAAAGTTTGCTAGGGATGGTATTGATGTACGTACTGGATGTCGGGTTTTAAGTGTATCTGATAAAGAAGTTAACATGAAAGTTAAATGTACCGGCAATAATGTTTCTATACCTCATGGAATGGTTGTTTGGTCAACTGGTGTTTCGACTCGGCCCATTGTGAAGGATTTTATGGACCAAATTGGCCAGGTTTGCATCCTTTCCTCATTTGATTGTTGAGGCTTGTATGTGATATCCTGAAAATTTTGCTTCTCATTGAGTTGTTTAATTTTCTCTAAACCAGTCAGTGGCCTCAATCTATACAGTCCATTAATGCTTTACATGCAGGGAAAAAGACGGGTTTTAGCTACTGATGAATGGTTGCGAGTAAAGGGATGTGAAGATGTATATGCTATTGGTGATTGTGCCACCATTGATCAGCGTAAAGTCATGGTATTGTGCTTCTCTTTTCTCTGCTTTCAGTAGGGTGGAATGATTTTTAATCTTTTGCTTGTTACTGGAGTTCGTCTCCATAAATCCAACGACCAGTTATTGCTTCCTTTAAATATATATTTGATGGGAAACATGTGACACATGTCCCCTGGGCAATGGAAAAGAAAAATAAAGGAAAGAAAAGTGCATGCATTAGTTGCTTTAAACTTGACTTTTCGTTATCCATTGTACTGATCCAACCAACAAATATATGGGTTAAGTCTCGGAATTCAATCTCTTGTAGGAAGATATTGCTTCTATATTCAAAGCAGCTGACAAGGATGACTCGGGCACCCTGACCGTGGAAGAATTTCAAGATATTATTGATGACATACTCATTCGTTATCCCCAAGTTGAGCTTCATTTGCAGAGCAAGCATCTTTCCAGTGTGACCGACCTTTTAAATGATCCAGAAGGAAATGCCCGGAAGGAAGTCGACATTGAGGGATTCAAATTAGCTCTTTCTCAGGTAGATTCTCAGATGAAAAGTCTCCCTGCAACCGCCCAGGTACTCATATCTGATTTTCCTTTTTCCAGGTTTAACTTTAAGCAAAAAAAATAGATAAAAGGGATCACTCAAGTTTTGTAGTTTATCACATGCATGCCTCAAAAGAATATTCAATAAAGTTTCTTTGTCCAGCTGTCATTTAAATTAACTAGTGCAGTCATGAGTGAACTTAATTACTTAATAAAATTGAAAAAAAAAAGGTCATTGCTTAAGAAAAACAGCACAGGACATCAACTATCATGACAAAATATTTTAAGCATGCGATGAACAAAATATTTTAAGCATGCGATGAACAAAATATTTTGTTGAGGTATGCAATGAATAAACGTGAGACTTTGGAGATCGCTTTTCTGTTTGTCCGTCACTGGAATTTTGAATGATAGTGTTTATTCGAAGGTTGCTGCCCAGCAAGGTACATATCTGTCAAGATGCTTTAACAAAAGGGAGTTGGCCAAGACCCAACCAGAAGGTCCTCGTCGGTTCAAGGGTTCTGGGCGTCATGAATTCCTGCCGTTTAGGTATCCTTTAGCACTGAAATTCTGATGAAAGCGAACAACCCTTTGCCGTGAGACGTGGGTCCCATTCAACTTATGTGAGGAGAATAGGCACACAAATTAGGAAAGGAGAACAGCGACAATTTATGTAAAGTTTGTAGTTTTCTGCAATGTTTTTTGACCTTTCTTTAATTTGACAAGGTATAAGCATTTCGGGCAGTTCGCACCTTTAGGTGGAGAGCAGGCAGCAGCTGAACTGCCTGGAGATTGGGTTTCTGTGGGTCATAGCACACAATGGCTCTGGTACTCTGTCTATGCAAGGTAATCAAGTTTCTGTTCCCCGCATTTTATCTTTAGTCACTTTTTATATTATTTTATGGGTTTGATTTCCTGGAAGCGAGACCATAACTAGACCCCCCTTAAAATGAAAATGGAGTAGTTTACGCATACTTCAGCAACTGACATTTCCATAATTTAAGTTATATGTTTTGCTGAACTCAGCAAGCAAGTGAGCTGGCGAACCAGGGTGCTAGTTGTATCAGATTGGACGAGGAGATTCATTTTTGGAAGAGACTCTAGTCGACTTTGAACCATGTGGTCCTCACCAACATTGCAAAATGCCTCAGCTTGGGTGTACTTGTTCGATGCAAAATGGAAGTGAAAAACATCGTGTATGACAACTTTCCCTAGCCCTCGCAAGCTGTAATATTCTTGGGCTTCTTGGTGCATCAGCATCGGGGTCATTGGAATATTGTTCCCTCCCTAGTGTTTTCGTGTTTGTTACATAATGATGGGATCCATATCAGAATACGATATCTAGTAATGTCTCGTTAACTATAATGTTACGTTTGATTCTTTAGGTTTATTGTAATGGTATCAACATTTGACACTTGTATGTTTTGGAGTTGTCGTTTAATAAAATTCTGTTTTTTGTTTCCTGTTTTTTCATTTACAAGTTACAAGTGTAAGTCATATAGAAAAAAAAAAAAAAAAACGCTATTTGATGATTGTTTATGTATTCGTAAAACCAAAAACATTTTACAAAATATTGTTAACTTTATTCATAATATATTGTAATGGTTGTTGAACCTTAATAAAATTGCAGTCAAAGTCTATAAAAGCATAGGGGCGTTTAGTTAACTTGTTTTCGTTGAAAACTTCAGATCCATTGTTTTATGATATTTTCAGTTTTTATTTTTCAAATTTAGAAGTAAATTTGAAATACACTTTTGAGGTTTTCACATTTTGTTTTCAGTCTATTCACCTAAAATTTATGTTATAAAGAGGAGTGAAAAATGAAAACGAAAAAATTATTTATAACATATCTAAACACATTCTCATATCTAAAATGTGTTTTCTAAAAACCATCATGTTTTCAGTTTTATAAAAACTATAAACCGAAAATTATCACTTACCAAACGCACCCATAGATTTTTTGTTTAAACCTTTTTAGTTTAAAGTCATGCAAATTCAATTACATTCGAAAAAGTATGGAAGAAAACTTGATTTCAAAAAATCATGTGATCAAAAGCACAATATTGTTTATAATTTACGGTTTCAAAAATAACAAACTAAAAGAACATCATGGAACTATAATCCACCAATCATTTCAAAAGAGTTGATGTGCCTCCAAAGCTTTTTTCCTGAATCACATCGCCGGAGACAAACACTTTCTTTTTCTTTATGACAACAAAAACTGGCCTTATTATTCGAGCATGTTACTCGAGTTCGGAGTTTGACCATGTGGTGTGGGTGAAACAATTGAACAAGCCAACTAGCCAAGGCTTGGATTTACTTGGTTCTCAAGGTAAAATATAGGAAGGATGATAATTTTATTTTTATTCTTAATTCTTAAATAGGAAATATAAAAATGTGTGGAGAAATAAAGTTTTTATAAATAAATATGGAATTTAACTATTATGTAAGTATAATGTTTTTCTAATTGTTTTCTAGAATGGTATGTTTGTCTAAAAATGATAAAGATAACTCACCCACATTGCTTCAACAATTATATTCTTTGTTAATTTTGGCATTAAGTAGGTTATTTTTTAAAAGAAAATCTATTTTTATTAAATATCCTTTATTCCTTGAAATTCCTACACGTTTGTACTTGTATTCGAACTCTGTACTAGACATTCCTTTCCATTTTGGGAGGGGCGTTACAAATGGTATTAGAGCTTTAAGTTTGATTATGTTGTAAGCAACACACTTGACCTGTAAGTTTTGGTAGATGCCAGGATTAAGATTCTTATTCCTTCATTTTGTACTCTTCCGTAATCTAGTTATTCTTCACAATGTTTTATATATTTCGTTGTGGCGCGAATTTGATATTAGGGTGTGCATCGAAATTAAGCAAAGTGATAAATACCATTGATAGAGAATTTGGTGAGTTTATGATGGATTATGACAGTGTAATATTTTAATTATCATATATATAAACAGCGTACGTCTTATTAGTAAAAAAAAAAAAAAAAACCTTTTTAGTGTCAAGTAATATAATATCTGATTGTTGGTTTTGTATTGTTGGTCAATGGAGGGTTTAAGATATAATAATTTAACAATTCATATGTAATAGCTGATAGAAATTTAATATGTAATTTTCTAACTGTCACGGAGAATACATAAAAGCATCACTATTATTCACAAATAAATGTGATTATTAATTCGTGCATGTCCTATGAATAAAAAAGATTTGAAAAATTAAAAATAAAAACATTGATCCGGCCATGCACTGTTATCTAAACTTTGAAGGTAATCTTTATATGTAGAAACAATATTTCAATTCGTTTTGTTAAACAATCATATATTTTCTATAATAAATCTGTATCGTTACTAAAATTAGCACGGATGTGTGTATTAAACAGAAAATTAGATTAGTAAAAGGAAGAAAAGAAGACCTTTTTTTTTTTTTTGTTTTAAATTCCTAGTTATGTGGGAGGGGTGTGGGGTATGTATGTATAATGAATGAATGAATGAATGAATGGTAATTAAAAGAGTGAAAATAGTTGGCCATCACTCCACAAGGGTCGCGCCTCTTCTTATGTTTAAACACAAACACACAGAGGCTGTCTCTAAAAAAGGGCAGAAAACCGCTCAACTGCCATATATCACTCCTTCCTTCCTTAACCTTCAATTCATATATTTCACAAATTCACACACACGCTGAGGCTGTCTCTAAAAAAGGCCACCAGAATTGAATTGAATTGAATTGAATACCTATTAATTAATTAATTAAGAATGAGAGGAGCCTACTATACGTTTTACCAGAGAGCTTCTAATGCCTTTCGTGATCATCCTTCTCTCTCTAAACTTGTCGTTATCTGCACCATCAGGTCCATCTCTTTTTTACTTTCACTTTATCACATCGATTTCTACATTAATATATTGTATGCCCGGCCATGAATTTTTATTCCATGACCAGTAATTAACACTTAACCTTTTATTTGATATGATTTTATTTTTATGTGTACGTACGTACGTGTTAACCTTTTATTTTTCATGCTATATATTCTTATGTGAAGATGTTAATTACTTGTTTTTTTTTGTTTCTTATATTAAGGAGCTAATCTGAAAACTACCGGGAAAGTGAGTTAGAAATTGCATATATATGTAGAATGATTCTGGGCTCCATCGACAACCACATATCAATTAGAATTGCTTACGTCAACATATGCAAATATCATAAAAATACTAATATTCTAATCACACATTGCCCGTGTCAGATGAATATAGCCTGGAAAGAGGTCTTATTGAGTTATTGCCCGGGGCGTGTGCAATCTTTATAGACACAGCATTCATGGCATAAACAAACATTATAAGTTGGTAATGCCTAAAAATCAACCTAGATTGTGACATGTGTCAAAATCAAAGGAAGAGATGAGGTGCCACTTTTTATCAAACATTGGATGCATTAGAGCATGCGTATCATTACTCCCCATGAAGGCTTACTAATCGATTCATGTTTATGTACCCAATGGTGCACTCTGTCTTAGTTACATTATGAATTATAAAACTGGATGACAATATGTTTTGGAAAGTGAGCATGAGATGTGGAAGAAAATAGGAATGTAGTCTTGTTGACCAATCTCCTGCTACCAGTTCATGAAATTGGGATGGTTCGAGGGTTAAATATTTTTAATTATTTATCCGTGAACATTAAACCAATTTGCATGTTAGTGTAATTGGATTACTACCTTGAGGTGCAGTGGTCTTTTATATACGACTTAACAAGGTTTAGATTCCATAAATAACCACATGGGGATATTTTGATCTAAATTCAGTCATCCATATCAAGATATTTGAGTTTCCCTGCACCATGATTTCAAATAGCTTTCGATAACATAATATTGAATCTTGACTCCCACTACATATATCGTATCCATGTAGCACTCCATGCTCAAAAGACATTTTGACATCCATATTAGTTGATGATAGGGATTTTACCTCCGGCACATATCATGTCATTAACAAAGTTATATATATTTGGAAACCACTTGAACAACTTGCATGATTTAGAAAAATACAGATTTCACTATTTCTTAGAAATATATTTGATTTTAGGATTCTTGGTCTTCAAATATAATCAATTACTAGTTCAAAACAAAATCACCTCTGTGAACAGATAGTTACTATAATTGATAGCGTTGTTTGATCTATTAAGGTACATTTATTATCATTAAACATTTCATCCAGAATCTAAAAGTCATGAGTGAATGACTTCGACTGGTGTACTAATCTCAAGATGTTAGACTATCATTCTCTAATTTTTTCTTTGTTGTTTGATTGTTAAGTAAACTTTGTTTGAATGCTTTAGTCTGTATATAACCCATGTTTCCTCTGCTTTGGTGGTCCAGTGGTGGTGGACTAGCGGCCTATTCTGATGTCAGGCCATTTGGTAATGTTTACGCTGATGCAGCTCAACCTGCCATCAAGAAAAAGAAAGTTGTAGTACTAGGAACAGGTTGGGCAGGCACAAGCTTCCTGAAAAACTTGAAAGATCCCTCATTTGATGTTCAGGTTGTGTCGCCATGTAACTATTTTGCATTTACCCCTTTGTTACCAAGTGTTACATGTGGCACTGTGGAAGCTCGGAGTGTGGTTGAACCAATCCGCAACATTGTGAAGAAGGTAATATGATGTAGTTCAAGACCCCTGAATTTCAAACTTAACTCAATTTCTGCGTTATTTATTATTGATTTTTGTTACTTGTTAATGAGAAATGTAGGGAAATTAATCTATCTACATAGATATTGATAGTGTGTGTGTGTGTGTGTGTGTGTGTGTGTGTGTGCCATTCATATGCAAAACGGTCCAACCAAAATTATCATGGAACTCCTGTAACAAGAATGCAGTCTATAGCTTATGCTTCTAAGTTCTAAGAGCATTGAGAATATAAAATTTTTCAGTATCGCAAAAATAACCACATGCTTGTGCACTAAAGCAACTTTATGTGTTATGAAGTATCTGCTCTGGTGCTCTAATGTAACTTACTAACTTATAAGATGGTAAGCATGGGGTGGATGAACTTTATATATAAAAAGCGTTTAAAAAATTGTACGATCATAGTTTGTCCGTTGATAGTGAAAATATCATATTTGTATTGCAGAAAAACTTGGATGTTCGTTTCAAGGAAGCAGAATGTTTCAAGATTGATACAGTCAGCCAGAAAGTACACTGCAAATCTATCCAAAATACTAATATAGGTGGAAAAGAAGAGTTCACTGTGGATTATGATATCTTGGTCATTGCCATGGGAGCACGTGCAAATACTTTCAACACCCCTGGTGTTGTTGAAAACGCTCATTTCTTGAAGGTGATCATCTTATAGTCATAGAGCTGCTTTTCTGTATAATTATGCTTCCTCTATTACATAAAAAAGAGCTACACATGGACTTTTCAGATCAAGTGAAACCTAGAGTTTTTAAATTGATAATGTTATGAGTTTGTAACATTTTGATTACAACAGTTTTATATTTGTTGCTTCTATTATAAAGTTATATATAATTTCTGGAAGGAAAAAAATCATGATAAAAAATAGTTCTTTTAATTTTGAAGATATCTCATCGATGGCTATATACATAATTATCGATTTACAAATAACCTGTATATGGGTGTTATATACCGTTGCTACTCTCGACATACTTGAATGGAATTTTCTGGTGCAGGAAGTAGAAGATGCTCTGAGAATCCGCAGGAGTATCATAGACTGTTTTGAAAGGGCAAGTCTTCCTAGTGTAAGCGAGGAGGAAAGGAAAAGAATTCTGCATTTTGTGGTGGTCGGAGGTGGGCCAACAGGGGTGGAATTCGCAGCCGAGCTTCATGACTTTCTCTATGAAGATTTAATTAATCTGTACCCTGATCTCCAGCAACATATCACGATAACACTGCTAGAGGCAGGCGACCACCTATTGAACATGTAAGGAAGATAAAACAACCTATTTTTTGCTTATTGAAATTCCTAGATACGATGGTACTATGATGCTTTGGAATCTGTATTGTCTTGCAGGTTTGACAAAAGAATCACTGCTTTTGCTGAAGAAAAATTCCAAAGAGATGGTATTAAGTTGAAAACTGGATCAATGGTTGTGAAAGTGTCGGACAAGGCAATAACTCTTAAAGAAAGATCTAGTGGTGAAACTAAAGTTGTACCATTTGGAATGGTGGTGTGGTCAACTGGAATTGGAACCCGCCCTGTCATTACGGATTTCATGAAGCAAATTGGCCAGGTTTGATGGATTTAGCATCCCAAAATCCAAGCATCTCTAGTTGAAATTAATGTCTTCTTCAAAAGTTATCATCAATCACGTTATGTTTTCTATCAACTTCAATCAATTCTCTAGTCATTGAATTACAGGGAAACAGGCGAGTAATGGCAACTGACGAATGGCTTAGGGTGGAAGGAGTACCAAACGTGTATGCTCTTGGTGATTGTGCCACAATTAATCAACGTAGAGTCATGGTATGGTGTACTTATTGTCAAGAAAGCTTCAAACAAGTCATAGTATGCATGCAAATTCTGACTTGGTTAATTGGTTTACAGGAAGATATTTCAGCCATATTTAGTAAGGCAGACAAGAACAAGACTGGAAAGCTGAATGTGGAAGATTTTAATGAAGTTATTAACGATATTATTGAGAGGTATCCACAAGTTGAGCTCCACTTGAAGAGTAAAAAGCTGAAGAATTTCGTCCAGTTGCTAGAGTCTCAACAAGGAGACACTTCAAAACAGGCAACTCTGGATATCGAGAAGTTCAAATTAGCACTTTCTGAAGTGGATACTAAAATGAAGAGTCTTCCTCCAACAGCACAGGTTAATCTAAAATGAGAACCATTCCCTAGATGCACTGTTGGGTTTTGTACTGAACCACTCAACAATGCATCTAGGTACTAGTTTTAACTGTGAATAGGGAGATCTCTAGGAATTTAATTTAATCCTTTCTTGATAAGACCTTCAGACAGGGAGATCATCATTAATTTGATTGTTGGAACTAATGCAGTTGTCATTCGTTGTTGTCTTAGGTAGCTGCTCAACAAGGTGAATACCTAGCTGAATGTTTCAACCGGATGAAGGAGTGTGATGAGAACCCTGAAGGTCCAATTAGATTCAGAGATACTGGTCGCCACCGCTTCAAACCCTTTAGGTATAGAAAATTTAATGTTTCCTATTCATGACTACTCCACCATCCTTGTCCAAAACGACTGTCCTGAAACTTTACCTCAGGATGAAATCATATATCATCAAATTACCCTTAATTTCTGAGCTTAGCTAAACCAATCTGTTTATTATTTTGTACCTGATCATGTTTTTTAATTTTTCTAAGATTTTAAAATTGACATAGGGAGTATATATACCCCCCCCCCCCCCCCTCCCTCAAACCACCCATAAAAAGATCACATGGAGATTATATTGTATTGATTAACTTCTAATTTCCTGGTTGATTATTTTTAGGTACAAGCATCTTGGTCAATTTGCTCCACTAGGTGGTGAACAAGCGGCAGCTCAGCTTCCTGGTGATTGGGTTTCAATCGGTCACAGCACACAGTGGCTTTGGTACTCTGTGTATGCCAGGTAGTACCATGTTCTCTCTGTATGTGGCTTTTGTTACTTTCTTGTTTTATGATCTTCTTGTTTAACCTTAGCAAAATATATACTAATGATTCATCTGGCTTGGAACATAAAGCATAAAACATAAATTAGAATCCTTGCTCACTTGAATACCTACTTTAATAATAGAAATGTGAAACTTATACATATGTAATGTCCAAGTCAACCATTGGAGTTGGACCAGTTCATGGAGGTTGATTCACTATTTGTTACATGTCAAAATATTTTTTTTAAAGAAAGGACAATTTGGAATAAAATCAGTTCATTTGATTTATTTGTATAGATTTTCAGTAGTTATTTAAAAAAGATGAGACACATTAAGCATTGTGTTAATTTGATAACATAAATTTGAACGCACACATGAAATTATAACAGACAGTGTTCTGTTTGAGGTAGAAATGGGGATGTATTTTGAAGGGATGCATACCAGAGACAGGCGTTTATGCTATTTTATTTCCGACCAGTTGCTAGCTGACTAACTCTACTATTGTTTATGGTGGTGCAGCAAACTAGTGAGTTGGCGCACGAGGTTCTTGGTGGTAGGCGACTGGGGAAGGAGATTTATTTTCGGAAGGGACTCTAGCAGAATCTAAGCAGCCTCATTTGTGCGAGCAAATTTTGTTGTGATTTGGCTTTTCTTCTACGATTGCAATTTTGAAAGTTTTATGCTTTCTATTTCAGCCTCAAACTCAAGGTTCTAAACTGTATGAGAAACAATTTCTATTTTGATTTTATGAATCAAGTCTCCAAATCAAGTATATTATAAATTACACTCATTAGACAACAGTATAAGTTAACTGTTAAGAAAATTAATATAAAACTAATATCCAATACAAAATTGTAACAAATTATATCTTGCATGCATAAAAGACAGACACACACACACACACACACACACACACACACACACACACACAACACACACACACACACACACACACACACACACACACACACATATATATATATATATAGAGAGAGAGAGAGAGAGAGGGGGTTCAATGGAGAGCCTTCATGCATCAAAGAACATTGAAGAACCTCCATTCACCACCACAAATGCATCAAAATCCCGCGTGATGCATCAATACATATTTCCACGTGATGCATCAAATTCCCACGTGATGCATCGACTTCTCGCGTGATGCATTACAATTTTTTTGCGATGCATTGTAGTTTTCCAAAGTTCTTCGATGCATATAGGTTATGCATTGAACCCACCCATATATACGATTATTAGTTTATCACATTACATTAACGCAACTAATTGGTTCAAAGTGTTTGGATTGCAATAACTGATTATTTGCGTTCAGAGTTAATCTTACCACATTTTTTCATAAGTTAAAAAATGTAGCTTATTTGTTTAATAAGTTATTATTTGGTCATTTTACAAGTTAAAACGTAAATCCAAACACTTTCAAGAATTGATTATTTGATAATTATGATAGCAAACAGCAGAAGCTAAACTAAACACTACATTTCTGGCAACAGTTTTTGTAACAACTGTTATCTGATTATTAGTTTTCAAAACGCTACAGCATTCCAAACGCAAATCCATACACCCTCTAATTTATAATAGATTGAATTTGATTTGATTTTGATTCAAATTTAATTATAGTAGTGACGATGTGACATGCAGCAGATTAAAGTTTTGACACGTGGCGAATTAAATGAGAGGTCAACACGTGACAAAATGATTACTCATTTAATAGTATTTATATATACACACACACATACATAGATACACACACACACACATATACATCGTTGGGTTCCGGTGAGAACGTGGGAACCACATACTCCAAAATACACAAATTTGTATATCAAATGTACAAATTTAAAAATTATATTTGTAACTTAAAACCATTAATAATCTTAAATATTAATAAATATCATGATCTAATATTAAAATTACATGTAAAATTCAAATTCATTAAATTATACACTTAATGCACAAATTTGAACATTTAATGCACAAATTCAACATAAAGTGGGTAAATTTTAGCATCAGATGTATAAATGTTTTACATTAAATACATTAATTTATCAAATGTATAAATTTTAGTATCAAATGAACAATTTTATACATTAGATGCACAAATTTTAGAATTGTCTTCACATTCTCACGAAATATAAATGTTCTCATATGAAACTGACCCTATAGTATTTTATATATGTGTGGGGGTGTGTGTATGCAATAATATGTATGTATGTATACATGTATGTATATGTATATCTACGTGTATATATATATTTTTTGAACGGCAAATTCTCATAATCTTACTCCTAAACTACTCTTTTACCATCAAACTTACTTACTCCATCTAAATTTCAATTTGCTTCCAACGAGGATCGAACCCGTGACCTCTCGCTTACAACTACGTGTATACGTTAACGATGGTCCCAAAGTAGGAAAAACCCATAAATGTGGGCCAATATAAGGTTTTGGAATCCTGTGAATGGTCCCAAACTGGGGAAAACCCATAAATGATGGGGCCAATATTGGTGTTGGAATCCTGTGAGTCATACTTTTGGTGCTTCAACACGTGTCCCCTTCATTCAACGCTTCTTCAATTCTCATCAATCTTTGCTGTTGTTTAATTGGTGCTACTTTAACCCTTCATGACAAGGTGGGAACCATTCCCAATTTCCATCGTTACCATGTTAACTTCTTTTCTTTTCTTTTTTTTTTTTTCTTTTCACTATTATTTTCATCGATTTATGTTAAAAATACCATCATTTTATCGGATACCCATTTTATTTATACACTAGTTTATTACTCGCATATTACGCGGATGTTTTAATGTATAGTTGTTTATATTAAATACGTACTACAAGCTAAGAATTAAAACATAAAAATATTAATTTTATTATAAAAATATAAGAATTATATTATTATTTGACATAAACTATAATTTTTTAGAATTTTAAATATATATGAATAATAATATGTTTTTTTTATCATCTATAAACTTTATATTATGTTGTAGCTATCAAATATTTAAATATGATAATTTGGTTTGAATTGATTTTAAATCTTATTATATTAAATGTAAATTTAGAAAGATATGATTCAGATATTATTTGTTATTCAAGAATATGATATGTCACGTGTAAATTGTCGGTGATAACACAGGATATCACGAGAAATAAGTAAAGTTATTCATTTATTATTAGGGTTTATTGTGAAAAAAACCAACATTTTTTCACGTTTTCTGCGTTTTCGTCCCTCCATGCAATTTTTTTCCATAAAAAACCTCAAGTTAATTTTTCTTTTTTTGTTTAGTGAAAACTTGGATATTAGACCCCGTTTATAATTTGTGAACCGGGTTTCAAAAAACTGAAAACCCGGGTTCTAATGTCCAAATTTCATTAAAGCAAAAAGAAAAAAAATTAACTTGAGAACTTTTATGTAAAAAGATAACATTGAAGGACGAAAAAGCAAAAAAACATGAAAACATGTTTGTTTTTTTCATAATTAAACGCTTATTATTATTTATAAATTATAAATTATAATTAGGATTAAAACATGTACATTTAATTTAAAGTTTGAATTAAAAGAATTTGTTTTGTAAATCAGTTATATAATTTTTGATAAAACATTTTAGGTAAATTAGAGGTTAAATTAGGAAGTATTTAAATCATTAATTATATAATAAATCTTTTTAGTTTATTTAAAATCAAGTAGTTCTTTAAAATCACTTATGTAAATAAATTGAAAGAGTTATATTAAGCAAAATGAGCGGGAATTCAAATATTAGTAAAGCTGAGAAAGTGACACGCGTCACGAATTGTTTTGTTTTATTAATATACATATAGATTTTCTAAAAATAGAGAGGGAGGAAGAGAGAGAGTGAGAGCCCGAGAATGGTGGGTAAGCCAAGGTGGGGTTGGCTAGGGGTGTGCAAAATAACCGAACCCGAATAACCCATCCGAACCGAATCTTAATCGGGTTAAATGGGTCGGGTTATTCGGTTTTCGGGTTAAATGGTACCCGAAAAGTAATTCGGTTCGGTTTACGGGTAGGATTCATGCTTATTTCGGTACCCGAATAACTCATTTAATATATATTTTTTATTTTTTTATTTGTTTATACTTATAACTACTATTGTTTATATATAGAATGCTAAATATGAAAATACTCATTTTTGATACTCAAACCATTTAACCCGTTTTACCCGAATTACCCAACTCATTTAACTCGTTTTAACTACTTTGTTGATGATTTTATTTTTATACCAAAACCGAATAACTAGGGGTGTAAACGAGCCGAGCCGAGCCCGTTTAAGCTCGAGCTCGGCTCATTTAAAAGTATCAGGCTCGAGCTCGAGCTCGGCTGGTTTCGAGCTTTGTATGTAAAGCTCGAGCTCGGCTCGTGAATAATTTTTCAAGCTCGAGCTCGGCTCGTTTATTATATATTTTTAATATTTAGTTAAATTTTAAATAATCTTTTTATATAATATATATAACTTGTTATTTTAATATATTAATATTTATATCTATATATTATATATTTATTAATTTTTAAAAATTTATTTATATGTAGGCTCGCGAGCTCGACATGTGAAGCTCGGGCTCGAGCTCGTTTATTAAACGAGCTCGAATTTAGGCTCGAGCTCGGCTCGAGCTCGTTTAAATCGAGCTTTTTTCGAGCTTTTAACGAGTCGAGCTCGAGTAGCTCACGAGTAGCTCGGCTCATTTACACCCCTACGAATAACCCATTTAACCCAAACCGAATAACCCAATACTCATTTAACCCGAAACCGATTAACCCGTTCCTTTATTTGGTTCAGGTTTAGGTAGCTAACCCACACACTCAAACCCGAATAACCCGATACCCAATTAACTCGCCCGAATAACACCCCTACGGTTGGTGGTTTCCCGTCCCGAAGACCTCGGGGTGGTGTTCCCACTCGATATGGATTGATGTGGCACCTCACAACCCTCTCGGGGTGGCCACTCCCAAAGTTCTTATCGCTTTTAAATTTACAAAAGGAATAAATGGAAAATAATTGGTTTAATACACAAAATATATTTTTTTTTTAAAAGAAAATGATGTGAGTTAGTTAGTTACAGAGAGATGTTTTTAAATAGCACAACGAAGGAGGTTTGTTAATATTTCGGTTTCATCAGAACAACTTACTTAATTACTAATTAATAATCCTTGATATAAATATATATTTATTTTTACATTACAGTACACTAGTGTTCAATAACTTGACTTCTCTAACTCGGTCGCCGGCAACAGTGAACACGCCAATTACGTACCGACTCAAATTATTCATCAGACGTATGGATAAGCATTTGTGGACCAAACCGCTCTGGACCGAAAAAAAAAATTGAAAACCGAAATTAGGGAAATAAGAAAACCGAAACTGTTCACATGTTTGTAATACGGGTTTGGTTCGGTCTGGTTTTTTGGTTCTCGGATCGGTAGGAACGGGTACAAGTTTTATAGATGTTTTATTGTTTTGTTTATCTTTCTTCCTCAACTCTTTCTTTTTGTGAAATTTTCAAGTTTATTACATTATATTTCAACAAAATAAAAAATCAAGCATACCTTATTTATATTAAGTTCACTATATTTTATCTCTATTGTATTATTGAAAAAAATATTTATACCGTTAAAAAGACTTTAACATGATTATATATTTACGAAAGAGTTCAATAATTATTACATAGAGTTTTTATATGATTTAGAAATAATATTTAAAAATGTTGTTATTTATTGACTTCAAAATAACAATATAATATAAACTTTAAAATTGATAACATAAAGTTTGAAGATGGGGTAGTTAAAATTATATATTTTTATTTTTCAATACAATTTCTATTTTATTTTCTGATTAATTATTATTAGTACATTTTTATTTTAATGAACTTTACAACCGTCAAAATCTATGAAATTACAATTACTTTAAAAGATTAAACATCTAGTTTTAGGACCCCAAAGAACACATCAATTAAAATATACTAAATTTCTATAATTTTAAGATTTAGTGTTACAAAGACGTTCAAGTAATAGAAATGTTCTAAACTCATAACTGATAAAAAAAATTCAATCTCATGATTGAAGAAACACGCCAATTATAAATCGTTATTTGTTACAATTATATAAATATACAATTCAATATTATAGTTGATAGAAAGCAATTAAACATGAAAAAGTTAGAAGGTAGTTATTATTAAAAAAAAAATATTGTTATTATTCATAAAAAACGACAATTTACAAATATAAACATTTATCATAAATATTTAAAGTTTATCAATCTACTAAATATGTTGTTATAAATACTAACATACTATGTTAATACTCATTAACTACATGAGTTAATTTAAAGAAGAAATGTTTATAAATATGTATAAAATAATTATAAGAAATTAGGTTAATACAATGTATTACATGAGTTGATTTAAAAAAATAATAAAAAATTAGAACTTATTAGATTTAAGCTATTAACTAAGTTAAATAAATCGGATTTGATATGATTCGATTCGATGATATTTAAACTACACTTTAGTAATGGCATGACAAAAAAAATAAATATGCATGACGAATCAAAAAAGAAGCAGATAAATAATAGATTATTTATCTATTTATTAATAATTATAGCTTAGACTGGTGAGTAATCAAATTTTTAGAAAAGACAAACATATTAAAAATGGAAAAACTACAACAATATTGGAAGTTTGTAAGACATAAGGATAAGAAGTGGACACTTTTTAATTATTTGAAAGGGACAAATTGTATTTTTTTATTTTATTTTTTTATATATTTTATTCCCATCAATCCACTTCCTCTTAATTGCATATACAATATACATACGAATCAAGATTCCCTTCTTTCTTTCTTTTGAAACAACAGCTGTTTGATAACAACTTATTAAGCTTAATCTAAAATGATCCGGTCAGTTCATTTGAAATAAGCTTTGTTTGATAATGACTTATTAAAATCAGATTTCAAATTCGGTCAGCCCAATTAATAAGCCAAGAGACCCTATGTGTTCCCTATTCAGACCATTTATTTTCCAATATTACCCCCTTTTATCTTTTCCAATAAAATTTCTCTAGTCAGCATTACTTAATCCAGACAGCTTTCTAAATCCAGACAGCTCCATTTCATTTAGCTAATTTTTATTAAATTTTGTATATATATACGAATTCTATCAATATTTTTCTAGTGTATTTTTATTGTAAATTAATCCATAACAAAATTTGAATATCATTATTGTTGTCAAAGAGTGTCTAACGTGAGCCGAAGACAATTTCTATTTCTATTTTGTTGATATCCAAGCCGGATTTTTCCTACCAACCAATTTTAAAGATGGGGTAATTAAATTATATATTTTTATTTTCCTAGACCTTTTATAAATTACATGCATATTAAAATTGGTTATCGGAGCAACTCATAGATATTACATTGGTTAACTAGATGTGAGCATTGGGCAGTTAGAACCTAAAACCAATCCTATTGGTTAATTGAAATTTTAAACTGATTGGTTTTGATTATATGAGTTTCGGTTATCGATTAATAATTAGCAGTTCAGTTATACAAATATTTAATATCAGTTTACCGTAATTGGGGATTAAGGTCATGTGGGATTGTGACCTGATAATGTCTAAGAAAGTAACATACGGATGAATATCACTTCTCCATCTCCAAGTCTTGATTTCATTAGGGTGGCGTTTCTTTTGTTTGAATCCAAAAGAATTGAAGTGGAAAGGAATTTAATTTCTGTCAATTTATGTATTTTGTTCAACTATTAAAATGATTTTTTCCCACAATTAAAATTTTCCATTTAATGAAAGAGAAAGTCATTTATTCTTACTATGAATGGAATTCAATTACTTTAAAGAAGAAAAAGTGATTGATTACAAGTATGTCATTAACCTTTAAATCTCATCACACTCTACCTTACTTACACCACCCACCCTACCACTACCGACTCACCCTTACCCTACCCTACCCTAGCCACCCCATCCTACGCCACCTCATACCACACCAACCCATCTTACCCCACCTTACTCATCCAATCCCTACTCTACCTACCATACCCATCCAACCTCACCCACCCTCATATTACCCATTCTACTCTACCTACCTTCACCCATACACATCCTGCCTAATTCACGCCACTAACTCTCCCACCTCTATCATTACCTGCCCTACTCTAACCTAACTCATCCCACACACTACTCTACCTTATCGACCGTACCCGCCAACCACCAATGCATGGTCATCCTACCGTACCCTATACGTACCTATATACCCACACATCCTACCATTTCTATCATCCCCACCTCGTCTTGCCCCGTTTCTATCCATACCACCAACCTCTCCTGGTCCACCCGACCCTATTTGACCTAATTTATTTTTAATTTCTTTAATAGGTTTATGATCAAAACTAAATATGCAATTAGTTTCCAATTCCGTTGTTAGCCAACAAAATATGTTTCGGATTCCAATTCAAATTCCTGACAGATTCTAATGCTTTTTGATACATTTTACGAATCAAACGTCACAATATTTGTCGCCAGAAATAAAATTACGATAGAGTCATTTACTCAGTGTGAGGATAGAAAACAAATATATATGCAAAACAAACATAATAATTTCAATTTTGAAGTGTGCATACATTTGAATATCAAGTTACACAAACCGATAAAAAATGTAAAACATTGTACATTTGATTGTAATATATCCTAGGCTAGAAACAAAAAAAAACATTGAAATGTTTGATGCTCAAAGCATCAATTCAAGTCACATTTAATCCATCAAAGTTTAAAGTTACTACAAAATACCAAAATTAAGTAAAAAATGTATTCTAGAAACTTCGTATTTATGAAAGTCATTAAACGAAGTTTGAATGTATATTAACTCAAAATGAAAATCAAAATTCAACATTAAATTATTATGGAAAATAAAATTAAAATGTTACACGTGGAAAGGTTCGGTTTTTAATGGTTCAGTTTAAAGAGATAACCAAAAACTAAACCACTTTAAATTCTTCTATATTGAATCAAGTTGTTTTGGTTAATTTGGTCATGCTCAGTTTTTAAGTTATTATATTCTCCACATACATACATACATATACATACATACATACATACATACATACATACATACATACATACATACATACATACATACATACATACATACATACATATATATATATATATATATATATATAGATTGAGGTTCTATGGGGCACCATATGCATCGGGAACCAAATAGGAACCAAAAATGCATTGCTTGTTTACAAAGGGTGCATTAAGGACATTTTGGGATTGCTTAATAATATATTGTTAAATTATAAAATTTAATTTAATATTTATCATTTATTTAGGAAACTAAATAAAATGATCAACCACCTTCCCATAAATCCACGTTTAAATGTCGAAATGCATCACGATTTTGTTGATGCATAATGATTGAACAAAAACGAGGATGAATATGGCCGAAATGCATCACGATTTTGGTGATGCATAATGATGGAACAAAGATGAGGATGAATATGGTCGAAAGGCATCATGTTTGAAATTGAATTGGATGAAGATGCATCGTGTTTGAAGACGAATCCAATAAATTGGATGAAGATGCATCATGTTTGTTTAGATTCAGATAGAATATTTTCTGAATTAAAGCATCTTCCGATTTTGCCCTTCCGCGCGCGAGAAGTTATGCACTCGTGCACCCATTTTCAAGTTAATTACCCTTTTGCCACTACAATCTGAACCATTAAAATTCCAGATCTAACGGTGCATACAGGTTCCCAAAGTGTACAATGCATACAGGTGCCCCATAGAACCCTATATATATATATATATATATATATATATATATATATATATAGAATATGGTTCGAGAGAGTACCACCCTTATGCAGCGCATCAGAAGGTACCACCTTTAAAAAAATATTTTTAAATTTTTTTTTCATAAACATGTTTTAGTTAACGTTATGAAGATCATATGTAAATTTCACATAAATTCACATCTCCTAGCTCCTAAAAAATGATGTGAACACACACTTACATAATTTTGAAGACATGTGAACGCGCATTTATGTGATGCGTGTTTTAATGCACTTAGAGTGATCGGATTTGCGTGAAATTCACATATGATCTGTGTAATGTTAATTAGAACGTGCTCATGAAAAAAAATTTCAAAAAATCTACTTTTAAGGGTGGTACCTTCTGGTGCGCTGCATTAGAGGTGGTACTCACTTGAACCTAAATCTATATATATATATATATATATTGTGAGTTTGATTTTTATGTGATTTATTATTGTTGAGATATCTTCTTATTCTAGCGGTTTTCTGTATCTAATTTTATTCAAAGACGGTTTATGGGTATGTTGATTATATTATCGGTTAGAAATCCTTGCAAAATCATGCATCAGGTTATGTTATTAACTTAATTAAATTTGAGTGAAAATGGTATGATTGGTATAGCTTTAAATTAAAATAATTGTAAGTAGACGATGGATGTAAAAGGTAGAAAAGATGTTTTTAAAGAAAATTAATTTCTAATATCAACACAAGGGATATTTGCATTGTTGCCCCCAAAACTTATACAACTATTACAAGTAGCCACCCTCATCTTTCAACCTAATGTTATTTTCACCCTTTCCAGAAGAGCAGAACCTCGAGTCAACTCACATCATTGATTCCTCATTAACCGAGAAAACTCCGATCACCGTCGCATCGCTTAGATGGCTCTCTTAGCTCGGTCCCCAGCAGTTCAAGTACATGACTTGTCGGAGAGAATCATCTGACTGTTTGATCCTTTGGTCTCCGCCGACGAATCCTCCGACTTCAGAACCTACGACGCCGGATAACGGCCGGAAATCAGCCGGATCAGCGCCGGAAGCAGAGGAAGTGAAGGCTTTTTTGCCTTGCTTGAAGGACTTAAAGCCTGACTTCAGTTTGTGGCCTTGATCGGTGTGGCCGTTGGAGAGGGCAACCCCAGCGGTCATCCAAACGCGGTTCAGATAACTCATGTTTCTAATTAGTAGAATAAATTTTGACGACAAACCTCTAATTGGGATTTCGGAAATGTCCGATGAGTTTTTGAGTCGTAGATGAGATAAACGGAGGAATGGAAAGGGTATTTTATAGAGGGGAGGTAAGCTGGTGGTTTAATAAAACCGGAAACAGGAAACCAGTTTAAGAGTGAAGGTGGTTTCAGAAATAACAGGGAGCAGAGTTTTAGACTTTTGGACACATATACTATGGTCTATGGGATGTGTCCAAATCCGAGAAATATTCATCATCTCATTAATATATCGTGGGGTAACTCCCTATTGTGTGTTTCTATACTCTGGTTTTAACTTTTCTTTTTTTTTTTATGACAGTTAAAAAGTTGATATTGGGATGAATCAAACGAGCTTTTTTTATTTAATTAATAAATTCTTAAAAATTTTCAAACTGCTAAAGTCCGTAAATAATTTATGTCTTATCTAAATCCATATAAATGACTAAATCGCCACGTTACATAAACGGCAATCATCTTTTCTTATTTTGTTCCTTAAATACTTTACATCTTTACTCATTTACTCCATACAACAACGATTCTATTCAAGCTTCAATGTCGTCGTCTTCTTCAAACTTTTACCTGGCAGGTATATTATTTTTTATAAAAAATATATCAATCATATTTTTTATCTGTATTTCTATATAATTCTTTTAATGGAAACCACGATACTGTTTAATAAACAGTGAACATTACAGTCAGACAGCTCGGGCTAATGGGTAAGCATCACACTTACTTTATGACTTCATATATAGTATATAACATCTTTGTTTTTCTATAATAACATTGATATTATGTTTTATAAAAATTAACAGCTGACGTATTTTTTTTTACTTTATATATACTATATAACTGCAGGGGCGGACCTAGTATGTTAATACGGGTGTGTCACTTGACACCGATAAATTTCCAAAATACTAAATTACGTATGTACCAAAAATTCGAATGACACCTATGATTATTTTTATAACACATACGAAAAATATATAAAAGTATTATGTACATATCTAATTTATATTGTTGTTTTTATTATCCAAATTTATTGAAATATTACTAAGTTTTAATCATAAAAGTTTAAAGAAAAAAAAAGCCCACTAGAAACAATAAAGAAGAAGTAGATAATCAGCTGAAAAATTTAAAAAAACCTAAAATTATGAAAATAAAATGTAGCCCAAAGCTTGTGGAAGAGGCCGGTCCATTTTCTGAAAACCTATCATCAACAATGGCTTCTCATTAGTCCTCAATTGACGACTCTTGCCACTTTTGTCTGTGACTCAGCTCGACGACGACGACACCAAGTAGGCAAACCTCTGCTCCATTCTCTCTGTCCTCTGCAACTATGCTTGGCGATCTCTCTTTCTCTTCGTCGGCAATACTTGGATCTCATCCGGCTAACTGTCACCGAATGACCAACTCTGTCTAGCAGTCTAGGTATAAAAGTTTCACTTCTCTTTCTCAAATCTCAACTTTATGTGTTTATATTATGTTTAGTTATAAATTTCTGATTTATTAGTTTTATATTTGTTACTTTGTAATATAAAAATGTGATTATTTCATTATTATAATATTTTTTTTGTAATTTTGTAAGTAATAACATGAAAATAATCATAATATGACTTACGATACACTTTTCAATTAGAAAAATCTTGTTATTTATTAAATTCTATGTTGACAACCTGTTTTGGTGATCCGGTCTGTTTTAGAAAAAAATTTAAAAATCTAACTATTAAACTTACTTTAAAAAAAGTGACATCGATTACAAACATTTATGAATCCGTCCCTATATAACTATTTTCTTCTCCTGTTATAACATCTTATAAAGATGTGGATATATCATTATGTTTGTATTATTTTTGTTTTTATGTTATAACATTTGATAACAAAATCGAATATATCATTGTGATTGTATTACTTTTATATATATTCCAATATAAAAACCGTTTTGTCCAAATTATTTTTGCGATGACCAATTTTTATTGTTTAATTATGATCCCGTTAGAATGTGTTGGTTAAAAAAATCTTATCATATTCAAATGCTAACTATACTATTCAACATATAAAATATAGCAAAAATGTTTGATATTAATTTTTAGTTTAGTTTATTGCACCACTTTTTCAAAACGTAAATCTAACGGTTGTTAAAAATCGTATAATTTGTGTTATCGGGTGTCAAAAATATCGTGTGATACAAACTCCAATAACAACGTTTACGGCATAGCACGAGAAATAAAGATTACGGGGGAGAAATTGAAGCAGAAGAAAAATCGAGAAATGATGGGGATGGGAGCCATATGGCTAAGGACAGGTGGGTGGAAATCACCATCATGACTCATCAATATCATACCCCCAATACATTATACACGCCCTCTACTCAATCCTATTCCTGTGGGACCCAACCCAACCCAACCCAACCCATTTTCTTCTTTCTTGATATTAATATTACTAATATTTATATTAATTGGATAGATTAATATGGATGTCACGTGAAGGGGTGAACACTTAGTAAACTTGGCAACGGGGATCTTTATTCACAAATACCCTAAATTTTATACAGGGTAAATTACAATTTTCGTCCATGTGGTTATATATAAATTATGGTTACGATCTTTTTCACGTTAAAATTACAATTTTAATACACGTGGTTAGCTTTTTGTTATGTTTTTAGTCCTTTGACCAGTCATTTTTTTAAAAATGACCATTTTGCCATTTTAACTTTGTTTTTCAATTTTGGTCCTTGACTATTACTTTCTTTTTTATATTATTGTAATTACTTTTATCCTATTGCTATTTATTTAATATTTAGTCTTTTTCTTTTTGTTACAATTTAACTAAAGTATTATTATTTTTAATACGTTGATTATTATTATTTATTTTGTACATTCTTTTTTATTAATTATTACTAGAATTTAATTAAAATAATTTTTATATATATAGATTTGTATATTAATAAGTTGTATTATTATTAGTATTGCAATTAAGTTAAAAAATTTATTTTTAATAATTTTTATTACCTTTCTTTTCTAAAAATTATAATTATTTATATATAAAATTTATTTTATCAAATTTATATATTACTCATATAAATAGTTATATACTTACATATCTTTAATTTATTGTTAAGTGAATATGTTTTGATTATGTATACGTATATATATACATATATAACGTTTTAATGAAATGTATATTTTTTTTAAACTAAATTTTTTTTATATCTATATAAACTGCATATGTTTAAAGTTAGTTAAATTGAACAAAATATAAAAATTTGACATATTATATGTATAAATTAAATTAACTTGTTAAATTTTGTTATAACTTTGTATGTAGTTTTTGTTATGTTTAATGATTAATACATTGAACACTTGTGAATATTAACTTTATGAAATAATAAATTAGAGTGAATTACACGTTAAATAATATATTTCATTAAATTAAAATTACATTGAACATATGATGTTTATACAATTAGAAAAAAACTAAAATTATAATATATAAATTAATACACACACACATATAAGTTTGGACTGATCAAATGTATAACTAGTTAAAAACTTTATAAAATAAAAGTAATAAAACAAAAAAAAATAACTTTTTTAAAAACTAAATATATAAATAGTTCAATATATATCTAAAATATAAATGTAAGAACAAGAATAACAATTTAATAACAATAATTAACAACAATACAATAAATTAAATTTAGTCATATACAAGTTTTTTTTTTATTACGACTACTTAGTCATTTAATACTTAAACTGTAATAAAGAAAATAATAATATTAGTAATAATAATGCCAAATAACTTAATGAAAATAAAAGTTATTAAATAATTTATTACTTCAATTAAATTTTAATACTAATCATAAGATAATATATTAAATAAATTATTAAAGAATAATAAATTATTAAGAAAATGATATATAAAAGAAATGTTTTGATTAGGGACCAAATATGAAATATAATGAAAGGGTAAAATTGTCATTTTTAAAAAAATATTAGGGAAAGGGACCAAAAGCATAACAAAACGCCAACTATAAGTACTGTAATTGTAATTTTATCATGAAAATGATGGTAACCATAATTTTTATATAAGCACAGGGACGAAAATTGTAATTTACCCTTTTATATATAAATGTATAGCGTTTATTATAAAAAAATCAACCTTTTTACATTTTTTTGAGTTTTCGTTCATTCATTTTATCTTTGTTCATAAAAATATTTAAATTAACTTTTTTCTTTTTAGTTTAGTGAAATTTGGACATTTACACCCAGTTTTTCAGTTTTTAAAACACTTGTTTACTAATTATAACTAGGTTCTAATGTCCAAATTTTACAAAACCAAAAAAAAACTAACGACTTTTATGAAAAAAATAACATAAAGAGACGAAAACACAAAAGATATGAAAACATCTAATAAACCCACAAATATCATTTTTCAATTCAAATTGTTTAATAGAATTATTTTTCGTTTACTAAAAATTATCAAATGATTACTAGTCTGTGTTAAAAGCATTTTATCATACAAAAAGTATTCATATATGGGTTATAAAATATTCATATATGAATCACTAAAGAATATTTGTGTATGAATTTACTAAAAAATATTCATATTTTTATTATGTTAAAAAATATTCACATATACATATTTTTATTATGTTCATAATATTGAACTCATTCACGTGTAAACATTGGTTTTATATAAATAACACTAGACTAAGACCAACAAAATCTCAACCACTAATAAATATTTAAAATGAATAAATTTCCTCTATATTTCTTCATATTTTTAACATATCAAACGATTAACCATCATCTCCATGTAATACATATACATAATATACATAGACATACATACATACACACACACATATATATATATATAGAGGTGGGTTCAATGGAGAACCTCCATGCATCGAAAATCTTTGAAGAACCTCCATACACCACCACAAATGCATCACAATTCCCCCGTAATGCATCATTATTTCCACGTGATGCATCAAAATCTCGCGTGATGCATCGATTTTTACATTATTTCCACGTGATGCATCAAATTCTCGCGTGATGCATCTATTTCTACGTGACGCATTTCAGTTTTTCTAGCGATGCATTGTGGTTCTCCAAGGTTATTCGATGCATAAGGTTCTCCATTGAACCCACCCTATATATATATATATATATATATATATATATATATATAGGGGTTGGTTCAATGGAAAACCACTATGCACGTGAAAACCATGGAAACCTACGCAAACCGTCCGATTTGGTGCATTTAATGAAAAACGCGGTGGCATGATCGTAAATAAGGTGATGCATCACGCGGGATTTTGATGCATCATGCGGGAAATTTGATGCATCACGCGGGGAATTTGATGCATTTGTAGTGGTGCAGTGCGGTTTTCACAAGTTTTCAGGTGCATTGTGGTTTTCCATTGAACCTCCCTCTATATATATATATATATATATATATATATATATATATATATATATATATATATATATATATATATATATATATATATATATATATATATATATATATAATCAATTTCCATTCTAGATAACTACTATATTTTCTCCCATATATAAATAACATACTTTTAATTTTTTTCTCCAAAAGGTTGAATTCCACATTTTAATAATTAGTATAGTGATAAGTTTTAACACTTCTATTGATATTATTTTAATGACACTTTATTAAGAGGGTGTTTGGATTTGCGTTTGAAAAAGTGCTGTAGCGTTTTGGAAACTAATAATCAGATAATAGCGGCAACAAAAAGTGCTGCAGGAAATGTAGTGTTTGGTTTAGCTTCTGCTGTTTGCTATCATAATTATCAAATAATCAGTTTTTAAAGTGTTTGGATTTGCGTTTTTACTTGTAAAATGACCAAATAATCACTTATGAAGCAAATAAGCTACAATTTTTAACTTATGAAAAAGTGTGGTAAGATTAACGCTAAACGCAAATAATCACTTATTAACGTATGCAATCCAAACACTTTAAACTAATTATTTGCGTTATTGTAACGTAATAAGCTGATAATCTGGTTCATAACGCAAAACCAAACACCCTCTTAATCATGTTTAAATTAATGTTTCATATATAGTATGTAAATCTCACGCTCATTCACACATTTATGTCCTTAGAAATCATGTATATTTAAGTGAATAATCATAATGATTTTTAAGGACTTAAAAGTTATAACATTTACATATTATATGTCTAACACTGATTTAAACATTATTATAAAAACTTTAAATTTTTTTAAAAGTGATACTTTCGGATGCATTATAGTTCTCTAGAAAACAAAAATGAGTGTTTAAAATTTTTATAATCTGTATAACGTATTGTGTTTTATTTTATTTTTTTCCCTATATTGACATAATATCATATTTTGTACACCAAAATATGTATGTTGTAACTTTAAATTAAAAATATAAATATAATCTTTTCTAGTTAAAATCAATTTTAAAATTAGTATTAGCATATTTTAAATCATTAAATTGTTTCATTTATTGAACTTATTGACAGATAGGAAAAAACTTTAAATATATAAGTTTATTTTTCTTAATAATTAATATATTATTGTTATAAATATGTAATCATGGAAATAAAACAGGAAATTGAACTTTTAATTGTGACGAGAGTGATATGTTACTAAGAAGTTTTTTTATTATAAACATAAAGACATTGGGTTTTCTATTTGTTTTATTTACATGATAATAGTTTTTCGTACCTTCGTTAGACATTTAAAACGTAAAATTGGTTATTCTAAAATATAAAAGTATAACATCATATAGGTGACTTAATGATTAAGACTTGAAATTTTTTAAAAGAGTCGTTGTTATCTCCCACAAGTTTCAACTTCCTACTTAACTTTTAAAAATAAAATATAAAATCAAAATCAAAATCATTAATTTGTATTTGATTTATATCCAAATAAATGCTCTCGGGACACACGTACTTAAAAATATCTTTCACATTTGAGAAACTCGTCCTTCAATTTTATTTCTTGCTTTGGAGACGAGTTTCTCAAATATCACCCTAAACTTGCTTTACATTTGAAACGGTATTTGGACTTTGAAGCATATATATTCAACTTTTATCCACAATGAAAACGTGCTTAAGATATTTAATCTTTTTATGGTCATCTATGTAGCGTGCAGTACGTTGGGTATGTAAAACGTACCCATTTTGATTTTTCTTTTTTTAAAGTTGATGATGTTGTCGATTTTGTATATATGTTTTTAGGCATATCTTCCTCATTTAAGTGTGTTTTAATTGCTAACCTTTCGAATATGATGTTGAATTGTATTAATGTTATTTTCGAAGGTTTGCAGCGGATACCTATAAAATAGTGAACGAAAAGGTGCAAATTTAAGACTTTAACATTAAATAACTTTCATGGCCATGGTTTTGAAAGAGGACAGTGCCTCACTCCTAATACATTACAAGACAATCCATGGCCATGGATTTTTGGGCCATTGGCGCACGCTAATGGTGAGAGGAACTTAGTTTTTGAACGGGGACTCAATGGATCATCTTGGACGGCATCTTGGACTAGGAGGGCTAAAGAGCAACAAAAAAAAGAGGACGCGATTCCAAGCGTTGGGGAGATGATTTTTGTGAAGAACAATCAAGGAATCTTGCGAATCCGACTTCTCCATTCATCATTCTAACACTGATTTGATATCTTTAATACTATATGGATTCTTTTGTTAGTGTTTTGATTGAGATTATAGTAACCCTGACCATGAGATGATTTTCTTTTGCATTTACTTAGATGATTGAACCCTAGTTGTGATGATAACATTATTTGATTGAACATTGTTTTGACGTCGTTGGTTCATTTGGTTACAATTGTTTGGTAAAAACTTGAGATTTCTTTAATGTTCAATAGACAGTCAATCCAATTTGTGGTGAAAGCTTTTTGTTTTATTTCGATTATTTGATTTATCAAATAATTGTTTCTTGGAACCAGAACCGATGAAAAAAAGTTGTTAGGGGTTTTTCAAGTTTATGACTTTATAAGTGAAGTTACATTTTGACAACTCATCTTGTGTAAATTGGATTAGTCTTAATCTATATCTTTGATAATCAAAGCGGTTAAATTTTAAATGAATGTTTTGAGGTGGATATTCTGAAGAACTTCAAATGTCTTTCCAATCTTCATAAAGTTAAATAAGTTGACCAATAAGTTTAATTGGATTGAGAATCATACGTGTTCAATTCAGTTTCGGGTTTAATTAGTATCATTGAGACCAGGGAGAGTGATTCCAAGTGAATGCATTGTTTTAACATTAGTCTGTCCATTGTTTTTGTTTGTTCTGCTTCATGCTTCATAGTCTAAGTTAGTTCATTATTTTTTATTATAATAGTTAATTTAAAATCAACTATTTATTGTCCATGATTAATTAGTAAACAAAGACTTGTTATCATCATTCTGCATTGTTTCTCTGAGATCGATAATCGGTTCTTACCTAAACTATTCTACTATACGATAGATTACACTTGCTTATTGTCTATTATTTTTAGTTTGGATTAGTTTCGTTTTTATCATAAAACATGTGATTAGGAACATAGACATAAGTTGATTTCACCACAACAATTCATCACTTTATTTAAACTAATTTGGACTTGTTTTCTTTCAGATCTTATTAATTATGTAAGTTTTTACAAGTTTGTGAATGAAGAAATTGTAAATGTTTTATCGTTGGAATAACACTGTTTTGAAATAAAACACAATATATGATTTATAGTTAATCTCACAAAATGTTTTGAGAACTTAACCGAGACTATATATATTCTATATTTCTATATTAGAAATCTATATTTCTATATATATATATATAAATATATATATATATATATATATATATATATATATATATATATATATATATATATATATATATATATATATATATATATATATATATATATATATATATATATATATATAATTGGACACACTTAAGCAATTTGTTGGCAAAGCAAGAAAGGAGATCATACAAATGAAGAGATTTGGCTTTAATAAAGATTCTATATAATATAATATAATATTATTATATAATATAATTGAACTCATCAACTCAATTATATGTAGATAAAGTTGGGCACGAACAATTTTTTATGTACAATAATTAATCCGTTATCGATGCTTCCAAATCCAATTTAAATAATTTAAGATGGACCCAAGATTCAAGGGATGCATCATTCTCTACAAGAAATATAGAATATAGATATTTGTATTACACAAAAACAAAATAGTTTTACCCGAGTGTTGCATCATAATCATATAATAAATATTATTTTATTTTAAAAATAATTCGGAAGAAAAAATGTTATGTCCGAGTATAGATGACAATAATGTGATAATAATGATATATATGAATTTTTACAGAATATAATATTAAATGTTATAACATAAAAACAAAATATTTATATACTATATTTAAAACAAAAATTAAGTCGGCTGCCAATGTATAAAACAAAAATTAGGTCAGCTGCATATTTGCCTGCTTAATTAAGATAGTTCTAACGACAATAAATTTTATAATAAAACGTAAATAAAAATAATGCGATCATAATGATAATTCGAACTTTTATAAAACATAATATATCATAAGTTATTATAGAAAAAATAAAACTGTTATATATAAAGTAATAAAATAAGTCAGCTGCTTACCTATCAGCTTCAGCAGCCTGACTGTGAGGTTCACTGTTCAATGAATAGTAACCCGACGTTTTGTAAATAGATATATTGATAATTTTTATAAAATATAATATAAATGTTATAAAAAAAATAAACAATTATATATTATATGTAAAATAAAATAATTAATTAGTTGCATACATGTGTGTTTAATTAAAATAATGCCAACAAGAGATATATTATGTCGGATTATAAATAAAAATAATCTGATCATAAATATATATTCGTGTTTTAGTAAAATATAATATATCAAAAATTATTATAAAAAACAAAAGTATTATATTATATTTATATATACATATACCAGGTTCATCAGCGTACCTATGAGATTCCAGCGTACCCAGCGTACCCTAATGTGAATGATCATTCACATATATTTTTTTTGAATAGACATGTATAAGACAACATTATAAGACTTTTTTTCAAAAGGAGCAACATCATAAATCTTGTGAATGGTAAAAAAAGATCATGTTAATGGTCATTCACACCATTCACATGGTGTGAAATGACCATTCACATAAATATGCATTGAGCATTCACATAATTTTTAAGGTCACAGAAAATGTGAATGTATGTGAAATTCATATATCATGTGTATAACATTAATTTGAACATGGTTATGAGAAAAAAATTAAAAAAAAAGTTTTTTAAGGGTGATACCTTCGGGTGCACTTGATTTCGAGAGGTACCTTTTTGAACCTGTATTTATATATACACACACATATATATATATATATATATATATATATACACACATATATATAAAATAAATCAATTGTTTATTTGCCTGTTTAAGTTGTCAAGCAACTTCACTCAATAAACAATAAGGATTTTGTAAATTTTAACATTTCAAAATTTAAATTACGAAAAAAAGGATTTGACACAAGCTTTATATATCCACAATAAAGTTAGCTAAGTTGTTGTGAATCCCTATTTATACGTTAAACATATTTGTAAATTCTGCTTCGACTATTGTGAATGTGAATTTAACGGTAAAAAATAAAATTCTTTTTCTTCCAAAATAAGTATCCATAATTTTTGGTTTGTCATAAAATAAGTGTCCACTCTGTAAAATTGTAAATAACAAATAGTTCGTTATAATTTATATGATCTCAATTATACCATAATCGTTTGATATTTTATTTTCCAAAATATAATACTCACTACAAGAAAAGTGTCATTTAGTGACACATGTTTTTAGTGACACAAAATAAGTGTCACTATATCTTACTTTTAGTGACACTTATAAAAAGAGTAGGTATAGAGCAATCTTTTACCCACACTTATTCTTTTTTAGTGGCATAAAAATTTTGTCACAAAATACTTGAGGCCTATACCCACATACTTTTTTAGTCACTAAATATCTATACTCACTCCACTTTTACCCACTCTTTTTATTGTGTAGGTAAAAGATTTTGATACATATAGTGACACTTTTTTGACAAAAAAAAGTGGGTAAAAGTGGACTGGGTATAGATATTTAGTGACTAAAAAAGTATGTGGATATAAGCCTCGAGTATTTTGTGACAAAATTTTTGTGTCACTAAAAAAGAAAAAGTGTGGGTAAAAGATTGCTTTATACCTACTCTTTTTATAAGTGTCACTAAAAGTAAGGTATAGTGACACTTATTTTTGTGTCATTAAAAACATGTGTCATTAAATGACAATTTTCTTGTAGTGACTTTTATATTTATTTATCAAAAGATGGTAATTTCTTTAATAAAAAAAAGAGATTAATACTTGTTTTTCTCTATCCATCTTTATTCTGGTTTTTTAAACTTTATAGTATAGAAAGAGCAAATTACACAAACGGTCACCACAATAATTTTATTCAGTCAACCTTATAAGAATGTTAATTTTATTCTTTTAAATATGTTTCATTTCATGTAAACATTTATATAATATTATTTTTTTACTCATGTACATGTATACAAGTTTATATAATTTAATTTTTTTACTCATGTACATATATACAAATATACTCAGATATAGGTCTTGTTTTCGGTTTAGTTTATAATTAAATCAAATATATTAAATTTATGTATATTTTGTTCCTGAAAATATGTGTGTTTTTAAAACATTTAATTTATATATTTTATTTAACTTGATTTGTGAAAAAAACCATTGTCTTGATTATTCTATCTTTAAATGTTTCTAGAAATTAGAAAATTTTATGAAAGATTATCTCATTAAGAAGATTTTTAATGAGACCATTATTTAATTATATTTAAATCCCATAATGTTTAACGTTTGATTGAGAACATTATTTGAATACGTTTAAATCCATTAAGATTATCTTTGGTAAGTTGTGTTTTGTTCATTAGAATTCATTTAAGTATTTACTATTTATTTTGTTTGTTAATTAGGATTTATAAATGTTAATAACTTTATGTGTGTGTGAAAAGGTAATACTAAATATAAGTATATTTACACGAAATGAAACAAATAAAATTAATATTTTTTTAAAAAGTTAACCAAATGAAATTATTGTACCGTTTGCGTAATTTACTCTTTCTTAATATATGAAATTTGAAAAAAAAAAAAAAAAGAGAGAAAAATGATAATAATGATTTTTTTTTTAATATAAGATACCATCTTTAAGTTAATAAATATAAAAGCTTTATGTTTTGGGAAATCTATCTATACTATTAAAAGAGTAACTATACTTATTTCTGGTGAAGCCACGTGTCGTCACCATGAATCGACACGTGGCAGTTATAGATTTTAAAAAGAATAAAGAAATTTAAATCAAATCTATCCAAATCTGATATAATCCACTTTTAAATTCAAATCAAATCAAACAAAATCTAATACTCTACTAACTTATTAATTAAATTTATTCAAATCTAATATAATCCACTTTTAAATTCTAATCAAATCAAATCAAACAAAATCTAATAATCTACTAACTTATTAATTTTAAGATAATATAAGAAAAGCTTAAAAAATATATAAGAAAATAATTACTCTTCAAATATATTTAGAAATATACAAAATTAATAGGTCATAATAAATAATAATATCATCTTATATACTTTTGCTTAAAAAATAATATTTATATCTTTATCTTTTTATTTATTATATTTTATATATATTAGAAATATCCGCGTAATACGCGGGTAATAAACTAGTAAAATATTAAACTATTATGGTTTTGTAACTAACTCACAACATTATAACTTCATGGGGTATTTAGTTCGGGGATTTTGTAGAATTTAATGGGATTTGCATTTAAAATCCAGTGTTTGTTTTGCGGATTTAAAAAAAAAAATAATTTAATCCCAAGATTTCTTAAATCCCATCATTTTTTGTTATACAAAAACTTAACCTCCCTCCTACGATTTTAAATCTCGGTTACTATGCATTCTTTAGATTAGCTAATTAACCCTAAATATAATACAAATTTTTGACGAAATCCTGATAAACGTAAATGCTGTATAATGCAAATTTTTTGATAGAATGCAAAACTAGAAAAAATCTGCGAACTAAATAACTCATTGTGTGCCTTTAAAGTAACTCTATAATGTGTTTGGTTTGAGATTTCTAAAAGTTGGGAATGAGTGACAAAAGACATAAATTTGGTTTAAGGTTTTAGAATGAAAACCATGATCGATCATTTCCCAAACCAAAACGCTAACCCCACCAACAACACCTGTACCTTACCCCGTCCAAACTCATCCACCCTACCCACTTAATTACCCAGCCATCATCCCATCATTATAACTCTCGTTTCATCCTTACTCTTATCCTACCATACTCCATCATATCTTATCCACCAACCAGGGCCGGTCGTGAGGTTTTTGATGCTCAGGGCGAAACAATTAAAAAATGGCCTATCTAAATACTTAGACAAAAAACATTAATTTTAAGGGGTTTGGAACCTAGTTAAGCTATACATATGCGAATAACCAACCTGAAACAAACATCCTAATGCTAAATGCAGTCTAGAAGAAATCAACATAACATGATCATGTCCTTAGCTCATGGTTCAAATGGGAACAAAATATGTTCTTTAATATGTCAAATTGGACAAACATATTGTGCCAACTACCAAAACGCTACAGATATTCCGTGTATGCTTTTTTATTTGTATTAGTAGAATTATAAGTTTGTAACTAGTAACCTAATTAGTGTGCTATATCCAGACTTGTTACTCAACATAGCACCCTAAGATCGATCAGTTGGGCACTTCTAATTAGAGAACTATGTCGATTGGGCACTACTAAGCAGTTAAAAAATGATTCTTAAATTAACCATAGAAGGGCGCAGACAAAATAGATCAAACTAGAAACGATCGAGGCCAAGTAGAACAATAATACTAAAGAAATCACCAAATGCATCAACATGACAACATGAATCCGATAACGAAAATCGCAGTTCAAAACAACATCAAAGCGAATGAAATACCGAGAAATAGTGCAGCAAGTCCAGCGGTAATACTTGTGGTGGTACTGGCGAATGTGCGAACGACGAGGAAGCTACGGTGGCACCAACGTAGATTTTGGGAAATGGTATAGAAAGAGGTGGTTAATAGAGGATTTTGATGATCACAGAACAGAGACGAAGAGTTGAAGAATGAAGACAGAAGAGTTACTTTCGTATATTTTGAAATCGTTTGATCGATTCGACCATTGACGATTCGTTGTCTCGCTATCGAAGTTTGCAATACTCCACCGTCCACGGCATCGATTCGTTGTCTCAACCAGTCCACCGTCGATTGCATTCCTCCACGACATCAAAGTTAGAAACTCCATTAATGCTTTCGTCTTATGATCAGACGATCCCTATTCCCTCCCCTCCTGATGCTTATATGTCGTTTGAATTACCGTAGCAGCGTAGCATGCCTAATGCCTTTGGCGCTTCTTTTTCCCATTTACCCTAGCAGACATTAATGAATTATTTATTGGGCCCAAGTTTTATAAATCTGATTATTAATGGGCCTAATATACAACACAACCTAAAAAAAATTTATGCCCTATCCTAACTTGCTGCCCTGGGCCCAAGCCCACTTCGCCCCCCCTATTGGGCCGGGCCTGCCACCAACCCTATCTTACATTACTTGATTTTATCTTACTCTTTTTTATCCTATTCTATCTTGGTTGTGGTGTCAACGACGTTGGTGGTGGCGATGGCAGTGACAATGGTAGATGTGGTGGTGCCAATGATGATAGTGGCTGTGGGGATGTCAACAAAAAAGATGGTGGTGAAGATGGGTGATGGCAAAGGCATCGACGATAGTGGTGATGATGCTAGTGGATTCGATAACAATCAAGGTGATGGTAGTAATCACAATGGTGGTTGCGATGACGATGATGATGTAAGATTAGTGGTGGTAGTGGACTATGTGCAAAAACCGAACATGATAATGGATTAATGATTAAGACTCAATGGTCGTATACAATAGGGTGGTTAGATGGTTCTCAACCACCCCTAACTAGCCTAATAATATTTATTTATTATAATATTTTAAATCATTTTTGTCTATATATAAATAATCAGCCACCTTCAACTTAAAATAATTTATTTAAGTCAAATAGGTGAGTATGTTTTTCCTAAATAAAATTCATGAGCATGAAAATTTTCAGGACTGAGGATTGTATTTAGCTAGTTAAATAGTAATAATGAGTTAGTGATCATGGGTTGAGAGATTTTTAAAGATAGATTTTGATAAAACTTTTGTTAATTTAAGATGTAAGTTTTTTATTCAAAACATTTTAATTTGTTAATTTTTTTTTTCCAATTATATGGCAGTACACTATAAATTTTAAAGTTAATTATAGTCATCCTTAACTCGAAATTCTAGTTTCGCCTCTAATCAAAACAAAGAGACCATCCAATATATTTTTTAGACATTCCTATTGTGAATCCATTTATTATTCTCTGGTTTCAAATTTCAACCAAGTATCATCTTAGTTACTTGTTATTATAAATTAAAATGGAATGAGAATAATGTTGCGTTTGGTAGAGGGAATTGAAGAGACAAAAAATGAGGACAAAAATTAGGTTTTTAGACTATGAAACTTGAAAATACAATAATCTTATGATTGTTATAATTCTATTTCTCAAATTTTAATTTCTACTTAATTCTCCACTATTGCTAGAGAAATGAGATAATTGAATTTTAAGCTATATATTGATGCAACTTGAGATTTTATAGAGAATTGATATGCATAATTCAAGTATTCTAACTAATAATTTAACTTTATTTCCTTTCTCTTGGATTCTCTCTACCAAACATAACCTAAATGTCGTTAACAAAATTGTATATATTGTAACATGCTACAAGTATTTTAATGATTATTTTTCAAGTCTTTGACACATCAAATAGTACGTGTAAATATTACATGTAAAGTCTTATCGACTCCTTGTTCCCCAACCCCTCTGGAAAGGAACAAGTTAAAATACATTTTATCTCTACGGCGCACGTGCACCCCATGCCGATGTGTCCCTCGCTCTCCACCTCTCCTTTTATGTAACTTCCACCTAACAAGTAAGACGGGTGAAATGGTAAAAATGACTTGCAGTAAAAATTAAGCTAAAACATAATTTTTATTAAAATATAATTCTAGAAAATGATTTATTAAACAAATTGTTGTTTGGAAAAAATTTCAGAATTATGTTCAATTTTTCTCTCTTGATCATCGACCCGTTTGAGGGTGGAAAGAAAATGAAGGAAAATAAAGTAAAGAGTAAATTACATAAATGGTCCCTGTGGTTTATAGCAAATTACAGGTTTCGTCCCTAACTTTGAAAAATTACACTGGTGGTCCATATTTTGAAACCTTGTCACGCTTTCAGTCCCTAAGAAACTCAATTTTTAAAAAATTCCCGTTTTACCCTTATAAATTAATTTCACATATAGTCCTTAATCAATTAATTTAGTTTTTTATATTTAATTGTTTAATTAATAAATGATATTTTACTTATTAGTATAATAATTTAATTACAATTTATTTATGCATTTACCTATATATTAATAAGTTTTATTACTATGACTATTATTATTTTGTTGTTGTTGTTGTTGTTGTTGTTGTTATCTACATTCGTTCGTTTTGACAAAAATATTTATCTTATCATAATTTTTTGTTTTATAAAATTTTTTTTCATTTACCAATATATTTAATTAATTTACCATTCTTATTTTCCTATATTAATTTTGAAATACTATTAATGTTTTTTTTTTAAATTCTAAACATGAAAAATATGTACATTCATTTATAAATTTTAAAAATCATTCATTCTTATTTTATAGATTTTTATAAGTAGATTATTGTATATTCTAAATATGAGTATAACATAGGGCTGTAAAACGAACAAAACGTTAATGAACATATCATTGTTCATGTTCACTCGGTTCGTTTATAGCACTAGTGTAACATATCATTTCGTTTAATAAATAAACGAACACAAACGAACTTCTCGCAAAGGTTCGCCGAACGTTTGATTTGTTTCCATCCTTATGTTACACTCATAAAAATTTTGAAAAATGCTAAAAAAATTACAAGCTTCTTAAAGTTTATTAGAAATAATACAAATTTACTAACACTATTTTATATGTAGAATATACAATAGTCTACTATAAAAATCTATAAAATAAGAATGAAAAATTTTAAAAATTTGTAAATGAATGTACATATTTTTCATGTTAATACTTTTAAAAACAACAATAATAGCATTTGAAAATTAATATATTAAAATAATAAGGGTAAATTAATTAAATACTAAGATAGATGGAAAAATTATAAAACAAAATTTAATAAATAAAAATATTTTTGTCAAAACGAATGAATGTATATTATAATAATAATAATAATAATAATAATAATAATAATAATAATAATAATAATAATAATAATAATAATAATGAATCTCATTAATATATAGATAAAATACATGAATAAATTGTAATTAAATTCTAAGTATTTATTAATTAAATAATTACAAGTATACAAATAATTAAATATAAAGAAAAATCAAATTAATTGATTAGGGACCAAATGTGAAATGAATTTATAAGGGCAAAATTAGAATTTTTAAGGGAGAATTTCATATATGTTCCTCTAAAACTGCATAATATCATATATACCCAAGCCAAAATTTTTTTTTCATATATATCCTTCTAAAACTTCATAATATCATATTTACCCAATTTAAAACTTTAATATCATATATACCCTTTCAAACTTTTAAATATATCAAATATATCCAAATTATTTATTTATTCTTTTTTATTACTTTAAAACTCATAATAAATATTCATTAATAAAGAAATGACCAATCTACCCTTTTTATTTCTTAAACTTCATAATATCATATTTATCCAATTGAAAACTTTAATATCATATATACCATTTTAAACTTTTAAATATATCATATATATATCCAAATTATTTATTTATGATCTTTTATTACTTTAAGATATTAAATCTTTTACTTCTTGACGGAATTCGGTGATTCAAATTTTAATTTGTTCGTTAAGTCAAAGCCTACATAATTGAAGACTTAATCAAGGTAATTAACATTTAAATCCCTTGATTTTACAGGTCCGGGTGCTCGTGGTAGGCTTCTACTTAAGGAACAAATGAAATTTGAATCACCGAATTCCATCAAAAAATAAAAGATTTGATATCTTAAAGTAATAAAAGATCATAAATAAATAATTTGGATATATATATGATATATGTAAAAGTTTAAAATGGTATATATGATATTAAAGTTTTCAATTGGGTAAATATGATATTATGAAGTTTAAGAAATAAAAAGGGTAGATTGGTCATTTCTTTATTAACGAATATTTATTATGAGTTTTAAAGTAATAAAAAAGAATAAATAAATAATTTGGATATATTTGATATATTTAAAAGTTTGAAAGGGTATATATGATATTAAAGTTTTTAATTGGGTAAATATGATATTATGAAGTTTTAGAAAGATATATATGAAATTCTTTTTTTGGCTTGGGTATATATGATATTATGCAGTTTTAGAGGGACATATATGAAATTCTCCCAATTTTTAAAAAGGTAAGTTGCTTAGGGACTGAAAGCGTGATAAGGTTTTAAAATATGGACTACCTATGTAATTTTTCAAAGTTAGGGACGAAACCTGAAGAACAAAAAAAACACCAACTAATTTCATTGTTCATTCATTTTCTTTCCATTATTTTTCACTGTTAAAAAATTTTAAAGAACCCAACGTAATATTTTCATCCAAAAAATAGGAGAAACATATTTTCTTTCTTTTACTTTCATTCCCGTTTATTTTCATTCCACCCTCGAGAGAACACGTTAGCAAACATCCGACGGACGATATATTCATGAGATATATGTATGCAATCTCGGGCATTCACCAATTACCGCTTTCCCTCGTATACTGGTATCCGGTTTCCGGTATTACGAAACCAATAATTCGCGTCCGGTCTATATATATGCCCATTTTTCCTTCATTTTACTGCATCATTTACAACAGTTACATATATCGAGCCATCGGTTAAAAGAAGAAAGTGGAGTAGGAGATGAGTTATTTGAGCCGTGTATTCATGACCGCCGGGGTTGCTGTCGCCAACGGCCACACCGATCAAGGCCACAAACTAAAGTCAGGCATCAAGTCCTTTCAGCAAGGAAAGAAGGCTTTCACTTCCTCCAATTCTGGCGTCGATCCGGCTGATCTTCGTCCGCTCTCAGGCGTGGTGGGTGCCGATGTCGGGAGATTGCTCGGCGGAGATGAAAGAAGAAAGCAATCGGATGATTCTCTTAGGCAAGTCATGTACATGAACTGCTGGGGTCCCAGCTAAAAACGTAATCGGATAAATACGTCGGTGATCGGAGTTTTCTCCATCGACGAGAAAACAATGATGGGAGCTGAGTGGGTGATTGGGGGGTGGGACCCGCATTTTAAGTGGGAAAATGCTGGATGGGGGTGAAATTGACAATAGCTTCAAACATGAGGGTGTATATTTGTAGTAGTTTGTGTAAGTTTTGGAGCAACAATGTAAATACTTTTCCGAAACAATGAATCTACATAAAGAACTTTCTAGTTTCTAGGAATTGGCAAAATAAATACTTCATGTCTCCCGTACTATTTATCCATCTTTCTTTTTTAATTTTTTTTCTCGAATTAATTATTCATATCTATAGATAGTTTGATAAGAGGGTGTTTGGATTTGCGTTTAAAAAAGTGCTGTAGTGTTTTGGAAACTAATAATCAGATATTGCTGTAACAAAAAGTGCTGCAGAAAATATAGTGTTTGGTTTAGCTTTTACTGTTTGATATCATAATTATCAAATAATCAGTTTTTAAAGTGTTTGGATTTGCGTTTTTACTTGTAAAATGACCAAATAATCACTTATTAAGCAAATAAGCTATAATTTTTAACTTATGAAAAAGTATGGTAGGACAAACGCTAAACGCAAATAATCACTTGTAATATATGCAATCCAAACACTTTAAACCAATTATTTGCGTTATTGTAACGTAATAAACTAATAATCACGTTTATAACGCAAAACCAAACACACTCTAAAAGTTATTAAATTTCAATAGTATGTTTAATTATATAATCAAGAAAGATTAATTGTTTGAAATTAATTAAGGACTAAAAAATAAAGTTGTTAACTTATTGATTAAAGATTATAACCATCATAGACTTCTCGAACTATATGTTTCTTTTTGAAGTGGGAAAATAATTTGATACGGAACGATTATATAACTAGTTTATGAACTAACTTAGTACATAATAACTATTAACTAATAAAATTTATTGATTCAATTCACTAATTTAATTATCAAATGTTTATTTTGTCTTTTATATGTGTAATTAAAAATATATATGCTTGTTTATTTATCCTTTGAATTGTGATGATACAATCGATATCATCGAGGAAATGTGCAAGGTGGGGTAATATAGAATAATAATATTAAAATTAAAAGTCATTCGACAGGTATTATAAAATACTATTATAACTTGGATTTTATCTGTATGGTGTCTGGTTAAACCATTTAATTAAAGAAATAATTAATAAAATAATTAATATTGCAATTCGTTTATTAGTTTTACCCAAATCAAAATAACCTACCAAAGTACCCACTATTTTCATTACCAGGCTTACGTTACACCCAATGTTTAAGTTACCTATATCTTTTATTGGTTTTTATTGCATTGCGTTACAAAAAGTTGAAAAGTAACGAAAATACATTATCTATTTGTTAACAAATCTTTTTCTTAACATTTCCAAGATATTTTTTATACTTTTTATAACCCAAATCTATATTTGTCATTTCAAAAGATTTTTTCCTTCATTAATATTTTACATTTTTAAAATTATATCAAAATGAAAATTAGAGTATTACATTACTATTTACGTTACCAAGTTTTTTTGTAACGAAAATCCATTGTTTGTAAATTTTTTGTATATGATGTTACCAATTTTTTTGTGATGAAATTTCTTTTTTTTTTTGACACGTTACGTTACCAAATTTTTTGGTAAGGAAATTCTACTTAACCTACATTTTTGTATATTATGTTACCACTTTTATTACCAATCTTTTTTGTAACGAAATATCATTTTTTTGTTACTTTTTGTATATTACATTAACACTTAAGTTACTAGAATTTTTTGTAACGAAATGTAATTTTTATATATTTTTTTTATAAAAAAAACGTTACCAAAAATTTTTTGTAATGCAATTTTACTTTTTATATATTATGTTATCATATTTTATTGAATCAAAACTTCAGTTTTTTTTTTGTGTGCATTAAGTAAATAATACACGTAGATTCAGAAAAACATAAAATGTAATTTTGTTACCAAAAAATTGATAACGTAAAAATACAAAAAATGAAATTTCATAACAAAATAATTTTGGTAACATAAATGGTACAGTAATATAAAAAAGCATAAAAACAGAAGTACTTGTACTTTTTTACAAATTTTTTAGTATCAAAATTTTAATTTTGGTAACGTAATATACATAAAGTTCAAAAAATGAACTTTCACTACCAAATTTTTTGGTAACATATATAGTAACGTAATAGATAAAATATACAAAATTATAATTTCGTTATCAAAAATTTTGGTCAAATAAATAGTAACTTAATGTAGAAAATTACAAAAAAATAGAATTTCAATTGGTAAGGTAATAGTACGGTATCCTAATTTTTATTTTGGCGTAAAAAAGAAAATTAAATAATAGTAATGATGAAAAAAATATCTTGAAATGACATATGTAGATTTAATAAAGATTTAAATTATAAAAAAAGTACAAAATGAATATTTTGCAAATGACAAACAAAGATTGATAACGAAATTGTGTGGTACTTTTCATTAATTTTTACATGTTGTAATTAATATAAAACATATAAAAACTAATAAAAAGTACAAGTAACGTAAATTGTGGTTGTAACGTAATAAAAGTAACAAACATAGTGAGTATTTCGATTAGGTGACTTTATAGAGGGTTCTTTTTAAGTTTATACCTCGGACCTCTAAAATGATAGGACCGACACTGATTAGGTGGTATTCGAAAACTGGAATGTGGTTGTGTTATATGTGATGTATAATGCACGTTTTAGATTAGAGCCTATTTGCCTATATTTTTCTTTATGATCTTCTTTACAGGCTGATAGAACAGGGCCAACGCAGGTGTTTGATGAATTGATGTGGGTTTTGAACGCATGGTCAGTGGATGGAAAATCACTAAAAGAATAATCCTATTCATTTGGCAATGCATCCAAAGGTAAATACCTTCAGGCAGGGGTGACAATCTTGACCCAATGGGCCGAACAGTTAAATTGGCATATTGTTAAAAACTAAGATAGAACATATATTTTTTAAAAAAATGAAATTTTAAAAAATGATGTATTAAACAAATTGTTCTTTGAAAAATATTTCAAAATTATGTAAAATTCATCACTTTTGGTCATCAACCCGTTTGTTTGAATGAGCTGAAATTGCCACCCTTGCCTTCAGATTAGTCAGCTAAAAGCAATTAGAGGTAATGATATTGCATGCTAGGTGTTGAATGAAATGGTTCAACGACATTATATATTGGCAATACATAGTTTAGGCTTTTTTTTTAGAGATGCAATGTTTTCAATTACTTGTCTTTGTGAATATGTTAGTTTACAAGAGTGGTCAGGATTAAATATTACTTGTTTATGTGAATATGTTTGTCCATGTGACACATGTACGTAACTGTGAGAATAATAGAACAAAACAGGGCCGATTCTGAGGGTGTGCAGTAGGTGTTCAGGGCCTCATCATTGACCGGTGATAGGAAAAAATATGAAAAGCTAAAGTCTGCTTAAGTTTAATTATTGTGTCTCACGTCATTAACAAAAACACATGTGAGTGTGAGGATGTATGATTATTAAAAATAAACGTATAACAATGCCATTTCAGATAAATATAAACGAAATGCAGAAAGTTTGGGAAGTCAAGGTCAAGGCAGAAGTTCATTTCATGGTCGTTTACAAATTCAGAATTTCTCCAAACTTAAAATAAAAAGTTACAACCAGGGACCCTCTCCAATTTTCTTAGAAAATGCCATTTAACTCTCTCCTTAATTAATTATGAATCAACTAATGTCATCGATAAAATTTGGATAAACAAGATAAGCTGATATATATAATTTTAAACGTCCACTCTTTAGTTGGGTCCCCAACAGCTCAAGTACATCACTTGCCGGAAAGAGTCTTCGGATTGTGTATTCCGTTCTGTAGTAGAGCTGAGTTTTGATCCTAAGAAGCTTGAAATTAAGAGGGCGGATATCAGCAGAGGAAGTGAAAGCCTTCTTGCCCTGGCGAAAGGACTTGATGAGTGTGCATCCTTGATCAGCTAGCGTGTCCGTTGACAACCGCTACTCCAGCTGCCATCCATACACGGCTCAGACAACTCATGATGCTGTGATTCAATTAATTGGTTTGGTTTCTTGTGATTCGCTAATATGTTGTAGAAACCGAACGTAGGGGTCGGGGGGGTATTTATAGAGGGGAGTTATGAGGTAAAATAGTTGTACGTAATGTACAACGTTTCAACGCATGGTTTGGCTTTTATAGACACTTGGATACCAGCTAGTATTATTGGACATAAAGTATAGGAACAAAACTAGTTCAAATAGGAAGAAATCAAACTAAAAACAATTTTGGAGATAATAATTGGGAAGAGAACTGAAGGTAAACATTGTCAGTCGTTTATAGTGATTATAATAAAACACATTTTCGATCCACTTTCAGTTACGTTCTAAATTCTAATCAAGACTGACTAAGAAAGGGCAGGGGTGATTATCCATCCACGCTCAAAAGCGATTTCAATATGTTACTTACATACAAAGACTTGTAAAGAAATACTGATAGAGAATGATATTCAATAAACAACATTGATTTATACTTTAAAGTTTAAGTATGTAGGTGGGAGTGCATGCAAGTAGGATGATGGTGATCGAAAAGCAATACTATAAAAGTGCATTCATCTATCATTATTATTAGTGTGAAGCTAGGACACCGATCGAGGGTTTAATAACGAAGTTTAATTTCCTTTGATAAGATCACTAGCAAGTTAGAATTGATCGATATGAACAACCCTGCAGCTATACGTACATGCATATCGCAAATAGCTTATTAACTTATGTTGTCAAAATATATGTTCAATAATTGAGATATGAGCATATAAAGAAAAATTGAAAACGATAGGCAACAAAACTCTCCCATTAAGAAATGTAAATCATATATGATTCAGACTTCAAAGTATATATTGAAGTGGTGCATGATGGCGAAGTCAGTGCGATTCAAGATTCTCATGTTTAATGGAAAATCTCTATTTTTTGATCACTTTTGCTTTTATTTCTTTTGGATAATGCATGGAAGGAAGTTTTAGCATAAGAAGTTATTTATATTGTTATAGTTAGTTCAGTTAGTTATTTTCTGTTATAAAGTTAGTTAGTTGGTAGATTTTCTCTATAAATAGCATTGTATTTTCTCTTCGTTGAATCAATGAAATACAATTTCAATCATCTACTATCTTTGTTAATATGGTATCACAGCTTATACGATCTGATTTCCGCTATTATTCTATCTGATTTCCCTTCAATATCAGAGTATACAATCTGATTTCCGCCATTAGCCTACCAATTCTCTTCAAAATCCATACTCATGGATCAAACTCATACCCCTGCTAATTTCGGATCATCCTTAAAAGGAAATGATCCAAACATGTTCCTTATCTCAAATCCACTAAATGGAAATGAGAATTATATGCAATGGAGATACTCTATACAGATCGCTTTAGGAGCTAAAAAGAAATCTGAATTCATCGAAGGCACCAAACAACGGCCTGAAATTGAAGGAGCTGAGCTAGACGATTGGATCAGCAATGACTGCATGGTACGATCATGGCTTCTGAATGCAATATCAAAAGACATTGTTGGAGCATTTGTTTTTTCGACAACTGCAAGAGAATTGTGGTTAGATCTTGAAGAACACTTTGGAGAAAGCAACGGTCCCTTAATCTATCAACTACAAAGACAGATAGCGTCAATTAATCAAGGTGATTCTTCTCTGTCCAAATATTATACAAAACTCAAACAATTGTGGGATCAACTAAACTGCATCACTGAAATCCCACCGTGCACTTGTGGATCTGCAAAAAGTCTATCAGATCTGAATTCATCAACTAGATTAATGCAATTCTTAATGGGATTGAATGATCACTACGATAGTTTGAGAAACCAAATTTTGGTTTTAGATCCCCTACCATCTGTTCATAAAGCATATTCAATGGCTTTAAGTGTAGAGAAACAAAGAGAAATTCAAGTAAAATTCTCTGCTCCTACTGAGGTGACTGCTCTGTTCACCAAAGCTCCTTCACAAAACAATAAAAAATCGTTTCAAAGTAAAATGAAGGTTGATTCAAGGTATAAGCCGAATAGTGAAAGGTTTTGTGACTCCTGTAAAGTTACTGGACATACCAAGGATACATGTTTCAAAATACATGGTTATCCTGAATGGTATAAGGAGTTAAAGGATAAAAAGAAACAGGTCCAATCTGCACACATGGTACATCAAGAAGATAATCCACTTCAGTGCTCTGAAAATAATCAGAATACCAACCAGCAGAACATGGATTTCTTGTTTCAACAATTTGCTTCTTTCATGAAGAATAATCAACAAGGAAACTGTGCAAACTTCTCTCATTTTGGAGATTTTGCAGGTATGAACCTCTCTTTATTGAACTCATCAAGAAGTGATCAGTTTTCAAATAAGAAATGGATTCTTGATACCGGTGCCACTGCTCACATGTGTGCTGAATTGTCATACATGGAAAAACCTTATAAGATTGATAAGTACACTCCTGTTTTTCTCCCTGATGGATCAATTAAACCAGTTTCTCATAAAGGATCCATTACATTAAACTCAAAACTGGTATTGAAAGAAGTACTTCATATACCAGAGTTTATATGTAACTTGTTGTCAGTTCAAGCTTTATCTGAATCTGCTCAGATAGTCTTCAAATTCTACCCAACATACTGTCTCTTACAGGACCTAGCAACTAATGCAATTGTGGCTGAGGCAAAGGTGATTGGGAGGCTTTATGTTCTGGATTCTGATAGCATTCTTTCTTCTTGTAACAGCTCAAAAGAATTTGTTACAATTGAGAAATGTAATAATGCTCACAGTGAAAATAAAGATAATTCTTTGATTTGGCACAAAAGGTTGGGGCATTCTTCTTATGATGTTTTGAACCACTTACAGTTTATTAGTGGTAAAAACACTTCAAATGAACCATGTTTGCCTTGTCATTATGCAAAACAACAAAGGTTACCTTTTCCTAACAGTGAATCAATGGCAGATGAGAGTTTTAAATTGGTTCATGCAGATTTATGGGGACCATATAAGAGTAAGACTATTACTGAGTGTTCTTACTTCTTAACTCTGGTAGATGATCATTCAAGAGCTACTTGGACGTTTTTGCTGCATGATAAAACTCAAACATATCAAACTCTGTCCAATTTTTTCACCTACACCCTCAATCAGTTCAATAAAACAGTTAAGATCATTAGGACTGATAATGGGACAGAATTCATTAATCATAACTGTTCAAGACTGTTTTCTTCACATGGGATCATACATCAGAAGATTGTGCCTTATACTCCTCAGCAGAATGGTAGAGTTGAAAGAAAACATCAACATATTTTGCAGATTGCAAGAGCCTTAATGTCACAATCCAACTTACCAATCTGTTTCTGGGGACATGCCATTCTTATGGCTACATACATCATTAATATCCTTCCAACAAAAACTCTTGATTGGAAAACACCTTATGAGAAATTATATCAGAAAGTTCCTTCTTATACAAATTTGAAGGTGTATGGATGTTTGGCCTTTGCTGCAAATGTTAGTCCACACAAGCAGAAATTTGACTCAAGATCAATTCAGTGTTGTTTTATTGGATATAATCCTGGACAGAAGGCTTACAAGCTGTTTGATCTTCATGAGAAGAAAATTTTTATGGCAAGAGATGTTATTTTCTATGAGGAACATTTTCCTTTTACTTCCACAAAAGAGTCTCTACTTGGTCCATATCCTATTATTCCTAATGTTGCTGTTGCAGATTCAGATTCAGACTTTGATTCAGACTTTGAAGTTAGTACCCGAGATTTTATACCATCCACTGATTATAATCCAGATTTATTGGATGATGAAGTTCATGAAGCTGCCCAACATCAAGAAGAAGTACCCGAACCTGTTCACTTTGCTGAATCTAATCATAGATCCAGAATTAGAAGAAAACCTTCATGGCATAGAGATTATGTCATGTACTCTAATACTCAATCTCATGGTGGTCAACAACAAAATTCTAAACTCCTTCAATCACCATATATTCCACCCACTTTTCCATATGTTCAATCTTCCATCCTAACTGATGATCATAAAATCTTCTTAACTTCTATTTCTTCCTTCATGAACCATCCTCTTATGATGAAGCATGTGAACAAGCTGAATGGGTACAAGCTATGGACAAAGAAATTGGAGCACTAGAAGAAAACAACACATGGACCATTGTTCCATTGTTACCATCCATGAAACCTATTGGTACCAAATGGGTTTACAAAGTAAAAGTCAAAGCTGATGGCAGTATTGAGCGATATAAAGCCAGATTAGTGGCAAAAGGGTACAATCAAAGGTTTGGAATTGATTATCTTGATAGTTTTTCACCAGTAGCCAAAATTGTCACTATACGGATTCTTCTTTCTTTATCCACTTCAAATGGATGGTTTCTACATCAACTAGACATCAACAATGCATTTCTGCATGGATATCTAGATGAAGATGTTTATCTCATTCCACCACAAGGATATGGGAAGGCAAGAAAAGGAGAAGTCTGCAAACTGAATAAGTCTTTGTATGGACTTAAACAGGCTAGCAGACAATGGCACATTGAGTTCTGTGAAAAATTGGTAAAATTTGGTTTTTCTCAATCAGCACATGACCATTGCTTGTTTGTTAAAGGTGAAGGAGAAACTTTTGTAGCATTAGTTGTCTATGTGGATGATGTGTTGATCACAGGACCAAAGGAAGAGTGTATCATACAAGTAAAGCAGATGTTACATGAAGCTTTTACAATCAAAGACTTGGGTCATGCAAGTTATTTTCTAGGTGTGGAATTACTCAAAACAAATGAAGGTCTTTATGTAAATCAGAGGAAATACATCCTTGACATTATTTCAGAAGCTGGATTAACTGGAGTGAAGCCGGTTCCAACACCAGTTATTAAAAACCTTCAGTTGGTTTCAGAAGAAGGAAAATTGCTACATGATCCAGAGAAATATAGAAGGTTGGTGGGGAGACTACTATACTTGAATTTTACAAGGCCTGATATTAGCTATGTTGTGCAACAGTTAAGTCAATTTTTACATAATCCCACCGAAATTCATTGGAAAGCTGCACTACATGTTCTGAAGTATTTAAAGGGATGTCCTTCTAAAGGAATTTTTTTCTCAAAAGATTCATCACCCATAAGCATAACAGCTTATAGCGATTCTGATTGGGCAACTTGCAAAGAAACAAGAAGATCATTAACAGGATTCTGCATTTTCCTAGGGTCCTCACTTATTTCTTGGAAGACAAAGAAACAAAAGACAGTTTCGAGATCATCTTGTGAAGCTGAATATAGAAGTCTTGCATCAACAGTTTGCGAACTTCTTTGGATAAGCTACATTCTCAGAGATTTCAAGATTCAATTCAAGATTCCAGTGAATTTGTGGTGTGATAATAAGTCAGCCATACATATTACAAAGAATCCTATATTCCATGAAAGAACAAAGCACCTTGACATTGATTGTCACCTTGTTAGAGATCAATTTAAAATTGGTTTCGTTCTACCACAACACATTTCAACAAAAGAGCAAGTTGCAGATATGTTCACAAAAGGTCTGTTTGGGCCACATTTTCAGTTTCTTTTATCCAAGCTGAATCTGCGAGACATTCACAATGATTCATCTTGAGGGGAGCATTTTAGCATAAGAAGTTATTTATATTGTTATAGTTAGTTCAGTTAGTTATTTTCTGTTATAAAGTTAGTTAGTTGGTAGATTTTCTCTATAAATAGCATTGTATTTTCTCTTCGTTGAATCAATGAAATACAATTTCAATCATCTACTATCTTTGTTAATAGGAAGCCTTTTTCTTTTAAGCAATAATGATATATGGATGGAACTTGTATAATTCTTTTGACTACATATATAAAGATTGGAGATAAGCTATAAGAAAATTAAGAGAGTGAAACCAGAAATGGTATCATTCATATAAAAAGCACGTATCTTTTTTTCGACATTTAACTTGTTAATTAAGCTAATTCTTTATTGGTTTTGTCATTTTGACCATAGGAAACTTTGATAACTACGTACGTTCAAGGACCATTTAAACCTGTATCATTGTTTATTCATGCATGCAGTGGCCGAATCAGAAAACCTTCATCTTAAGAGTCGATTTTTCATAACCGGTATAGGGATATTTTTGAAAATCATTACAATACTAAAAATAATATAAGTAGTTTAAAATATCAAACTCAATGCAGTAAAAATTCGTTCAAATTAATGGCTTAATTTGTTTTTTTGTGAAGAATAAAGCCTGGATTTATATAAAAAACCAATCTATAGCTTCATGAGTTGCGGCTCTGTAACTTCCAATCGATGGCAACCGGCTTCTTAATTTAAAGGGCTTCTTAATTTCAATCCTAGGCCTGTAAATTCCAAGTGAAATCAACGTTAGGTTTTTTGATTTATGATTTTCGAAGGCCATCGTTCATCTATTCAAAATCACAGGTATGAGTTCGATGGATTATTGTGTAAAATTTTGAGTTCGATGGATAATTGTGTAAAATTTCTATTTATGATTTTCGAATGCCATCGTTCATCTATCGAATCAAATACATTACGAATGTTGTATGAGTTCGATGAATTATTGTGTAAAATTTTGAGTTTTAAGCATATTTATTATATTATGACTAATATTAGGTTTTAATTTTGAGTTTGACTGTTGATTAATTTGGTTTTGATGAAAATTCAGTGTGGTTACTAATGTTCATCCATGGAGTGGATATTTACAGTGTAAATCAGTTTGTGTATGATGCAAATGTTCAATAAATTTTTTTGAAGCATACATATAAAAGGTAGATTCAAAAGGTAAACAATAGAAGCAATCTGGTTTTGTTAGGGGATCCAAGTAATATGAAATGAGACACCCCAATTAACGTTTCTTTTGCCAATATTAAGTTTTTTTTGAACGACAAACTAACCTACTCCTACACCTAAACTACTTCTTTGCACACCACCTAAATTCAAACTTGCATCTGACGAGAATCTAATCGACTAATCCGTGACCTCTCACTTGCATATCACCTTTCATACCAGATGGACTAAACCCAACTGGTTGCCAATATTAAGTGAGTATTACCTAATATCAAATTCTACTTTATTTTGTGAAAACCCAAATTAATTTGGTTGCGCCATGGCCATTTGCCTTGAAAAATAACAGGTAGCAATGGATGTATCAAAAAGGAATATTAGAGAGAAGACAGATAGATAAGCTGCAAGAATATGGCAAAACCAGGAGCCAGATGTCCCAGTTAAGTATTATCCTTTTGGTCATCCTTATGTATCTATCAATGTTGTATCTTTTTTAAGTTATTCTTTTAGCCTATTCAGTGAACCAACCATATTTAGGAGTTATTTAGATTTGAAAAAGTTTTGTAGTGTTTTAGAAAATTGATAATCATATCATAGTTTTATCAAAAAAAAAAAAAAAAAATACTATATTTAATTTAGTTTCTGTTGTTTGGTATCACAATTATCAAATAGTTAAGTGGCGTTTGGTTCGCAGAATGTTTATTCCTGGAATGGAATCTGTCAAGGAATGGAAATCTGGAAGGAATGAAATCTGTCGGAATAGAAATGGAGACGGGTGGAGATAAAGTCTAAGGTTTGGTTTTAGAACTGTTAAAATCTTTGAAACGAAATTTAAATTCCATGGCACTAACCCAAGGAAAATAGATTCCTCCAAAAGTGGTGTTTTTTTATTTAAAAAAAAAAAGAATCTTTCATTCCATTCTTTTTTACTGCCAAACAGCACATCGGAATGGAATTTCATTCCAATTCCATCCAATTCCGTCAGATTCTGTGAACCAAACGCCCCCTTAGTTTTTAAAATGTTTGGATTTACATTTTAATTAACATATAAAATTACCAAATAATCTATTATTAAACAAATAAGATCGATATATATTGTTAGTTTTTGAATAAAATGTAGTAAAACTAGTCCAAAACGTATATAATAAATTATTAATGAGCACAATCCAAGCACCCATTGTTGTTTTAAAGGAAGCTAGGGACTCTTTGTTTTTGTTTTGAGCATCTTCTAGTTAATTAAATCCTAGTTAGACCTCTTTGGTTGCTTTCTTTGTAACATCAACTAGTGATTCCGTAGTTTTTCAATTGGTTTTTAGATCTTCCATCAATTGGTGTAAGTTCTTAATTTATGGTTTATAAATAGGCCTGATAGATTAATCATGATTGTTAAGTTAATTATGTAATTTAGATTAGTTGATGTATGATTATTGTAATTAATGGAAATATAGGGACTAGAATAGTCAAATAGATAAACCGAAAGGGTGTGTCTCTTGATGAAAAGACACAACCATTCGAATAGGTACCATGAAAGGTTGCGTCCTTTCAAACGCACCTTTTAGTAGTTTATAAATAGGTTCCATAATCAAACTTGTAAATGTGTGAATTCGATGATTATGTTAATATAGATCAAGTTTTGATTATTCGATCCTGTGCCAATTTGTTTATCAAATAGATCCCCTTTCCCAACATTTGGTATCAGAGCTATCGGTTCAAATCAAACCAGAATTTCATCATTTACCATTTACTGATTCTTAGCAAATCCCGAATTACACCAGAAGGTGATTCATTGAAGAATCATCATTGATACACAGCGGCAGAACATTGAATTGTTCTACAATCAACCGGCACCAATTCATCTTTTCTTTCCCTGATTTCAATTCTAATTGAAATCAAAATTACCCCACAGTAGGCAACATAACCGAAGGCAACAAAGTCAAGGCAACGATTTTAGGGCAACGAAGTTTTACAAGAAAAACAGTAAGCCCCTATCAAGATATATACTGTAAACCCTAGAAAATTCATATTTTCATACTGAATCGAAGGCAACAGAATCAGAAAGATAGAACCTGATTCGAGAAGGCACCACCGCAGAAATTCCCAACGGACTAGTGCCACCACCGTAGGAGAAAACCCACGGGCAGACCACCACCGTAGAAACACCACGGGCAGACCACCACCGTAGAAAACCCACGGACAGAACCTCCATCACAGAACTACCGCCGTAGGAGAAAAACCCACGGGCAGAAACAATATCACAGGACCATCGTGAAACCATCACTGAACCACCACCGTCGCAGAACCACCAATAGCCACCATCAAATAGAGGCAGCGATTAGGGTTCCTGTTTTGCCCCAAATCAGAAACACATCCGAGAAAGCCATAGCCACCGATTCAAAAGAATAACCGTCGATACCTAAGATAGGTTACACCGATTAAAAGATTAGGGTTGCAACGATTCAACAAGAAGAGAGCCGTCGATTGATAATAGGGAAAAAGAAACACACCGGTTGAAAATAGAAGAAACGTGTTTTGATAGAAACGTTTCAAAGGCTGTGAAAAGAAACGAGGGTCCAGTAAGAAGGAGCCCAGCCGTGAATTGCATTCAAGATCCAGAACCGGACTAAGGCAGAGAAGAAGCCAAGACCGTGGATTATATTCTGATCCAGTAAGGATCACATTCAGCCCAACAAAGAGGTTAGGTATTTATTAATACCTTATATTTAATTTTATTTAGTAGAAAATAAAATTAAATAAAAACCTTAGTTTAATTTTATTATAACGTAACTTATAATAAAATTAGGTTTCAGAAAATAAATTATAACGTAACTTATAATTTATTGTTGGTTTTAAAATTTTATAATATATTTTATAAAGTTTTAAAATAGTAATACTTATAGAAATTTAAACGCGCGAAGTATTACTGCTCTTTGATATAAATTTTAATTTTTAGAATTTATAGTTTTTCTTTAAAATTTAATTCTGTCATTTAATTATTAATTAGTGACAAAATTTTATTTTAGTTCATTTTTATAATACGGCCAATTATAATTGTGAATCAAATAAGAAAAACAGATAAAGAGTCAAATTAAATTTTAGACTTAAGAAATAAGCCTGAAATTTGAAACCAGAAAATTTAGACTTAAAGCCTAAATTATTGTAGAAGAATTTTATAATAGAATTTATAAAATTCCATTTTAGACATGGGTGACAAAACAGGACATGATAGCAATAGAAAGGAGATAGGAATAGTATCTCACTTTACCTGTCCTTTGTTAAAGACAACAAATTACACCATGTGGGCAATTAGAATGCAAGCGATATTAGAAGCCAATGAATTGTGGGAAATGATTGAACCACAAGAAACAACTGAGGAAGATATTAAGAAGGATAAAACGGCAATCGCATATATTTATCAAGCACTTCCAGAAGACCAGTTGTTATTTATCTCAAAATTTAAGACCGCAAAAGAAGTTTGGGATACATTAAAGACGAGACACATAGGAGTAGATCGTGTTCAGCAAGCTAGGTTACAAACACTCAAGACAGAATTTGAGATGTTAAATATGAAAGAAAATGAGACAGTAGACTCTTTCATCATGAAGATGACTAGTCTTACTAATAAGGCAGCAAGCCTAGGGTTAACATATGAAGACCCTGTACTCGTTAGAAAATTATTAAACGCAGTACCAGATAAGTTTCTACAGATAGTTGCATCTATAGAACAATACTCAGACCTAGACACAATGAAATTAGATGAAGCTGTTGGCAGACTAAAAACTTTTGAAGAAAGACTGAAACTCAAAAGAGATAAGCATGTTGATAGTCAAGAGAGCTTAATGTTCACACAACATGTAGGTAGAGGTCAACACTTTAGAGGACGTGGTAGAAACAGATTTAATCACTCAAGAGGAAGAGGTAATAATAGATTCAGATCAGACAGAAAGAATCATGAAACCTCACAAAGTAATTTCAAGAAAGAATACAATAGCAACTCAAAGAAATTTACTCCTGACTTAAGTAAAGTTCAATGCTATAAATGTAAGAAGAATGGACATTATGCATCCAAATGTCCACAGATAGGTCAAAATTTAGAACAGTCACACCTGATAGAAGAAGACCTAGAACCAACATTGCTTATGGCAACCATAGAAGAATACCAACAAATTTTGTTGAATGAAGAAAATTTAGAGCCAAGCAGGTTACCAATAAACAATGAAGATACATGGTTCTTAGATAATGGAGCTAGTAATCATATGACAGGAATTAAAAGTCATTTCAATGAATTAAATGAAAAGATTACAGGAAAAGTACGATTCGGAGACGGATCATACATAGATATCAAAGGGAAAGGATCTATACTCTTAGAATGTAAGAATATGGAACAAAGAATAATATCACAAGTATATTATATACCGAACCTTACTAGCAATATATTGAGTTTAGGACAACTCACAGAAAATGGATGCAGAGTAGTAATGGAAAGAAACCTACTACACTTATACGATTCAAGTAACAAAATACTCTTGAGAGTAAAAAGATCAAAGAATCGTTTATACAAAGCAGACCTAAGATTAGGAAAGCCTGTATGCCTATTAAGCAACTTGCAAGATGAAGCATGGCTTTGGCATGCAAGATTAGGCCATTTAAACTTTAATTCTTTAAAGTCAATGGCATTAAAGAACTTAGTTCAAGGAATACCCAATATTAAGAATAAGGCAAGTATATGTGATATATGCTTAAAAGGAAAACATATTAGAACTTCATTTCCACAACAAACCCTAGCAAGATCAGAAACACCATTAGAGTTAGTCTATGGAGATTTATGTGGTCCTATATCACCACCTACACCATCAGGAAAGAGATATATCTTTTTACTAGTAGATGACTACTCAAGATATATGTGGGAATACTTTCTAAGTTCGAAAGATGAAGCACTTGAATTCTTCAAGGAATTCAAATCAAGGGTAGAGAATGAATACAGAACTAAGATAAAGATTTTCAGAACAGATAGAGGAGGAGAATTCACTTCAGGTGATTTCTTAAAGTACTGTAAAGATAATGGCATATTAAGACAGTTAACTGCACCATACACACCACAACAGAATGGAGTTGTTGAACGTAGAAATAGAACTATACTTTCAACAACAAGATGTATGATGATATCAACAAACATGCCTCAGAATTTTTGGGCAGAAGCAGTTAGACATGCCATATATATCCTAAATTGTACACCTACTAAGTCTTTAGAAGATATTACTCCATATGAAGCTTTAAAGGGAAGGAAACCAGACCTAACACACCTTAGGATTTTTGGTTGCATAGCATATGCAAAAGTACCTTCTCAACACTTAACTAAGCTAGATGATAGAAGCAAACAAATGATATACCTTGGAACAGAACCTGGATCAAAAGCATATCGCTTATTTAATCCAGAAACAAAGAAGATTTGTGTAAGTAGGGATGTAAAGTTTAAAGAAGATGAAACATGGAATTGGGGGGAATACATAAAGGAAGTTGATTCAGAAAAACCTGAGTGGAGTGATTTTATTGTTGAAACCCAACAAGTCTTAGAACCAGAAATTCAACCAGAAAATACCCCTCACACTCAAGACGAAACAACCTCACCAACAAACACACCAAGATCACATTCATCAGATACAAATGATGAATCTCACACCCCTCAACAAACCAATACACCTATACATAGTCCAGATATAGCATCATCTTCAAATTCAAGAATAGTTTGTGCACCTATAAGAAGACATAGACCTTCAGATTCAAGAATCGATCATGAACCTATAAGAGGATACAGACCTTTAAGTGATATATATGAAGAGTTATTATTAGTTGAAGATGAACCTAGAAACTACAAGGAAGCAGCACTGGATAATAAATGGATTGAAGCTATGAAGGCAGAGATTGATTCTATCACCAAGAACAATACATGGAGATTAACCATTTTACCTAGGAATCATAAAGCAATAGGCTTGAAGTGGATATTTAAGACAAAGAGAAATGCAAATGGAGAAATAGTTAAACACAAGGCAAGATTAGTAGCGAAAGGATACATACAGGAACATGGCATAGATTTTGAAGAAGTCTTTGCACCTGTAGCCAGAATTGAGACAATACGACTGATATTAGCACTGGCAGCTTACAATAAATGGGAAGTACATCATTTAGATGTAAAATCAGCATTTTTACAAGGAGACTTACAAGAGGAAGTATATGTTTCTCAACCAGAAGGTTTTATACAGCCAAGACATGAAGGCAAGGTTTATAAACTCGCTAAAGCTCTATATGGTCTTAGACAAGCACCACGAGCATGGTACACAAAATTAGATAAGACCTTGAAAGAGTTAGATTTTAGCAAGTGTGCGTTAGAACAAGCTGTTTACACAAGAACAACCAAGTCATCAACTCTGTTGATAGGAGTATATGTAGATGACCTGATAATCACTGGAACACCAAGACAAGAGATAGATTTATTCAAAGATCAGATGAAGGATAAGTTTGAGATGAGTGATCTCGGCTTATTAGCATATTATTTAGGAATTGAAGTTATGCAAAGTTATGGCAAGATTTCAATAAAACAGACAGCCTATGCAAACAAGATACTTAAAGATGCAGGAATGTTAGACTGCAATGATGCGAAAATACCTATGGAACCAGGACTCAAATTGACAAACCTTACAGAAGGAACTTATGTAGATGCTACAGAATATCGAAGCATAATTGGATGTTTACGATATTTACTACATACTAGACCCGACTTAAGTTACTCAGTTGGATTACTTAGTCGTTTTATGCAAGAACCTCAAGAACAACATATGAAAGCTATCAAGCAAATTTTAAGGTACATCAAAGGAACTAAAGATTTCGGAATATCTTATGAATACAAAGGAGGAAACAACATAGAAGGTTATAGTGACAGCAGTTATGGTATTAATACACAAGAAGGAAAAGGAACAACAGGAATAGTTTTCTACTTTGGAAACTCACCAATTAGCTGGAGTACACAGAAACAAGGAACAGTAGCATTATCATCATGTGAATCAGAGTTTATTGCAGCAACAGCAGCAGCAACTCAAGCAATATGGTTAAAGAGATTACTGAGCAAAATTACAAATACTGAAGAACAGAAGATCAAGATTTATGTTGATAACAAGTCAGCAATAGCCTTAATGAAGAACCCAGTATTTCATGGAAGAAGCAAGCACATTGATACGAAGTACCACTTCATCAGAGAATGTGTTGAAAGAGAAGATTTGATAGTCGAGCACATCAACGGAGAAAAACAAAGAGCTGACATACTTACAAAAGCACTACCAAGAATCAAGTTCGTCACAATGAGACAACTACTTGGAGTTGAAGACTTATCAAGCAACAATCAAGATTAAGGGGGAGAATGATAGATTAATCATGATTGTTAAGTTAATTATGTAATTTAGATTAGTTGATGTATGATTATTGTAATTAATGGAAATATAGGGACTAGAATAGTCAAATAGATAAACCGAAAGGGTGTGTCTCTTGATGAAAAGACACAACCATTCGAATAGGTACCATGAAAGGTTGCGTCCTTTCAAACGCACCTTTTAGTAGTTTATAAATAGGTTCCATAATCAAACTTGTAAATGTGTGAATTCGATGATTATGTTAATATAGATCAAGTTTTGATTATTCGATCCTGTGCCAATTTGTTTATCAAATAGATCCCCTTTCCCAACAAGGCCCACTTTATCATTAGCGCACAGCATGGATGATCTAAATGAATTGTTTGAAAATCTAAATCTTACAATTAAGAGCATGAATCCTTTCTGCTAATTAATGATTACATGCACGTTTCTAATTAAAATTAAGATGTAAATGAATATATTGAATATTGTTTGAAACATATATACATTTTTTTGAACTGCACCCGAGGAGAAACGCATTTGGCAAGGCTTGAACCCGATACCTCAACCAACGTATGGTGGTATATATAGTAGCCACTTGACTTATTTGAAACATATATATTTGAAGATTGTTTTTTATAAACATGCAGTGTCAAATATAGAACTATATAAGTAAATATATTGAATATTGATCGAAGAATGTGCATTAAAAGATTGTTCCAAAATCTAAATCTTAAGCACATTTCTATGTATCATGCCACCGCTTCGTGAGATGGGAGAACTATTGATTAAAGAACGGTGACAATTTTTACTCTGAATATTTGAACGGACGGAAGAAATAATAATAGACCAATTAATCCAATAGTGGCGGCTACCATTTATGATTTGTAGTTTTGTATCTCCGTTAGAATTATATATCTTGATTAGCTATAGCTTAATTGATTGGTGAAAAAAATTTGAATATAATAACATGGCATTAGTGGGAAAGGAAATAAATGGCAACTATTTTCGAATAGATCGATGTAGTACGTACGTTCCGCTTTTATAAAATGTAAGTGGGGATGGATCATTATCGATCATATTGAATGGTTTACAAGAGAAAGAGTAGAGTAGAGAGCCAATAATAATTTACAAATTGGTGCAGCTAGCTAGCCCTCTTCTTTGAGTTGTTAACCAAGCTATATATGCATATCCAAATTAAACATGGAGTCAGGTGGCATGCATAGTCGATCAGCTTGGCCCCCAGCAGTTAAAGTACATTACTTGGCGGAGAGAATCATCGGACTTGGTGGTGTCTCTAAGGTTGAGGTTGGATCGTAGAAATCCAGAGAAGAAGGGACGTAGATCGGGGGAAGTGAAGGCCTTCTTGCCATGGCGGAAGGAGTTGATTAGTGACTTGAGTTTGTAGCCTTGATCTGTATGTCCATTAACTACGGCGACGCCGGCGGCCATCCATACACGGCTCAGAGAAGAAGTCATTTTGTAAGTGAATTAAAGCTAGAGAGATGGTTTTTTGCTTGTCTTGATGAATGGTAATGGTAATGGAGGGATATCTTTATAGAGAGATGGATGGGTGGTGAGTAATGAGATGATAACCAATAGGGAGCCAACAGGTTTCTTAACATGTATGCTGACAGGTACCATTCAAAATACACGTATCTCCATTATCATCAAGATCAAGATATAATAATAATAATATATATAAAAGCTACCTAGCTTGCCATGCATGCATACTCCCCACACCTGTCCCATTACGGCATGGGTTTGCATAAAATACAATATGGGAGCACGTTCTCTTGTTTTTCAGCATATTATACTTTACAGGAGTCATGTTTAAATTTCCAATCTCAGTTATTATGATCATTGTTTAAGCTTTTATACAAGTTAAAATTGTCTTTATCCCAAGGTTTAATGTATGTATACTTGCATACATATTAGTTGTTGTTTCCTTTCCCTTTTTTTCTTTTTCAAGTTACATATATTAATTAAATATATAACATTTACCAAGTAAATGTTACTATTCATAAGCTATTCATAGGAATAGTAGAACTAAAATAATAATATATATATGCATGTTTGTGTAACATTTCAATGAAAAAGTTTCTAGCTCAATTGGTTAGGATGTGTGTCATTGTATGAAAGGTCATGCCTTCAAATCCACATGATTGAAAAATAGTGCTCAATTGGTTTTTATTACATGTTGAATGTATTTTAGTTTTAAAATATTCCTTTAATATAAATTAAACTAATTTTCTATTAAACATTTTATTTCTTAAATATATTTTAATAAAATATGTCTCATTTTTTCATGTATATAGCTTTTTTAAAAAATAAAATTTAAAAGATTAAATAATATAATTTGATTTTATCATTGCACTATATATTTTGATTTTATCATTGTACTATTGTATATTATTAATCAAATATTTTAATTAACAATATTTTTATTATTTATTTAATAATATAAAAAACAATAATAGAAATAATGCATGCATTGTCTGTTAATTTCTTTTTTCCCATTATGATTTATTATGTGGATTGAAACTAGATCAAACAATAAGATAGTTTTGATCTTTACACACATAATCAATCAAAAACATTGTAAAACAAGAAAATCCAATATTGGGACTCCTTTTTGAGGAAAGTATGGAGTTGACGATGCAAAGCGGGAGAAAAGTTATAATCAGTTTTCTCTCTTATGTGTAACATCCCGGATTTGAGCCTGGTACGTGGATTTAATTTACTGGCTCGTTATTTTAATATTATTGCGTTGGTCCAATTAAATTCCGTTTCGTGGATTCAACGTGTCAAAATTGAGTGATACGTGTCTCCGAGTTAATAATTAGCGGATTAATTATCTCCTTGAGATCGTGGATTTAATTGGGTTCTAATGACATAATTTGTGAAATTTGCGATATCGGGTTCGGAATTGTCGGGACCGGGCTTTCTAATTATAGAAAGTGTATATATATGAGTGGATAATCTTGTTTCTCTTTTTCCTTCCTCTTTTCAAATCCAGAGCATATGTGTGTGTATGTAATCTCAATCCAGCAAGAGTTAGCCAAGAAATTAGAAGTTGTTGCTGAGAATTGTTCAATCATCTTCATTCCTTGTGTTCTTGAAGATTGGAGGTAATAAATCTTGAATTTCTTGCTGAAAATTGAGATATATGTATGTGTTATGCTAAGGGTTGGTTCTGGAAATCATTGGTATGTTATATATGTGAATTTTGTGCTAATTCGACTGCTGGAATCGAGTAGAGAGGTTGAGACCTCTGGTTTCTGCCATGAAAATCGAACAGCACAGGTCTGTAACCTGCGTGAGCGCGGCCGCGATCTGCCAGGCGCAACCGCGATGCGGGCGCGGCCGAGACCCTCCTGGGCGCGGTCCGCGATCGGGGTGAGGGTAGTCGGGTCGGTTTCGGAGCTTCGGGAATCTGTGAGAGTTGTGCTATGGGTCATATATGGTTGTGATAATTGTGTTTGGGTACTGATTGAGTTCGGTTGGGTTTGTAATAATCTGTAGGAATCTGTGTTAATTACAAGTTCGAGCCGACCGCATTCTGAGCAGCGATAGAGTTCGGGTTTCGATTGCTTTCGGGTATTGGTGAGTACTCGAGTTCTTTTACAAATCATGCGTAGTCTTTTACGAGTCTTTTATGTGATGTGATATGTGTATATGAGACAGAGATACGGCGCAGGTATGAGTCTCTCTACCCTATACGTGTTATATGTGTTTAATTGGCAGGTGTCCGCGATATGTGGTCGCGCAGGCCGACTGTCCCTAACCAGTCACGAGATATGAGGCTGTATATATACGGCAGTGATATGCCAGGTCGCTCCTGTGCCTATTGAGTGGCTAACCGCTGCTGTGTGCGGCCTGTTAGCTGGGGAACGTGGTCCCCTTTTTAGCAGAGATACGTGTTATGCATAGAGTTGCATATGTGTGATGAGATATATATGTGCTGTGTATGCTATATGTGTTTACCTGCAGTGTCTAACCCTCGCGTACTCACGAGCTGTCCAGCTTATGTTTTCGAGTCTTCTGTGTGTCAGGCAGCCATACTGTGGGATCGCAGTCACAGCCGCAGCAGCCGAAGTAGAGATCGGGCGGTTTAGAGTTATGCATGTTGATTGTATTTTGATACTGAACATCAGAACTGTTTGTCTGTATTTCGTACTTGATCAGTGTTACGTTAGCTTCCAGTAGTCAGTGTCTATCAAATGATTCAGTATGTGTGTATATCAGTTCAGTCTATGACATGATGTATGTGACTTCGTGTTAAAGTTTTAATTAATAGTGGTTTTCCGCTAATCCCGTGACACATGTCATATGAGATCATTGCGTTATTGCCACCTGTGTATTGTATTGACGTGGCATTTGTGTGAGAATTGTGGGTGTTACATTATGGATCTAGTGTTACGTGAAGATTCAATGTCAGAGGAGAAAGTTATATTCAAAAGGGTTTTGATGGTGGTGGTATGAACAATTTTGAAATTGAACGTTATATTCAAAGTCAATACCGCATAATTTCAAAAATTGTAATACACTTAATAGAAATAGCATAACATATTTTTGTTTCAAATATCAAATATGTATGTTAATATGTTTTTTAATATATTTTAATATTTTTTGTATGACCTTAAACCCCGCCGCGAAGCGCGGGCAAATTTCCTCGTTTAAGACAATGCATCTGTTGGACCTTTTTAACAACATAAACTAAGTATGTTATATATGTATGTAATTAGAATATTTATTAAGGACCATATAAGTAATATTAGACAAATAGCAGTTGCAATCGATGCAATAGTTGGGACAGTCATGCCGGTTAGAATCAACAGACACATCCCTTTGTTGCACCGATTAGAAGCCTATATATATGTATAATTATCTGCAGTATTGTGTTTGTGTAAAACTTCAAGTATCATTAATAATGTTATAAGTTTAGTATTGTTGTTGTATTCAACTTTCTGTCATGAATTCAAAACATATACGAGAGAAGGATCCATTTGTTTATGATGGATCAAAGAAGGCAGTTTCATTCGAGATTGGAGAGTCAAGTAAATGGAATCATCATGGACACAGAAATGAAGGAAGGATCAGATTGGGCCAACAATGGTATTAGAGGGGCGTTCATGATGATTACAATTACAAGAATGAAGATGGATCGTGGCTTAAACATAAATTAGACAGATTAAATTCCAGAGGGATGCAACAATCAAAGTATCAGAATCGCTTCAATCTTGAACGATCCGACAACAAAGAAATGGAGAAAAAGAGAAAGAAGTCTAAATGGTTTAAGTGCAAAGAAAGAGGACATTTCAGTTGAGAATGTTTTGTAGAAGAAGACAACAATAAAAAGGAAAAACTTTCTCCACAGTTCGCCGGACTACACACCTTCCACACCCATAACAGAATCATTAAAGCCTCATGGGACAGATCTATGTGGAGAAAGTTTCATACAAAGGAGAATATGTGGTGAGTGGAACAGAACACAAATATTGGGATGAAATTTGGCATGTTAACTCCTCAATCTCAACACATATGTCACCAACAAAGCGCCTATTTAAGAGATTGAAGGAAACTTTTCCTGTTAATCACAAGGATCATGAAGATAATCTGATCTTTTCACATGGAATAGAGGGTATTAAATTAGAAACTAAAGACACGGATTACATAAATTCATATGTGAAATATGTTCCAGAAATCAATCTTAACTTGCTAAGTTTGAAGCAAACTTATACTTTAAGGCTTTGACGTTAAGTTTGATGATTCAAAATGTTTAATATCTCATATGTTTGATCCTTCGGTTAACAAAGAAGACATAACAAATTTCAATGATTAAAAAGGCAAAAATGTTGCAGGAAGAATATTTGTGTGGTTACTTTGATGAAATAGATAGGATTATGTATGTGCAAGTACCCACTGCGCAGGAAACACAGCAAACACAGCAGGAAGTTTTATTTGAGGTTGAATCAATTGATGACTTTGTGAGGTTTATGACTTTAATTAAAGACACAAGATCAGTAGTGAAAAGTAAAGAAGTGTTCAAGAAAGCTTTTGAAAAGTGCATACGTTGGTATCATAAGAATCATCTTGGAATTGATACCGCCAAAGCTTTTTGGTGTATCAATTTGCTTGTTTCAAGCAAACAGAAGTGGAGTGGAATTGCTAAAGGTCTTGGATTCCCTGGTTGCTATGAAACTAAGTTTAAAAAGATGTTTGAAGTCCAGCATACCAGAGATGCAGCAGATGGACATGCTCATCAACAACAAACTCAAGTGAAAACGGAAGGTACAGAACATGAAGTTGCAGAGTTGATAAAGGACAAGATCACAAGCTCCAACATGCTCATCAACAACAACAAAACTTTCGATTCATTCCCTTGTCTTTTATTTTATGTTTTAAAAAAATTACTATTATTTCTCTCCTCTTTCTGTTTTATTTCTTTTTCTAAATCACACCTTCGTATCTCCTTCGTAAATCTATAAATGCGTTTGCATTTCAACAATTTTTCAGGACAACATAATACATACATCTGCATTTCATTAACAATTCACCAATCATTACATGAGTATGAATTTCATATATATTCAACATGAAACAAATGTTGAGGAGATGTAGCTAACAAATTGACCCGACATTTGGATGTGGGTGTGGGTGTGGGTGTGGGTGTGGGTGCATAAGTATAACTCAACCCACCAAAACCTTCATCTTTATAATTTGAACCCTCCACAAAAGTAGTCATCTGCTGATTTGTTACTGGTTCATTTCTTCTACAGACCATTTGAGATTACACACATAACTAACTCATTTCAGTCAGAGTTTAGACCTTGGTATAGGCATATTTAATTAATTAGGACCCCAGCAGCTCAAGTACATGACTTTTCTCAACGACTCCTCTGAGTCAGACTGCTTTGGTTTCTCTTGCATACCACTTGAAGCAAGCTTCTTGGTCTGAGAGATTGAACGGATATTGGAGTTGGCGTGGTGGTGGAGGGCCCTCAAGGTGTAGTTCCAGCGTGCAAAACCTTGATCTTTGAGTGCCTCCACCAATCCAACTGTTCCGCCCACCATCCATGCTCTGCTTCTTGAACTCATCCTGTATTTTAGATTTCGGATAATCGAGTGAGTGGGTTTTTGTATGAATCGGAAGTAATTAGTTGCAGGTGTTTGATGAAGAAATGAAAAACTAGAATATATAGAGAGAGAAAAGTGGACAAGCAAAGCAAAGCACACAGAGAGTGAAACAGCCCCAACCCCATGTTTCATGGGATAAAATATTAAGAACAGGGAGCCAAAGCAAACGGTTTTAGAGCATACAAACAAACTCAATCACAATAATGCCCTTCCACTTCACTTGCTGCCGTTGCTACATACTTTATTTTATTACTATTATTTATTTTATGAACAATATTATTAATTGTTGTTAAAAACTTGGGCAAGTCCAATGTAACTAAAGAGATACTATCATGTTTAATTTCTTAATCAAATATTTAAAACAAAGTATCATGGTTTATGATAAGAATACAATCACATAATTTACGAACAAAACTAATCAAAACAAGGGTATAAGACTAATTAAAAAAAAAACCATATATTGTATATTTCCAAGCTTGGACATCTTTGAAATTTTATGTGCTTATAATTTAATAATATTTGGATTGATTTCACCCTTTAAACTCTAAAATAATGTTAATTATAGTTTTTATATGAGTGTGTGACCTATAACTTTTCATAAAGTCGAATGCGTTAAGATTTCGGTTAAATTGCATCTTGATTGTTTAATAGTAATTAATTATAAGATGTTTATATTTTGAATGAGTTGCAAAAGTTATATTGCAACTACAAGTTATAGTTATATATATGTTTAGCATTTTTATGTTAAAAGCATATAAAAAGTTACAAAGAAAAATAATAACATTTGAAGGTAGATATGGAATTGATAAAATATTTAATTTGGATAAAATGATCGTCTACTACTAATTATGAATTTTATAAATATAATAATCTAAAAGTATGAGTGAATTGCTTGGAATATAATAAATAATAATATCATACTATTGTTTTATTGACGCCAATAAAAAGGTTTACTTGATGTACATTTTCATGATGTCAAAATTTTATGTTAAATGCTAGGTTGAATGGAATATGAGGGCAAGCTTAATAACAATTTTGTTCAAAAATTATGTGTATGCTTTTCAAAGTAGCCGGCCACTTTAACACTCATCCCAATTCACATGGTATGGATGTAAGTAAACTTTCTATGTTCCCTTGTTTGCTTTATGATTCGAAAGTCTTTGACAAAAAGTTTTCACACGTCCTATAAAAAATTTCATTATTACACATGTATCTTTGAAAATTTCCTTATTTAATCAATATCATTTTAAACTTTCAAAACACTCATATATGTCGAGATATCTAATTAATTATTATTGAATCATTTAAAAATTCAAACCATTATCTTTTTAATTCCTCCGTTTGTTAAATCCACTAACTACTTTCTTAAAGAGTACAAACTTTGCTTATTACATATGTATTCTTGTAAATTCTTTTATTACGCATTTATGCCTATAAACATAATTTATAACTCTCACATATAAAACAACATAATCATATCATCAATCTCATATATAGTCCATGTATTTTTTTTTTTTTTTTTTTTTTTTTTGATGTAATATATTTAGGAGACTTTTATGAAAAACCAAAAATCTGAAAATTTACACACGGAATAAGAAACAAACATAAATCAGATTGATTTAATTATTTGGATGATCATAATAGAGTGCATTATAAAAAATGCAATGGATCAATTTAATTTTGAGAAGTTAAAAGATGATGATTTTTTTTTTTTTTTTGTTTATCCACAAATTCAATTTGTTGGGTCTCATTGTACGTCATTAAATCCATAAATTAAGATGAGAAAAACGTATCTCCATCCATCCATAATGAATTGAATTGAAGTATACATAAAAGTGGCTTTTGGTAGTTTCGTGTTGTGACATTTTATATACACGATGCTTGAAGAGGCATGCATGCATATAGTTAAAAGTTAAAACAAAATCTTGAAAAGGGAGACTGGCATGGATGTATCATATATACGTTTGGTTTTGGATAGAATGACAATGAATGATGTATGAATATGATATCGTATTTATCCCCTTTGAATTAATAATTATATATCATAAAATCTTTATTCTTCTTTTTCCTGTATATTCATTATTTTATACTTTTATTAGATGAATTAATTAGGTTAGGTGTGACCAACACATATGCTACCTTTTAAAAATCTCATTTCAATTTTAAGTTTAGAGTTTTGATTTTTTTTTTTTTTCTGATTCAGTTAATCTCATTTGACCTACTTTTTTTTGTGGGTTATTCATATAAAATAGTCACTTTGAAGTATCAAAATGTCCATTTACAATGACTCTTACTAATTTACCCATTATTTTCGTAACTTTCTTTACGTGAGGACTTTAATTTCGTGACATGTATTATATATTAGTTTTTTATTTTATTTTATTACATTATATAGATGAATTTTCATGTAATTTTACATAACAAAAGTAATTTATGTCTTTTCGATCTTAGTAAAGATTCTATTTGTTACCATGTCATTTTTACTTTTTCGTGAATTGTTACGTAATTTCAAACATAGATTTTTATCGATCTGTAAATTGTCATGTAATCTTAATTATAAACTTTATGTCAATTCAAAAGAACTTTTATATTTTTGAATTTATGCCGATCAAATTTTTTTATCTTTATGTCACATCAAAATGAATATCATAATATTTAAATTTCTATAAACATTTATTCTAGTTACGTGACAAAAACTTCTCGTGTGATTCCATTTATTATTATTGTTGTTGTTGTTATGAAAATTTTACGCAAAAAACCTCTAAATTGGATCAATTTTGTGAAAAGAATCTTAAACCATTTTTATTGCGTAAAGAATCTCAAACCGGTAAAACCCGATGATGTTATACTTATGTGGCACACACGTGGTGTGCAAATGGCAAACGCGACATACACGGCGCCAACGTGGCAATAAATGTGTAGTTTTTAAACTAAATTTTTGCAAAACAAAACCCCAAAGTTGGTGACTTTTCGATTAACACCATTAACTATTATTTTACTCACCTCTAACCGACAGCCACATTCACCTCCTCCATTCTCTTCTAAATACGACGTCTTCGATGACTACGTCCCCTCTAAGTTTTTGTTTGATCAATTCATCTAGATGCGAATATTTCAGATTTTGATTTTTGTTGTTAATCTTTAAATGTGTAATTCGCTTTATTTCAAACCGATTTTCAGATCAAATGTGGCATTCCTTTTTGTTCATGATGGTTTAAATCTGTTTTAGAGTTAAAATATGTTCACTTTCTGTATATGTGTTTGATTGACTCTTGTCCAGATCTGGTTAAGGTTTCATTTTGTGTTCGATTTCGTTCATCTGGGTTCAAATTTAGTTTCTGAAATATGATCAGTCAGAGCAGAGAGATTCCCCATAAGGTGGGGGTTCCATTGGAGAAATGGTTCTTTGTTTAACTAACAAAATTTTAATATAAACCCATGTCATTAAAATGTCATCGTTGAAAATGCCCAATTTTAATAATTTTTAGTTGGTTGGAGATTTTTTGTACCATAAAAAATGGTTTGGGTTTTTGTTGAAAAATACTAACAAGTTGGAGGTATTTTACACAAAATCTTATTAAAAAATTAACATATTATGAAGTTGCAACTGGCTAAACCAGTTTACAAGTCATTCTTTTAAAAAACAAAATTTTAAAAGTTTTTGTTGGTTTGAAGTTTTTTATGCAATAAAAAATGGTTGGGTTTTTAATCGCAACTTAATGAGTTTTTCACAAATTTCTTTGTTATTATTATTCTCGTAGAGGGCTGATATTGAAAAACTTCTTCAACTTTTCTTGTTTCTCGATTAAGTATTTGAACTATTTTGTTATATTTATAAGTATATATTTTCATCAGCTATCAGATTAGCCAGTATAACATACTAGTAAACAAAAGGTTTAGGTACTATTTCAATATGAATCAGATGAAGAAAAAAGATAAAGACGACTTGTTTGGCGATCAGGGGCGGATTTACGTTGTGATGAGTGGTGGCACGTGCTACCGGTCACTTCCTCAACAACAATGTATTTATTCTGAAATTTTGGTGGTGTTACGTTGTTTTAAGCATCGTGTCACCGGTAATGCAAGAGACAAATAGAGAGTAAGCGCACAACATATAAGAGATGAACATGGATGAAAGGAGAGAAAGAGATATCTTGTTTGCTCTGATTTTTATTGACAGAGATGAAGCTTGAAAGCAAGAAAAGAAAAAGAGAAAAGTCAAAATAAAGAAAAGAGATGGAGAGGTTGAAAGGAAGAGGTAGGTAATAGATAGATAAAGATAAAAAGTAAACATAAAGTTGCATTTGTCAGAGTAAAATGCTAAAATTATTTGAGTTTTTGTCTTATCCTAATAAATAATAATCATTTTGGAGGGAAACATTTTCCATAATGGTAGAGCTTTTTCTTTCTTTTGATATTGAGAGATAAGAAAGTTTAGTCCTTTTTTTTTCTTTTTATAATCTTGTTAGAGTGGTTCTAACTTCTAACGTCTAAAATAGTGAAATATTTATTTGTTTAGTAAAAATTTTTTAATTGGATTAATGTACTTTTCAGCTTTTTTCCAAGTGACCATACAACAAAATATTAAGGGTAAATACAAATTTCGTCCCCGTGGTTTATTAGAAATTATGGATTGAATCTTTTAACTTTAAAAATTACACTGACAGTCCTTATGGTTGAAGTTTTGTTACGAATATGGTCTTTTGTCCATTTAAAATGACCTATTTGCCCTTACTTGTTTAATAATTATTAATAGTGTTGTTTTTATTTATATTTCTATTATTATTAAATAATAGACTAATCTAAAAAATTATGAATACCATTAAAATTAATTTAATATAAAAGACATAAATTTAAATGATAAAATATTAATAAAGACAAATTCATAATAATTATTATTAATTAAAAACTAAAAAAAATGTTTCGAGTTTATATTTTTTTATTTTAAGAAAAAAAGTAAACCTTTTTTAAATAAAAAATTAATGTAAAAATAGTCAAAAAGTATTAAAAATATTTTTGACATTTTTATAATCTTTACATAAAAACTTTTTAACACTTTCAATAAACGTTTAAAAATATTTTTACAGTTTAAACATTTTGAAAACATTTTGAAAAATTTTAATTGTTTTGAAAATTTTAAATTTTTTAAAAGTTATTTTTTTTGAATGTTTTTAGAAAAGTTATAGAAACTATCAAAAAAGCTTCAATTTTATTTGTTGTTCGTCAAAATGTTTGATTTTTTTTTTGTTTTCTTATTCATGAAAACGTTTAATTTTTTCAGCAAAAAATCAATAAGGAAACCTAAAGTTAAAAGACTATTTTGTTTTTAGTTTGTAATCATCGAAATGATGAAATAACAATTTATATGTTTTTATAGGTGTTTTAATCCTTATTAAAAGTCATTTAACGTAAAAAGGATAAAAATGAATACTTAATAATAATAATTTACTTTATGATTTACAAAACGTTTACATTTTATTTTAAAAATCTAAACTAAAAACGTTATTTTTTAGTTTTTAATTAACAATAACTATTATTCGTATGTCTTTAAAAATGTTCTATAATTTATTCACATGTGTTCAACACTAAATTAATGTTACTGATTTTTAAATTTATTTTGAAATATTTTATTATTTTATAGTAATAGAAATAATAATAAAAAAGAACATTAATATTAATTATTAAACTAGTGAGGGTAAAATGGTCATTTTAAATGGTCAAAAGACCATATCCGTAACAAAACTTCAACCACAAGGACTGTCAGTGTAATTTTCAAAGTTAAAGGACTCAATCCATAATTTATAAAAACCACAGAGACGAAATTCATAATTTACCCAAATATTAATTTATTAAAATGTATTATTGATTAAATTGATAACGTTTAATATTTAGTTAATTTAAAACTAGTTAACTTATTAAAAAGATTTTTTAAGCTAAAGAATCCGACTGATTAGAAACTTTCAAACCAATGTCGATTACCTTTTATATATTGTGCCACCAGTGGAAAGATTTTCTAGATCCACCACTGTTGGCGATGTTGAATATGGTCAAATACATATATTTCAATAAAACAAGAATAGTTTAGGTTGCTAAACGGAAGAATTTTTTTTAAGAAACTTGATCGTAAAATTTTTATTGGTTATCTATTTTCTGAGTAATTTATAATAAAAATGGTTTTTTTTTTTTTGTTTAGTGGGTAGCTACTTTTTCGGCTTTCATTGATCTCATGGGTTCGAACCTAAAAGTCTTCTAACCGTTTTTTTTCTTCTTTCCTTTAGATTGTGCGTGGGATATTGATCTACCGGTTATGGTTCGGTGAAAATTATGAATTTGATTTCTAGGATTCATTTATTACATTCATAGTTTTTATTTTGAAGTCTGTTACGTATTTGGTAATTTGACCGTTTGACCTTCCAAAACTTTTTACAATTGATTATTTTGTTCTTTTTACTAATTATAGTTTTAGTCCCAATAGTTTTCATTTAAGGTCCTTATTTAAAACTTTAGTTTTTATTTTATTTTTAACTTTATTTAATAATTATATCAAACTTTTATTATCATACATATATTTATTTTTGTTAGAGTAAATTACAGAAAGTACCTGTGGTTTGTTCAAAATTATGAAAACGGTCCCTCAACTTTTAAAGTTGCTGTGGCGGTCTCTCAAACCACTTTGTACTTGCAGAATTGGTAATTCTGTTTTTAAAATTTTGAAAAATGACAATTTTACCATTTCTTTCAATTACAAGTTTGGTGATAATCTCAGTTTTGGTCCCTTTTCTTAATTTTTCGTTTTTAGAAAATGGACCAAAATTGAAATTACCAAACTTGTAATTAAAAGATGGACAAAATTGTCATTTTTAAAAATTTTAGAAACAGAAGGACCAATTCTGCAAATAAAAGTGGTTTGAGGGACCGCCACTGCAACTTTGAAAGTTGAGGGACCGTTTTCATAATTTTGAAAAAACCACAGTACTATTTCTGTATCATGTGTCTAATTTTTTTAATATTCTATTCTATATTATTTTATTGTTTTTATTTTTATCTTATTGTAAAAGTTTAACAAATAAAAAGATAAAATTATTTATTGTTATTAGTCTCTAATAATATGAAACATAATTTGTAGGATGTTGTGATATATACCACTAGAGGTGCACGAAAAATTCGGTTATCCGATTTTGATCCGAATCCGATCCGAAACCGGTTTCCTTGTAACCGGATTTTTTTGAAACCGGACCGGTTTTAAACCAAACCGGTTTTTCAACCGGTTAAGCAGTTTATCAGAGAACCGGTTTTTTTACCGGATAATTAACCGGTTTTTTTGTAACCGGTTAAAAAACCGGTTTTTATCCGAAAAAAAATCCGATTTTTACCCCATTCGAGAATATAGCCGTTTGAACATTTTCTAGCCGTTTTTGGACCGTTTTTTTGACCGTTTTTTCTTCAAAAAATAACCATTTTGCCACCCAATGGTTTATAAATAGGTTAGAAATGTTTTTGGTTGATTACAATTGATTCAAAACACTCTCAATTGATATTTTCGGTATTCTCCAACTCTCTCGTTTGATATTTTCGGTATTCTCCAACTTTCTCGTTTGATATTTTCGGTATTCTCCAACTCTCGTAATCCCGAAAATTCCAAGTAATCTTTTTCTTTCATCTCAAATGGCTTCTAACACTCCCGAAACGACCGGACAATCTTCCGTCGGTGGAAATCTTGAAGTTGTTCGGGTGCTCGAGAATAAACGTAACAAAGAAATTTGGGATCATTATGATTTGTGTGAAATGTCAAATGGTTCGAGAAAGGCTCGTTGCAAACTTTGTCAAAAGTTTTTTGCGGCCGAAGGAAACACGACGTTGAAAAATCATATTACAAAAGCATGCAAGGCACTTCGGATGAGAGCCGATCCTACTCAACCGAACGTTACCCCGCAAGGTGGCGTTTTTATTTACGATAATGATAAATTACGGGAAGCGTTTACAAAATTCGTGATTACGAAATCGTTGCCGTTTGATCACTTTGACGATGAAGCTTTCACGACGATGATTCAACAATTGATGCAACCACGCTATACGCAAGTAAGTCGTACTACCCTTCGTCGTGACGCTTTAAAAATGTGGAGTGTTGCGAGGGAAAAAATGATTTTGGGTTTTCTAGAACATAATTATAGTGTTTCGTTAACTTGCGACGTTTGGAGTGCTCCTCACAACACCGGAAATTCTTTTTTAGCCGTTACGGCACATTGGTTAGATTCAAAAACTTGGCAAATGAGGAAAAGAACAATCGCGTTTGATTTATTTGGCGAACCACATACCGGTGCAAATTTATTTGCACTTTTAAAACGTGTGATTTGCCTTTATAAATTAGAAGCAAAAGTATTTTCGATTTCTTTTGATAATGCGTCGAATAATACAAACGCGGTTCCTAGATTAAAATTGCTATTAAATCCTATTTTAGATGGCGCTTTTTTTCATACTCGTTGTGTTGCACATATTATTAATTTATCCGTGCAAGCCGGGTTGGAGGTTATTGAACCGATTAGATTAGAATTTAGAGCGATGATAAAATCGGTTCTTTGTAGTAATAGCCAAAGACTAAATGCATATAGACGTTATTGTAAATCGGTTAATAGAAAAGCTTTAAGTGCGAATTTAGACGTTCCAACTCGTTGGAACTCGACATGGATGATGATGCACTCCGCGTTAAGGCAAAGGGAAACGTTGCAAGCGTTTCACAATCGCCTATACGAGAAGGGCCATGTTCCAAGTGTTTATCCGAGTTCGAGTTGGGAAATGATTGCGAAAATAACCGATTTGTTAAAAGTTTTTAAAGACGCAACAACTTTTTTATCCGGTGTATATTATCCTACTAGCCCTTTGGTTTTAAATCAAATTTATTTGTTAGCTTCCAAATTAAATGATTATGAATTTGAAGGCCAAGTATTTGACAATATTGGCAAAGCAATGAAAGAAAAACTTTTGAAATATTTTAAGGAAATCCCACCGGTTTTTACTTGTGCCGCCGCTTTAAACCCGACGGTAAATGTTGGTGGCGTTGAAACATTAATTGAAAGTATTGCATTTGCTTTTGGTTTACACGAAGATTTAACCGAGCCCAATTTTATTCAAAACCAAATAAACTATTTTAACAAATGTTTCCGGGAGTTATTCGATAAATATTTAACTAAATATGGTGCGAGTAATATAATACAAGAACAAATGAGGAGAGGGGAATCATCTAGTAGGGGAACCGGTATATCTCTTTTTAACACACTTTTAAATTCGCAATCGAAACGAGCACGTACTAATACCCCGACTAGCGAGTTAGGACACTATATTGCAAGTGATATTATTTCAACTATGACATATGATGAGTTTGAAAACCTTGATCTTTTGGCTTGGTGGAAAGAAAAGGAACCGGTATATCCGATTCTAGCCGCCATGGCCCGTGATTTACTAACCGTCCAAGCTTCCACGGTAGCTTCGGAATCCGCTTTTTCTGTTAGTGGCAGGGTTATATCGCAACGGAGGTCGAGACTAAGTCCGGAGTCGATAGAATGTTGTATATGTTTGAAGGATTATTTGGATGGAGCGGCTCGAGTGCAACACGTAACGACATTAGAAGATTCAATCGACGTCGAGTTGGAAACAAATATACACAACGAAAAAGTTGAACTTGGAATATCACCTCCAAACGAAGAAAACGAAGACGACGATGATATAGAACCCGAATACCAAAATTTGGGTGCATAGAAGAAAAGAAAAAAAAGATTGTGAATTTTTAGTTGTCGTAGTTTGAAACTTTGAATTATAAGTTGTAGTTTGAATTATAAGTTGTCGTAGTTTGAATTGTGAGTTGTCGTAATTTGAATTTTTAAACTTCTTATGTATTTTATAATCAAATATAATATAAAAATATATTTGATTGGAGTAAAATATATGTGTTTAACTTAATTTATAAATTATAATTAATTATAAATTTGTTAATTTCTTAGATTTATAGAATTATAGCCCAAAAATTAAAAAATGATGGCCCAAAAAAAAATACCCAAAAAAGAAATGTTAGCCCAAAAAGAAATGTTAACCCATACAAAAGAGGAGCCCAACCGAAGCCCAAAAAAAAAAAAAATTCTGAAAAAATCGGTTTTTTTGTAACCGGTTTTCGAAAAATCCGGTTTTTTTGTAACCTAAACCGGTTATACCGGTTCCACTTTATCCCCCTCAAAACCGGTTAGAATCCGGTCCGGTTTTTTAAATAACCGGTTTTTTTTTTTGCAAAAAAACCGGTCCGGTTTTTATCCGAACCGGTTCGGTTACAAACCGGCTTTTGTGCATCTCTATATACCACTGTCTGGATATACACAAAATAACAAAGAATCCAATCACATGTGTTAATGTGTATTGGACACCTATCAATTTGGATAAGGCCCAAGTTTTAAGGTACAAGGAAAAGAAGCCGAAGTTTACAGAGCATGTGCAATTCCAGGTTATTAATACACTGCCACTTCAATTACACGTCTAGTACACTTAATTTCATTTTTTATATTATAATTATAATTATTATTATTTATTTAAAATACCAAAAATAGACGTCTATAAGTACAAAAATAAACGTGCACGGGCCAGTTGGTTTATAAAATTTCAGATTTTATAAAAGATTTGGTATATTGGTTGGTTTCTAAGAGCATGGGGTATACTTTCCTTTCTCAAAACCATCTTTCTGTACATATTGAAATCACGTCAGTTTTTCTATGTCCACCTTTCTCCACATTTCTAAATTGGAAATACTCATCTTTCTAAACATTTTCATTTTTCTTAATTTTTTAAAAAATTCATTTTAATTAACAAAACAATTAAAACTAAAATAATTATTTTCATAAATATTTAAAAACTTACATAATAAAATTACGAAACTAAAAACTAAAAATTAAAAACTACGAAACTAAAAATTAAAAAAACGTCGAAGTCGTTTTCGCCTTGTAATGTTCTTGGGTTTAGAATGATGAGTATTTCCTTGTATGAAACAAAAAGTACAATACTAAAAATAAAACAGAAATTATGAACGTAAAATACGAAACTAAAATATTTATAAAACGTTTAAAACTAAAATATTTAAAATATGAAACTGAAATTACAAATGAAACAACAATTACGAACATAAAATACGAAAGTGTACGAATGAAACAACAATTACGAAACTAAAAATAAAAAAATACAAACATTTACGAAACTATAATAAGAAACAACAGTAAAAATAAAAAAAATTATAAAACTAAAACTATATATGTGTGTGTGACTGTGTGGTTTGAAAGCAAAAAAAAAAAAAAAAAGTAGTGAAAGACACCGGTGCCGTGCGGGGCCGGGCAACAGGATTGGTGTTCCTGGCGGCCTGGGGCTGATGTGACAAAGCCGCTCCCAAGCGGCTTGAGTATACCCCTCTATCTAAGTATCATGAATTTCTAAAAATCAATTACGTTTCCTTAAGTACCAGAACTCTAATATATAACTGTAATTAACTCCCTCCATCCATGAAAACAAAGGACTAGCTTGGCAATGGCCCATAACCACCTTAAGTAATGGGTTTATGTCTACAAATTCAAAGCAAAGCATGAGTACGTTGCCTATTTCAACATTATCATCCTATTTTGTGAGTTGTATATTTTTTTCAGACCATTTAATTTTTTTCTTAATACATATAGAATATCATTCTTGCCTTCCAATTTTGATAAACTTAAAAACTTTTCTTAATACAAATAGAATATCCGACCGTATTAAGAGATACGAAATTCCTTTACATTTTTTTTTTTTTTTTGATCATAGTAAGAATTCCCTTTATTCATTCATTATAAAGGTGGTACATAATGCATAATTACATGTTGGTTGGTTTCGTTTCATCGATCTAGCTACGTACCTATCTATAAGGCTATAAGGCTATAATAACTAAAAGAGTTGGAATTGGAAATTGGAAAAGTAATAATTAATTTGATATGATCAATTGGGGCCCCAACAACTCAAGTACATGACTTTTCTCAATGACTCCTCCGATTGCCTAGCCTTGTAGTTGTTGTCTTGTATGCCTCTAGCCGCCATGGCTGCCGGAGAAGAAGAAGAAGAGAGCTTTTTAGTTTGTGAGAATGATCGGAGATTGGACTTGGTGTGGTGGTGGATGGCCCTCATGGTGTAGTTCCATCGTGCAAACCCTTGATCTTTCAGTGCCTCCACCAATCCAACGGTCCCCGCCACCATCCATGCTCTGCTTGTTGAACTCATCTTAATTCGATTAACTTTTCTTTCAAATCTTATCTTTAATCAGATGTGTATGTTTGATGAAGATGTTAAGAAGAGTGTGATTTCTTTATATAGACCCACGGAATAGCTCCAAGTTTGTTTTTTCAGATCAGAATAAAAAAACAGGAGGCTAGAGCCAATGGTTTTATGCTGACGAATTGTCCAATATGCCCTTCCTCGACAACCAACACATGCGCTGCGCCCATATATTTTCTTTTTAAACCGTACACACGACTGACTACCAAATTTTCTGTAAAATTTAACTAAGGTTTTTTTTTTTTTTTTTCAAAATTTTTTTGTTTATATTAAGACAAAGACAATACCTTACCATAAATTATACTTAAATTATGTAATTTACTAGTTTATAAAACTTAAAAGCTAATATTTACTCAAATACTAATTAAATCCAATATAAAATAAATATTTGAAATTATAAAATAAAATAACTAAAAGTAACAAATCATAAAGTAAATATTATAGTGAATAAAAAACATATATCAAATCAGATACAACTAAATATCTCTTTTAACTTAACCATAAAAAGAAAAAGGAATATTTATTTTGTTTCAATTAAAAGAAATATTTAGTTTAAAAAAAGTAAAAAAAAAAAACTATATGTTAATAATAGCAACGAATGAAAAGATATGGAACAACAAAATTAATGCAAAAAAGCTGAATAAAAAATAAACTTGATTGAATTTTCAAACCGTGTGTGACGAAAATTTGTGCGATGGGACCTTTTGATGGCTGGGTTTGCCACTAAACCCCAGATTGGATATTTATAAGGAATTTTTGTTTTGTCTCTTGATGTATGCATTAGACATTGTGTGTGTTTTTGAAATTAAAAACGTTCTTTTATTTACAAAATATTTAAAAAAGAAATTAAAAACCAAATCCTACCAGGCACCAGCCATCCAATTGCAGACTAATCCGTTTTCTTTCCTAAACATTGGGCTCTGTCGCTAGTGTTGTGTTGTTTGTTACTTTTGGATTTTGTCCTCCTATTGCCATGACCATACCACTGCCCGACCTCACCTTATTATTTAATTCAATAAACCTCCAAGGGGCATAACTGACAATTCCTAACTCTTAAAACCATTAGCCTTCCTCCACATCTCAATGCCTAGTGTTTTTATCCTACCAACGAGCGACAAAACCTGGGGCTCCTTTGCTTATATAAAACCCACTACTTCTTTTGAGTTCTCAGTATCAGCCACTTCTATTATAATTCCGATTCAAAGTGAGGGAAAAACAAACCCAATTGATTTAAAGAAACTCAGAGAGTCTGCCATTTGAAGAATTAAGGATGAGTTCATCAACAAGGAGAGCATGGATGGTGGGCGGAACAGTTGGATTGGTGGAGGCACTGAAAGATCAAGGATTTGCACGATGGAACTACACCTTGAGGGCCCTCCACCACCACGCCAAATCCAATATCCGGTCAATCTCTCAGACCAAGAAGCTGGTTTCTTCAACTTCAAGCACCAGCAGAGGTGTGGAAGACAAAGCAAAGCAGTCTGAGGAATCATTGAGGAAAGTCATGTACCTCAGCTGCTGGGGTCCTAATTGACCAACTTTTGGCTTTTGCACTTGCATCATGTGTTAGGTAGCTAGAACATAAAGACCAGGAGATATATAGATATGTAATTGTAAATATGCATCATGTATAATCTTGATATTGGTGGAAAGAAATCTTATTATCGATTATCAGAAACAAGTGGAATTCATGTATGTAATTACATTTGCTGGCTAACTCATTTGCTTCAATGCTAAATTGCCATTTGCCAGCTACATGAGACTTGAGTCCCTTTCTGAATTCTGAGTGATAAATAAAATTTATTGCAGCCCAAGACGAATCCAATATGTAATTCTAATTGGAGTTGTTTATTGTATAGTAGAAGAGTCTCTTTCTTGAATAAAAATAGATGTCCTCTCGAATGGTAACCCCATCCTTGAACTAGAATCATCATCGTACATTCAGCCCAGTTTATGATCGATTGATTTTGACATGATCTTTGCACTGATTTTTATTGCCAAATACAAAATAAGAATACATATAAAAATAGTATCTCAGACTCTCACAGAGAGAGAGAGAGAGAGAGAGAGAGAGAGAGATAAATCTGCTAATACAACTATATATATATGATACAAATATAAATTATAAAAAGAAGGTTAATATATAGGACCCCAGCAGCTTAGTAGATGACTCCTCTCATTCTGACTGCTTTGCTTTCTCTTCTACTTGAAACCATGGGTGCCGCCAGCTTCTTGGTCTGAGATATTGATTAAATATTGGAGTTGGTGTGATCCTGTTCCAGCCACCATCACCACCAATGCTCTGGCTCTGCTTCTTCAACTCATCCCAATTGACTTATTTCTTGTAACCGGTGGTGGTGGGTGATGTTAGATGCTTCATGAAAATGAATAGTGAATTTTAAAGAATAGAACCGTCCCTGGTTTTTTGGGATTAAAACAGGAAGCCAAATACTTGGAAAAACCAATGGTTTTTGAGAATCGAATTCGCATTAAAATAATGCCCTGAACGTTTATATTTATTTTTTTTCCTTATATTAATTACCTTTTTATACAACAACCTTTTTTTTTTTATCGATATAATAAATTAGGTTTTTTAGAGGCGACATGAATTTTAATCCACATATAAAACGCAGAATAGTTATGACTGATATAAAGCATAGCTACAATTTGCAAGGTGCAAACCTAACCGGTATACTCAATACAAAACCAACATTCTCCTAAACTAGAAACTAAGGAGTCGTTTGGTTCGCAGATTTTTTTCCTTGGGATTTGCAATTTATACATGATTTTTGAATATTAAAATGTATGATTTATTTTTATTTTTTTCTGGACCATTTGCATTACATTTAACAATTAAAAAAAGTAATTAACTGATTGATTCGATTATAAGTTATCCAAACAAACATACTAACATTTTCAAACTATTAACATACAAATGGCTTTCTTGCTATGGAATTGGTAATAGTCAGCAATCCATGTAGATTACATTTAATCATCTCCAAAACATGATCAAACTATTATTAAGATTTTGCATTTTTCTTGAAACACATATAAAATCAATAGCCAAACAAACCGGTAGCATAGAATTTTAGAAAATCTGCAAACTACGTATTAATATCATATAGCAAATGTTCAATACCTCCTGCAGCCACGGAAGGAATGATATGAAGACAACTACCATTGATAAATCGACGACTGTGCGGTGTAAAGTTGAAGATCTCGAAGATACTCTTTCCAAGGCCGTCCGTTGGATAGAATTTTCCGACAAACCTCCCATTAGTGGTTCCATAAGAAGGCCCAAAACGAAAGGGTGTAGGACTCGTTTGGGGCCTCTAATCGTGATATTCAAATACCATGTATGATTAAAACCTATAACTTTTATATTTTAATAAACAACATCTGTTATAAAATTGTTTGGGGTTTTTATTCAACGGAAAATGATTAAGGTTTTAATCACAAAAAACTGACAAGTTAACGGTTTTTTACGCAATTATCCCAAAATAAAAGTGTAGGATGATACGTCGAATATCTATTACTAATTAGGGATCACACAATGTTTATTATTACCAAACTTGACAATTAACATGATCCATAAAATGATGATAATTTGGTGATGATGTTTAATTTTCAAACATATTATATTTAGAATCAAACAATAGTTGATGACTATTTTGCGACCATCCTTAATTTTAAGCTTTAACGCATTAAAGCCCCATTTATTTGAAATTAAAAGTATTAAACCCCCAATTGAGTAATTTGAATCGTTCAAAAATTCACGAACAAGAGGCGCCAAACGACTCATCAACCATTTCGTTTTTGAAGATTCTCATGGAATCGCTAGTTGGAGGCACGTCGGAAAATTCTGTCCGGCGAATGGCTTTGCAAACTGACAACCACGAAAGAAACATGCAACCGAATGCAGGAGGTGTAAGAACCATTTCAACTTCAAATTCGCCTGCTGCTGATTTGTTTGATTTTAGCCAGGATATCTTAACCGAAATTTTTCAACGCTTACCTGTGATTTCGATCATTCAATTCATGTCCGTATCAAAACAATGGTACTTGTTCATCAAAACCTCTAGTTTCAATATCCTCCGAAACCCTGTTCTTGATCCCCCTTCCGGTCTCTTTTTCGAAGGTTGGGATGCTCGTTCGAGATATCATTATGTGCCATTGGATTTCGGGAATTATGTCAATAGGCCTCCATTTACGACACTCGGTTTTGACACTGGTGCCATAAAAATTTTACAATCTTGTAATGGTTTACTCCTCTGCGCTAATGATTTTCAAAAAAAGTATTACGTATACAATCCAACAACCAATCGCTTTGTGACTCTTCCGCAAATAAACAATTTTAATCCGGATGGTATTTGTTGCATGACATTATCTTTTGATCCTTCAAAATCATCTCATTACAAGGTTGTATGTAATTACATGTATGGAGTTATGATGATGGAGATTTACTCTTCGGAATCGGGCAAATGGAAGATCTCGAATCAAAGCATGGGTGATTTAGTAGATGTTGATCGGGGAGTCTACGGACATAATGCCATTCATTGGATGAGTTTTCCAAATCGGCTTGTCTATTTGAAGTTAGACAGAGAGTTACTTCATTATCTTGACATAGATACACCTGATACCAACGCATATGGCACAATTCTTGATGAGTTTTTAGCCGAATCTCGTGATGGTATGCTTCTTGTTGTGCGTTGTGGTAGGCTTCGGAGGTTGAATATTTATGAGATAGAAAAAGATTACTCTCAGTGGTCCATAAAGTATCATGTCAATCTTGAAGAAGTTATCAGGGTATATCCTAGCATGCAGACCCGCCTTGGGCTTCATTTTGTGGTTCAATCTCTTGTGCTGGGAGGAACCAAAGAGGATTCGTTTATCGTACTGGAACTTCCTGGGAAACTTATACAATACAAGTTCATGACAAACTCTATTTCGCAGCTCTGTGATTTCACCAACGAGAGTCGTCGTTGTACTCATGGCGGCTTCTTTCCAAAGACCATCTTCGAGCTCTCTGACTTTACACCTGAAAGTCGCCGATTTATAAATGGAAGCTGTTTTCATTTCATTCCTTCTCTGGCTAGTGTTTGATGAGTTATATTTTTAAACATTTGTTGGTTATGGATTCGATCTACTTGTGTTTCAAAAAGAATTAATGCAGAGTGTTGCATGTTTTGGGGATGATAAATCATAAATGGTAATCTATGCTAATTATATTGTCAACTATTTTCAATCCAATTCATCTATTTGGATGTGTTATTTCTGGCTACGTTGCAGTCTTTTTATTAGTCATTTTTTATTTTATTTTATTCATACGATTACTCATGTTTACACGGATATATAAGATAACTATTAGTAATTAAGTTGTTTACTTAATAAACGCAAAAGTGATTTATGATTGTATTCAAACATAAACTCTTACGCTATATATGCTGGACCTAATGGATCATTTCTTAACTTTAAGTGTTATGATGATAGTAAAGTTGCTTTTGTCGTCAACTCTTGGACCCTTTGTTTGGCTTGGTATAGCCATACTGCCATACAGATGAAATTTGTGTTCTCTCCTGTCCATGTCATGTTTGTATCTAATTTAGAAGCTGTTTGGATTTTCGTTTAAAAAAGTACTGCAGCGTTTTGAAAACTAATGATGAGATAATAGTTGTGATAAAAGTGCTGCAAAAAATATAGTGTTTGGTTTAGATACTGTTGTTTGCTATCACAATTATCAAACAATCAGTTTTTAAAGTGTTTGAATTTACGTTTTAACTTGTAAAATGACCAAATAATCACTTATTAAGTAAATAAACTACATTTTTTAACTTATGAAAATGTGTGGCAAAATCAATTCTAAATGAAAATAATCACTTATTAATGTATGCAATCCAAATACTTTAAAGTAATTATTTACGTTTTTGTAACGTAATAATCTAAAAATCTCTATCATAACACAAAACCAAACACCTCTTATTAAGAATAACTCACCGTAACCAACAATTTGTTCTTTTATAATTGTTGTATTTAATCTTTAATTGGTTAAGAGGGCATTTCTTTTAAGGTGATTTACCTGTTTATTGATTAAGTTAATACATTAAGGGTGTGTTTGTTTTCAATTAAGAGTGTCTGAATTTGGTTTGAATTTTAGATCTTAACCTAATTTGTATTTTTTTTTTTTTTAAATTCAGACTTAAGAGGTTACAACCTCTGAATTTTAAGAGAAAGAGACTTGTTTGAATTAAAATTCAGAGCCTCTTAATTTCAGATATGAAAGTCTCCTCTTAATTTCAGACATGGTTTTCAGACATCAGACGTTTAACCTCTTGAAAAATAAATACCACCTAAATTATCATCAAGGACTATATACGTAATTAATTGCAAGCTTGAGGGACCAAACTCAAAAAGGTAAAAATGTTATTTTAAAAGGTTTAACGGTTGACTAAGGGAACGAAAACCGTTAAGTTAGGAATCATTTATGTAACTTTAAAAGTTGAAGGATTATTTTCAAATATTTTAAAAAACCACAGGACCATTTCTTTAATTTACTGAAAAAAGAAAAAGAAAAAAAAAAACTAATTTAGTAACCCCCACCACAACAACCAGGCAACCACCATTCATCCATGTACACAACTCCCTCCTTTGTCAACCCCCACTTTGTCCAATGTCCATAATTATAACCCCACCGACACCATGCATCAATCATCACGTGTCAATGGCTTCCGATCCAATTTGCACAGTCCTTGAACGCTCCCAAGTATCCCCACCGCCGGCCACCATCGGCCGTCGCTCACTGCCGCTTAACTTTTTCGACATCGCATGGCTAAACTTCCCACCGGTCCATCATCTTTTCTTCTATGACTTCCCTCACTCTAAATCACATTTCTTAGAAATCATTCTTCCCAATCTAAAACACTCCTTATCCCTCACCCTTCAACATTTCTTCTCTTTCGTTAGCAATTTGATTGTATTTCCTCACCCTGATAATTCCGGTGTCATTCCAACACCAGAGATTCGGCACGTGGAAGGCGATTCTGTTGCATTTACTTTTGCTGAATGCAGTCTTGATTTTGACCATCTGACTGGAAATCATCCTCGGAAATGCCATTACTTTTATCCGCTAGTACCTCCTCTGGGGAGTGCCGTTAAAGTTTCCGATTATGTCGCAGTGCCGATCTTTTCTGTCCAAGTGACCATTTTCCCAGGCTCAGGTTTCTCGATCGGAATGACGAATCATCACTGTCTTGGTGATGCCAACACCCGGTTTTATTTCTTGAAGGCGTGGTCTTCGATTGCTGCATCAGGCAGTGATGAATCGTTCATAGCAAGCAGATCTCTACCCGTCTATGATAGACTGATTCACATCCCTAAATTGGATGAAAATAAACTGAGACTAACAAGACTCGATACTTTTTATCAACCACCAAGCCTTGTTCGTCCCACGGATAAAGTTCGGTCTACATTCGTGTTGACCCGAACAAATATCAATTTGTTGAAGAATCGGGTCCTCACCCAACTGCCAACATTGGAATACATATCATCTTTTACCGTGACGTGTGGTTACTTATGGAGTTGCATGGTTAAAACATTTGTAGAAATGGGGGAGAAAAAGGGTGAAGAGGAGTTAGAACAGTTTGTTGTCACAATCGATTGTCGATCGCGTTTAGATCCCCCGATTCCATCAACCTACATGGGTAATTGTGCGGCACCATGCATTGCAGCCATTAAATCCGTTGTCTTATCGGGGGAGGATGGGTTTGTAATGGCTGCTAAATCAATAGGAGAGGATATTAAGAATATGGTGAACGATAAGGACGGAATCCTGAAAGATGCCGAGAGATGGCATGAAGGTTTCATGATTCCTGCAAGGAAGATTGGTGTGGCTGGTACACTAAAGCTCGATTTCTACGACACTGATTTTGGGTGGGGGAAGCCGAGAAAGTGCGAAGCTGTTTCCATAGACTATAACGGATCGATATCCATAAATGTTTCCAAAGAATCAATTCAAGATTTTGAAATTGGATTGTGCCTTCCGGTTAAGCAAATGGAGGCGTTCGCTAATATCTTTAGCCACGGATTAAGGATTCCGTCATGATTATCGCCGACTTTCTATAATTTATGCGTGTTATTATTGACTATTTTGGTTTAATGATTTTCTAAATAAGTTGCCAGTATTGGATCCTTTTTTATGGGAATATTCAGATGTTCTATAAGTTGTATTTCAATTACTCTTTGGCTTCTTCAACGATATTTAATGATAGAAAATCATGTGACATTTGTGATTCGTGAAGCAAAAAAGGCAAAATTGGTGAAAGATGAAGCAAGGCCTGTTCTCCAACTCTCCGTCAAAACCTGCATCGCAAATTAAGAGTTCGGTCATGTCATCAAAGTCTGGGAGGTGATTTGTATACAACAACTTTTTACTATTTATAACAATTAAATATATATAAGTTTATACATTATATTAGTTACACTTGATAAAAAAAACTTGTTACCTACAAATCAATTCATGTGGACTTGTGGGCCTCATGGCGGAGGCGGAGTGGCCGAATCTGAATAGGGCACAAAGATCTCCCGAGTCATGGGGTTTGTTGAATAATAAACGTGTTTAGTAAAAAATAATTAGTTGTAGTTTATAATATTAAAAAAAAACATATAAAACTTGATATTAGTTAAAAATTATAGTTTATAATTATATGAAAAGTAAAAAAATAATTTTGTTGACCGAAAGCTCACTTTGAAAAGCTACCTCAAAACGTTTCTCATGAAACAATTTAGATTTCAAACTCAAAAGCTCAAACTCCTTGTATCGATCTAAACACAACTATTAAGTTTGAACTTTCAAAACCAAAAGTTGAATATTATAAAAACTATCAAAAACTCATTGTGAAACACGTCCGGCATATCTGTTAAGATTGGATGTGTTAACAGTCATTACTTGAGTTATAACATACTCTTTTACAACAATACTCACATTATTATATGATTTTATCTCTGCTGGCTAGCCAAACTTTATTCATATACAACAAAAGTGAATTTATAATTTTGTTTTTTATTAAACGCAAATCAAAATGCCGTTTTCTGCTTTCTTTGTATCCTGCATTATTGCTATTATTATAAGTTTGGTCCATGTTTTGGTTTGAACGCTTTTGGAATTGAATAAAGTCAACTATATGTATACACACACACAACGATCGACGGAATGCAATGCTTTGAGACATAATTAATCGGGAATTAAGGGGCTGAGATCAGTTCATGTGTCTGAAATAAGATTGTAATATATCAAACAAAATTAGTTAGAGTTCGAAGAAGAAGAAGAAGGAAATTAGAAGTTAAACAAGATCCATTACTTTTCAAGTGGTATATACATACAAGATACAGAAGAAATGGATATATACATAATTAAGAGCTGCAGGCTGCAGGCTGAGCGCTAGCTAGATGTAGTTGATATATAGAAAAAAGATCGAAAATTAGAAGTGCGAGATTAGAAGGGTTGATGAATTAGTTAGTTAAGAGTCCAGCAGCTAAGATACATAACCGTACGAAGAGATTCTTCAGAGCAACCCAAGTTCCTTGAACTTGAAGCATGATCTGGTGCAGGCTTTTGTGTGATCATGACATGGCCATGGCCTGGCAATAATCTACATGAACCATTATCGGCAATCATATTCATGGTTATGGTTTCGCCATGCCCACACTTGTTTACTTCATCATTTCTTCTTGGCATCGATCGATCGCTTGCTTTCAATTCCTGACTCGTACGTTATCTGATCGATATCTATCTGAGACAGACACACATACACACAGAGAAAGAGAGATCGAGATTGAGATTATTCGATCGAAAACTAAATCAACCAGGTTTCTTTGACCGGAAAGATTGGAGGTGTGTATATATACACACACACACACACGAGAAAGGTCAATATGCACACAATTAGGATAAGGATCAAAACAAGGACTATATATTATTCTTTAGGAAAATTATTATATTTTAATGTAGCTTTTTTAAATATTTTCAAGTCTTTTTATTTTAATAGAATATATATTAATTAATCGAATATATGTCATCATCGCTTACCTAGTTTTTTTCTAATTTTTTAATCCATTTATCTAACATTATATATTGGCTTAGTTTTAATAAAATTCTTTCATTGTTTAATCTTTTGATCAAATATTAAATACTATTTTACCTTTACTTATTCAAAACGATATTTTATGAACTTTGATCTACAATTTTTTAAGTTTTAACCAAGCATTTTTTAATAGTTACAATTTGGTTTAGGTTACTTGCGTCAAAAGTTAACATACTGTCACAGTTTTTTCAATTTGGGTAACATACTAATTTTTTTCTTATTAAGGTAACATACTTTCCAATCAAGGTAACCATATCAGATTGAAAGGTAAAATATTGACGTGACAATTTTTTGTTCAGTCAGAATTTTTTTTACAGAAATAACAGTTTAATTGTTATATGATATGCATTATTTTGTGCAATTTAAAATGACTTTTTGATAAAACCTTGTTGTTTTGAGTAAATTTAAAAATAATTAAGCAATAGTAAAAATTAAAAAAAACTAATAACTGGATACAGAAACTGTCATGTCAGTAATTTTTATCTTTCAATTCGATACGGTTACCTTTGATTTGGAACGTATGTTACCTCAAAAAAAAAATTTAGTATGTTACTCAAATTGAAAAAACAATGACAATAGATTACCTTTCGACGTAATTCACTTTTTGGTATAATACTGAAAAAGCTTAATTCATACTTTTACATTTTTATTTGCTAACAGTAAGTAAATAATAACAATAACATAATTTATCAAAAGAAATTCGATATCTTATCCATATTATATTTTACTAAAAACTTATTTCTTTATTAAAACGAAATGACATGTCAACTTTACAACCTACAAATCAGCTTTATTTTACTTTTCAAGAAAGGTTGATTTAGATTTGAAAAAAACACCTAAACATTTTGATTGTCATAAAAAAATCCTCCGACGATTAAAATATCATGAAATCGGTATGTTACTTATAGCAACCAGTTATCCTCATCTCCGACGAGTCCTCCAACGACAATTGAAGCCTCTGACGAGACCTTCGATGACCAATTTTGGTTTCTTGTTTAGGGTTAGATGCATTTAAATCTTTGACGGTGACACATTCACCTCTGGTGAAGCCTCCGTGGACCATTGAAACACTTGAAGGTTCGACTTGTTCATCCTTAGATTGTTTATTTAGGTTTTCGATTTAATTTGTTTGACTTTAGATTGTTGATTTGTTTTTGATTTTTTTCTTGAGAGGGTTACCGGGTAAAATGGTGGCGCGTAGGAGCAAAATGCAACTGGTTAAACCGGTTGCAGGTCACCCTTATTAGAAAATTACTATTTTGATAAGTTTTAATTTGATGAGAATATTTTTATGACAACAAAAATAGTTAAAAGTTTTAATTAAAAAAGTGGTCAATGTTTTACACAAAAATCACCAAAAGAACATAAAGCACATTGAGTATGACAAAAAAAACTTGTTAAGCAACAAAGCAGTGAAACCGTAAATGTATGATCGATTGTCTTAATAATAATCTTAAAGTTAAATTACACATAAATGTCATATCATTACCAACACAGAATAGGTGAAAATAATTATCCAAAATACTATTCTATAAACGAGTTTTATTAATTTGATCTTCTTACAAACAATTAAAAGTAATTCAGAAATGATGTTTGCAAAAATGTGCTGGAAAGAAATATATAAGTATGTGTGTGTGTGTATGTATATCTGTGTGCATGTATGTATGTATATATAGGATGATGATCATTTAAGCATCATTCCATAATAAACACCGTGAGCATCAATAAATTTTAACACATCAGCATCAATTAAAACTTGTAGATGTTACCGATAACCTATTTACATAGTTAGGATGTGATTAATCTAATAAATCTTGTATGTATTAAAGTTTGTGAATACAATGAACCTAATGAAACGTGTATATATAAAAGCATGAAAAATGCAATGAATCAAATGAATCTTGTGTATATTAAAGTATATGAATGCAATGAATCTATTGAAAGTTTATTTTTATTTGTTCAAAACTTGTATATATAAAAAGTTGTATGCATAAAAACTTGTTTTGGTTGGTATCCACTGGTGCTTAAATGTAAATTGTGTTCAAAGGATCCTTAGCCTACACACACATATATAATATGTATGTGTGTGTGTAAATTATTTATAATTAGAATGTTTACATATTAAACTTCTATAATTTGATGTTTAAATACTAATTAATTGTTAAATATTTTGAAAATAAGATTTTATTTTTGGTTATTATAATTTTTAGTTTATTATAATAATTATACTTTTAGTGTTTTATGATGTCTTATTTTGCTTTTTTTGTGTTTAGAAAAAAAAAAGACCTTAGTTTATGTTCAAATTAACATAATGTTTGATTAATTCTAATTGGTTTGTAATTTTTATTTATTGAAATTTGTTTATATTAAGATATTTAGTATTTCAAATAATAATCACACCAATAAAAAATTTATATGAAATATATTTATTATTATTATTTATTTAATACTTGATTAATTAATTGTAGCTTTTAATTAATGTATGTTTTTATTCATAAAAAGTTGTTAACATTGTGAGTTTTGGTTAAAATTTATTTTTAAATATTAATTATACAATTAAATAGTTAAAACATTAATTTCAATACATGTTAATTAATTTAGTATTTGATTAATTGTAATTTTATGTTGATATACTATTATTTTTAAAGAAACTTAGAAATATTATGAGTTTAACTATTATTTATATACTGCATGTTTCTCAAGAAATATGATATTCAATTTATTATTCTTTTATATTTTTTTGAGTTTTTTTAATCAATTTATCAATTAAAAAAGAAGAAAAGTTACATCATGCTACAAAACATAGATTTCACAATACTTGTTACTTACAATGTCACGTGTGATAATTTGCACAAGTAACTAGTTGAAACGGTAAAATGTATCGTTTTGAAAAATAGAAAGAATATGGATTAAACCATTAACGAAATTTACAACCGACAAAAGTTTAAAATATCATTCTTTTATCATATTTAAGATATCAATTGAAATTATTAAACTTTGAACCAAGTATATATTTATCGTTGTTGTTAAGTTATACTAATATTCATCACTAAATAAACAAAGTATTTGACCAAGAACATCCAATGTGTTTTTTCAAGTAGGTAACTATGAGTTCAAGTCTTATTTAAAACAATATGATAATATATAATATAAACAAAGATGTCGAATAAGTTTTATTTAAAAAAAAGAGTAATGATATGCATACCTAATTAATATGCCTAAAAGTATGTCTAATATATTCATCACACATTCTTTCTCGATTTTTATGTTACTTATTGATTTTGTCACATGTCATCATCCAATTATTTAGATTATTCTATGTCTAAATGTGAAATGTTTAATGCATTCATTATTAGATAGGAAGAAATTCAAATAATGATATTAGTATACATGCATAATAATTTATATGTCTAATTCATATATTGAAGATGAGATACAAATTTCTTAATTTCCTTCTTATCATGTTCTTTTTTTATTGTGTTGCCGGCCCGTGTTAGATTTTTAGGCCAACCTTTAGGTTTATTTTTAAGACATTATAAGTTAATTTTCTTAGAAAAAAAAGGGGGTGGATATTATTAATCTGAATTCGAGTGTTTTGAGTTGTGAGAGAGAGAGAGAGGATAAGATCAAGTGTTGCTCTGATCTCAGGCCAGCTTGCTTAATGCTTATTATAATTGGTTTATCACTTTTCTATAGTCAAAGTTGCGTCCCAGGAAGGCAGGAATCTTGCATTTAAACCCAAAAAAAAAAAAAAAAAAAAAAAAAGAACAACAATTTGTTCCAGCGGCTGCTATCGGGAGTTAATGATTAACCAATGGTGATGTAGGGCGACGAAGCGAAGGTGGCGAAGCAACGGTGACGGAGGGCAACGTAGTGCGACGGCGTACTAAGGGTCTAAGGGTGAGATCAGTACCGTACTGGTACAAAACCGGGTGGTACCGACTTTTTTTTGAGACATAATCTTAGAATCGAATATCGAATCGATTATAAAATTTTTGCGTCGATATCGATACCGCTATTTTCGGTATCAGACTGGTTAGATTCGATTTTTTTTAATTTATCACACAAACCTAATATTAAAGATAATATCAAAACTAATAAACAAATTTAATATCAAAACAAATAAATAAAGTTAAAACATAAAAATAAAGTTAATATCAAAACCAACAATAAATGTTAGCATTTAAACCAATAAACAATGTTAATATTAAAACCAATAAAAAAAATTAACCATCCGTTTGTGTAATTAGGTTATCATGAAAAACTAAATATATATTGAGAAGTGTGAGAAACACTATGATTCATTAATTTATATATATATATATATATATATATATATATATATATATATATATATATATATACATATAGATAGATTGAGGTTCAATTGAGAACTTTTATGCATCGGGGCACCTCGAGGCACTTTTGTGCATCGGATAATCCACCAAGGGTGCACAAAGGGCATTTAGGGAAAACTAAATGCATGATAATTAATTTATTTCTAAAAATCATTAAATGATAATTAGGAGTTACATTTTGAATTAAAATCTCATATTAACTACATTCCTCATTTTCCTCCTCATTTTTCTCTCTCTCTCTCTCTCTAATCGTGTTCTTCATGATTTTTCTTAGTGATGATGATTTGAAGACAAAGATTAACGATGAACAACGATGATGATGAACATGAACAAGAGAGGTAACCGATGAAAATTATGAAGAACATGATGCATAGATGGATGATGAACAATGAATGATGATAATGCATCAATGGATGATGAACAATGACAATGCATAGATGGATGATGAACAATGAACAACGAAAAATGATGATGCATAAATGGATGATGAACAATGACGATGCATAGATAAATGATGAACAAGTTGAACATGATGCATAGCTGAATGAATATGAACGACAAACAAGATGCATAAAAGAATGATGAACAAGTTGAACACGATGCATAAATGAATTTGTGTATTTTTTTTTGTTAAATGCGTTTTTTTAACACAATGCATAGATAAACACGATTAACGATGAAATGCATCGATCTCCATCATCTTTTTTGAATTTGTGTAATTTTTTTAAATTTGGAAATGTATCAATTGAATTTATTTAGCATTTATTATTTGATTATTTGTTGAAATATTAATTTTAATGAGGTATGCACATTCCCCAAAATGCCCTTCTTCCTTTGTTTCTATAATGCACAAGATGCATAAAATTGTCTAACTATTTACCCTTTTGCCATTAATCTAATCCATACAATTTTTTGATCTAATGGATGATATAAGTACTTTTGTACCTCGATGCATAAAAGTGCTCAATTGAACCTCCCTCTATATATATATTGATTTACTAATTTTATACACTGCTTCATTTATTTTTGAATTTGTGATTCATTATTTATAAACTTTAAAACTAATGAATCAATGTAAAAAAGTGATGATTTGTTAATTTATCTACCGGAATTTATGATTCGTTAATTATATATTTGGAAATGATGAATCGATTCGTAAAAAAATGAATCACAGTGCTTCTCACTTTTCTCAAGATATATATTTAGGGGGTGTCTGATAGCACTTATCAGACTCTGATAAGAGGTAACCTCTTATTGGGTAAGATGAAAATACTGATAAATGCGTTTGATATGTATAAGACATAAGAGTCAAAATTCTCTTATCATGTCTTATCTGAATCAGATTTTGATATGCTTCTTATCACAAAAAAATAAAATAAAACAAATTCCTCTCCTCCCACCACCCCACCCTACCTTTACCCCATACATTACATCACCCCACCCCACCCTACCCCTACCCCACCCCATACTTTACCTTATCACCACCCTCAACCCTACCTACCCCACAGGGGTGGAGTTTTGCATCCTCGTAGGGGTGGCTGAGAGAGAATCTAGGGGTGAGAGCGTACGTGGGCTAGGATTGACGGACTGATGGGCTAGGGAGGAAGAGTCCGCGTCGAAGGGGAAGGAGAAGGGCCTGCGTCGGAGGGGAAGGAGAAGAGGGTGAGGACTGATGGACCGACGTGCAGGGGAGGGATGCTTGTGGCCGGATAGGAGGACTTTGTCGGTAAGCTGACATCGCCGGTGAGAGGAGGTCAGATGTGTGGTATTGTTAGGCCGCTTCTAAGGCATATAGTACGCTTTTTAAACCGGCTTCAAAACTTTTAAAGACAAGTTTGGATCCGGGCTGAAAGCTTCAAACCTTTCGATCCTCCCTCTTATAATCCGGTTGCCTAACCGGTCTCTATACATTTGTTAACCAGTTTTAAAACCATTCCGTGTACTAGTGTTGGGAACTAGTGATCAGAGCTAATTCTTGTATCAAACTATCTAACAACCTATTAGTATCATAATTGATAAAAGAAAACCAACGTGTTTTTTTTTCATATTTTTATAATTTAGTCACCCCGTGTTTTTTTTCATCGATAAAATCATCAAATTATAAAATTTGTTTTTTGTTTTCAGATTTTTATCTATTACAACCCCGCAGGGCCGGCTCTGAGGGCGTCTAAAATAGGCGACCGCACAGAATCCAAAATTTCATAGGGCCTTTAATGTCATAAGTTATCAACGTAAATAAAGTAAAATTGTTTTTTTTTTAATTTATGGACGAAGAGAAAACAAAAAGTCTGTTTGTACACACACATGAATGTGTGTATATATGTGTGTGTGCGCGCGCGTGTATATGTATATATGTGTGTATATGTATATTTATATATGTGTAGATACTTCTTATACGTTTTTGTCCGGAACCTCAAAATTCAACGAAACAACCTTGCAACCTGGTTTTACATATTATAACCTAGTACTTTTGTTTTTAAACTTAGTTTACGTATTATAACCAACTTATGATAAGGAAATTACCAAAAAACAAAAAAATAATAATAATAGATTGAGGATTTTATTTATAAAAACGAACATAAAAAGACTTAGCCACAAAAATGTAAACTAAAATAATGGTCTGTTTTTTCATGACAAGTTTTACAAAATAACGAGTGAAGGGAATGTTACCGTCGGATGGATCTTGACCAAGCTTATCAACGGCTTAAATTCAACAACCATTTCGTACCTCAAATGTACTTTGGTAACATAACACCAACCACACATACTCAAAACAACAAACCACCAACCACTACTTATTCCTTCATTTTCTTCCCTTCATTACCAACCCATTACTTTTCCTCTTTTATTTATTTATTATTTATTTTAAAATCTGGAGATTCACAATTGGGTTCGTGTTGTTTTTTTAGCAACAAACTTTTTTTAATGTTTACAAATATTTTTTTCTATACCTTTACTTTGTTATTATTCCAAGTAGGGGAGCTGTTGTTCATTAAATCCTATAATTTTTACATGATAAAAGAACTAAAAAAGAAAAAACTGACTTATTTCCAAAAAATGGTAAATATACACATATTAATATTTTATCTAAATAAAAGAAGAAAAGAAAAAAAAAATATCAGAGTTAAAGCCACAGACAGGCAAGATTTATATATATGATGATTAAAAAACCAAAAGGGATTTGTTATTTGGGAATACAGTGTGTGGTGAGAAGAGAGAGACAGAGGGATTTGGCAATGGAGACTGCCATTAGCGGTCGGATCGCTCCTTCTCCTAATCATGGTCTTCTTCATTCTAAACCAGGTACCAACCAATCATATGTCTCTCAGTTTTTTTATTTTTAAATTTGATTCCTCGATTTCTCACTCACTCACTCAGATAGATTTAAGTAGTTTTGTTATGTTTCCAGTTGATGAATATCAGTGGTTGATTAGCTGATGATCATGTTTCCTTTCTTTTCTAATAAGAATCAGTGGTAGTTATAATCAATAGGCTTTCTTTGTTGACGATACCGATCCATCGACGAAATTCGATGTCCAACTCCTAGGGTTTTGAGGGCTCTTATTGGGATTTTAAACGAAGCTAACTAGTCAAAAACAAGCAAACAGACCGTCCGATTTAGTCATGTATGTCACAATAGTCCAGATCAGAAAAAGCTACTAGTGAAATCGTACTAGTTGCTTTATGAATTACAATGGGCGGGAGAAGTTTTCACCTCATGGACCCGGTTTTGGCTTTGGCTTTGGGTTTTACGGGTCTCCCTCCAGAGAAAGAGAAGCCTCTGTTGCTTGTGTGAGTGTGTGCTCGTATGTGATTGTAACCATGTCTGTCTGTTTAACATAGAACATGTTAAGGTTGCATCTAACTGATATCTGAACATGGTTTCATATGGTAGATTGGTAGGTGTGAATTTCGTCCCTAATGCATCCATCTCTGTACGATACCTCATTGTTAGAAAAGGAAAGACAGTTTTCTGGAGAGAAAAATACTTAAATAGTATTTGCTCCACCTGAAAAGGCATGTCCATGAGAAAACCCAATTTTCCATACGGTATAAATCGCAAGTAGCAAAAGTTTTAACTTGCAACAGGAAAATATATATTTTAAACTAAACATCCTATTGCTTCGTGACGTCATTTGTGTTGGTATTTCATTCAGGGTATTATTGTTTGTAGGAAGCGTATAGTTCTGTGTACATGACTGGATGTAAAGATACCCATATACACTAGGGAAAGTTTGTAAATGTGGTCATGACTTCATTCAAGGTAATAAGGTATATAGAAATAGTCTAGCTTCTCCCTAGAAAAATGCAGGGACTTGTATGTAGTCTTTGATCATGGTGCTCCGTGTTGAAACTTGTAATGGGGGCAGGGAACGCACTTGGTTTGATACGAAACAGAGACCAGTAGTGATGAAAACAGAGGATATAAGCCAATTAACTCTGATATTGATAAGTAAAATATAGAAAAGGAAGAACAAGTAATAATTCCAGGGATATCCCTTTCTAAAAATCACATTATTGGAGACCCCTCAAAGCAATAAAGCAATGAGTCTAACAACAATCTAACAATACTTCTGCACACATCTCACTCCACTCTCCCTTTTATTTATAGATTTGCCCAACTAACTAACTCCTAATATTATTACTAATATACCCTTTCTAGAATAATCTTCTAATGTAATTCCCTATCAATACTTTCCCCTTATGAAAGTCTTGACCTCAAGACTTGTAGTTTTGCAAGCTCTATAGGTGCTCCTTCACATGGCTGGTGGTGCAGTAGAATCTGAACCCCAAACCTCCTTAGATTGACAAAAATTCCCATGAGCATCAACAACTTCATCATATCCCAATAACAAGTACCACAATTGACCTCAGGACACTTGTGAGCAGGACCAAATTGATTATTGCATCGAAAACAGAGCCCCTTTTTACGCCTCTCCTCCCATTCTGATCGTGATAATGAACGAACCCCTCTATCATGTTGTAATTTTGATGGTGCGTCTGGAGAATCCCTCGACGACGGGTTCTGATTTGAGGGATCCATGACCCCGCTAGAAAACATAGTGTTAGATCCATCCGACTTAAATTGGTCCAAATGACTAGATCGATCCATCACTGAAACATTAGGAAACCCACGAATTTGAGATCGGCCCATTAAGGAACCACGGTCCAGATTGAAGTCAGAACCCAATCCACCCCGAGAATGATATTGGAAGCGAGATTGAGAAATTGGAGTATCCGATGAATGTAGCATCTCCTCCACGTCCTTAGCCAAATACATGGCGTCCAAACGTGATCGAGGACGATGGAGACGAACCCATCGCTTAACCTCATCACGTAGGCCAGCGATGAAATACCCCAAAGCCTGAGATTCTGGCAGTTTGGGAACGTGTGAAAGCAAATACTCGAAATCAGCAATATAGTCATGAATTGATGAAGATTGTTTGATCGTGGCCAATTGTTCATACGGATTCTGTATTTCAAGGCCACTAAAACGCTGGAGGAGTTCAATTTGGAATTGATCCCAGGTAAGTGATTCATGAATTTGCTGGACAATAGTAAACCAGTGTTGGACAACCCCAACCATACTCAATTGAGCCAAACAGATCCGAAGGTGAGGAGGCGTACCATTGATGTCGAAATAGAGAATAACCTTCTGATCCATCCTTGGGGATCAAACCATAGAACTCAGGCAATTTCACCTTCTTTACTGCCCAAGGGAGAACCGAAACACCAATTGGAGGCGTCTGAGCACCCCCAGAAGCAAATAGAACTCCTGATCCACCTCCCTCGTCGGACTCAGGTCGTTTCCCTTGCTGCTTCATGAATCCCAGCATTACTTTACGAAACTCAGCAGATTCCAAGCGATCAAGTTCCTGGGATTTTAGAGTGGACTTGATTTCGGTCACATCCGATTGAATTTGACGAATCTGTTTGTCATGGTGCTCCAGACGAGATTGAAGTGAAGATAAACGCGTCTCCATCGAAACAGAAGGCAGCTCAAAACAGAAAGAGATGATAGGTAGAGACAGAACAGGCAAGGTCGGACCAATGATACGAAACAGAGACTGATAGTGATGAAAACAGAGGATATAAGCCAATAAACTCTGATATTGATAAGCAAAATATAGAAAAGGAAGAACAAGTAATCATTCCAGGGAAATCCCTTTCTCACAATCACAAGATTGGAGACCCCTCAAAGCAATAAAGCAATGAGTCTAACAACAATCTAACAATATTTCTGCACACATCTCACTCCACTCTCCCTTTTATTTATAGATTTGCCCAACTAACTAACTTTTAATATTATTACTAATATACCCTTTCCAGAATAATCTTCTAATGTAATTCCCTATCATGGTCCCAGTAACTAAATATTTATTACCTTGGAATCTTGGATAGATTTGCAGTTGCATCCTCAAGAAGGTAGATGCACCTGCCAACTTCTCAATTTCAAGGGGATTCCTATTATATATTTATATTGCAAGGAGGTTTTAGAATTGGATGCATGCTAATATTAGTTTCTCAATAAGGTAAAGAAAAATCGGCTGAACAACCACTTGAAAGAGGAACGTTTACACAATGTAGAATAGTGGGATGGAGAAGTTAAAATTTCTCTCTTTTAAATCTTTTTTCTTAGAACACCACCTGTGCATGATGATTATAGGTATACTGATATATTCAGTCATCTATGTTTATAGATCTGTAGTTTTCTGGATACACATGCAAGCATGTATGGGTGTATTAGTGTATATCCTAAAATAAAGTTGTGATAGACATTGGTGTATACTACGATCATATTTGAACTCTTGATGTTAGTGTATTTATTTTAATTTGATGAAAATAAAATACATATGGATGTGTCTACATGTGAGATCAGTATAAGTTTAACTATCACTAGGATCTCAAAGAACACACAACCGACTTTTCTCTCCAAGCAAGTCATCATGTTGCCAAAGCAAAAGTGGTATGAAAAAAACCTGATCTCTGTTGCAACATATTGACAGACAAGCCAACATACCATTTAGCTTTCATATTTATTATTTTCAGTCAAGCCTGTATTTCATGGTTATTACAGATGTAACAAATTCCTGAATCATTATGTATGGCCTGTGTTGCTTACTATGGAGTTCCATTTGAGCATCTAGGCACATGCTTTTGCTTGGCATCTTCTGTTTATTATTATTTGAGATATAATTTGATTGGTAGGTTTGGCTAAGATGTGTTCAAAGGAAACTGTAAACCAATCTGAACTTTTCGATATGAAACCAAAGAAACTGGAAACATAAAAGACCGGGTCGGTTTCCGTTTTTATTTGTAGAAAACCTTGGGTACCTGAACCTAACTGAATATAAACTCTATGCATTCTATAATAATTAATCTAACTGGTATTTAAAATTTTAATAACCCTCATTAATGATTTCACTCATTCCCTATAAAACTTTGGATGTTGAAAGCCTGAAGGCAGAATGGATCATATTAGTTATAGATGTTACGTTGAAGATTTTTAGTGTAATTCTTGTGATTTCTAGCAGGATAATCCATGGATTATCCTGCTCTGAATTTAATTTTAGCATAACTACAATTTTCATTTTGTATTAGTTTTTACATATATATCCAAATGACATGTTTTAATTAAAGTAACTATGACCTAAACCGGGGGCAACCTTCTTGTTTCAATTACCCACACTGCTCACAGTTTTTTTAACTAACTGAACCGAATTGTGAACACGCTTGAGATTTAGCACCTTCTCATCTGTGGACTATTATGAACTATCCTACTTTTACGGTCATACAACACAACTCTTACATGAACTCCAGAGAAGAATTAAGATTGTGCAACATAAGAATTCATGTTATTTTGCTAGTGTGGCAGCGAATTCGTTTATGTTGATACAACAGAAAATTAATTTGCGTTTCATTGATTCAGTATGTAGCAAGTACAATAAGTTCTGTTTACGCACTTTGCAAGTGGATTTTGTAAGTTCTGCTTATGACTTTCAGTTTTGGTATATAACATGTGTTATTACAGGGGACAAATACCTGATTCATAAACAAAGCACAAAGTGGATCACGGCAATGACAATGGCACCCCCACGTCTAGAAAAGGGTGCTGGGGTTCTGGATAAGCCAGTAATAGAGAAAACAACACCAGGCCGAGAGTCGGAATTTGACTTGAGGTAAGGATTAGTCTATACCTTTATGCTGCTAGCAAACTCTTTAGGGGGCATTTGGTACGTGAAATTGTAGAGAATGAAATTGTCTAGGCTTACAACCTTTTCTTTAAGCAATGATAGTTACACATAGTTAAAGATTGATATAAAGAATGAACAAAAAACTATAAAACCTCCTTCCCTTCCATTGAGAATCAACACTTTCATCACATGATAGAAAATACTTCTAATCCTAGGCAATTCGATTCTTTACAATTCCACGTACCAAACGCCCCTTTATAGACGGAGATGGGTTGCAATGGGTGCATCATAACATGATTTGCATATTTTTATTTAGATTGTTCTAAACAGCATCAACTTTTCCTTCTAGATAAAAGCACATTAATTCTATTGAAGCATCAAGTAATTAGTTAGAAAGGTGTAAATATTCCAAAAGATGGTTGACACTTTTTGTTTCAGGAAATCAAGGAAAATGGCCCCGCCTTATCGTGTGATGCTACACAACGACAACTTTAACAAGAGGGAATACGTTGTCCAAGTGCTAATGAAGGTTATACCCGGCATGACCGTTGACAATGCAGTGAATATTATGCAAGAGGCACACGTCAATGGTCTCTCCGTGGTAATTGTGTGTGCACAGGCAGATGCAGAAGAGCATTGCACACAGCTGAGAGGCAATGGCCTTTTAAGCTCAATCGAGCCCGATAGTGGAGGTTGCTAAAGGTGCTGGTACATGGCTCGAGTAACTGTAATCGTCGTCATTTGTAAGTACTAGGATTATGGTTATATGTCAATAATCAAAAGAACGATATATGATGAATGATAAGCAAAACATGATTACCAGCTACTATCTGTCTGTTGGGTCAGCCTCCATTCCAAAAGATGTATAGTATACTTTCTTGTGTTCTTGGTGTGTGATTTCAGTCATCGACTATGATCAGTAATTACATGCTATGGTCTTACACTTTATTTGTTTTAAAAAGCAACTAAATTACAAGATTTTTATTGGAAACACCTCAAATAATTAAATTCTATTTAAGATTTATAAATGTCAACAGTTTATTCAAATAAAGGCAAACAATCAATCAATTTCAGAACTATGTGTGCTTTTGCAGTTCTTTTCAACATCTTTGAAACTCAAACGATGGTTTCAAGAAACGGATAATCGGTGTAGCCAATCACAGGATCATCCGTATAAAAGGTGTCTCTTATATGCTTGTTAAGTGGAGCATCGAGCTCAAATCTTTTAGGCAAATCAGGGTTAGCCAAGAACAAACGACCGTACGCCACAAGATCCGCACGCTCTTGAGCTATAACCTCATTACCATCTTCCTTGTCGTACCCTCCAGCCACAATGAAAGTCCCATTAAAAGCCTGCCTCATCGGTTCCAAACTATTCGAGCATTCACTTCGTTCTAGCATACTTTTCATTCTTGGCTCCACCATGTGGCAGTAGAGAATCCCGTATTTATTTAGTAATTTGGCCATGTAATGTCCTAGGACTTCTGGGTTTGAATCTCCCGACTCCATGTAGTTTGCAAATGGTGAGAGCCTGATGCCGACCCTATTGGCCCCTATCTCATTTACAACACTTTCCACTACTTCAAGGGCAAATCTGCAACGATTCTCTAACGTACCCCCATAGTCATCGCTTCGATCATTGACTTGGTCTTTCAAAAACTGGTCTATTAGATAGCCATGAGCCCCATGGATTTCAACCCCATCAAAGCCTGCATATCAATCGTTCATTATTTTAATAGCATTTATTCTGAAAATGGAAAATGAGAAAAAATGGTCCAAACTATCTAACATATCGTAAAATTACCAGCTTCCATTGCATTTCTAGCTGCAATTTTGAAATCATCAGCAACTAGACTAATTTCGTCAGTATTTAGTCTTCGAGGAGGTAAAGGTTGGAACAAAACTTGACCATTTTCATCGACTGAAGGACTGCACTGTTTGTCTGTCGAAGAGACTGGTGATTCTCCAGCATTTGGCTCGTAACCTGTTTTGATCACAATTAGTTAGGTTTATCTGCTAAAAAAAACCAGCCTCTAATTAATTGCAGCGGTAGGCATGCATCATCAGTAAACACCATAGATCATTGTGACACTAATAAATTAAAGCCTACTTTTTTACCAGTTAAATGTAAAAAACGATTAAATCAAGAATATATATATATGTACTTTGATCAGAAACTCTCCCTGGATGCCAGAGTTGACAAAAGAAGATGCCGCCTTTCGCATGAACAGCATCTACAATGGGTTTCCAGGCTTCGATATGTTCCTTTGACCATATTCCAGGTGTATTCGTAAACCTTTAATCAGACATTTACAAACAAAAAACTAATTATTTTAACAACACGAATATTAGTCAGCCGTTATCGAAATTGAACTTTGAAACATGCATGTTGGAAATCATCAAACAAATGATATCTATGTGTTTTTATGGAGGTACGTACCCTTGCGCAGCACGTGATATTGCAGTGGCTTCAGTAATTAGAAAGCCATCTTTGGTGGTTCTTTGGGAGTAATATAAGATGGCATGTGATTGTGGAATGCTATTCCAAGATCTAAATCTCGTCAACGGTGCCAAAACAATCCTGTAAAACACATCGTACGATAATTAAAGTCGACAATTTTGATGTTTGTACGTATTATTTTCGATTGAAGAATGCAGAAAAGGAGGAGGTGAGGATGGAAATGACTAATTTACCTGTGGGCAAGTTGAAAGTGAGCCATGTTGTAAGGGGTTAAAAGAGGGATTTGGTTTCTTTGGTGGCCTCCCATTTCTCCTTCAATTCTATTTCTATTCCTTCTGCAATGAAATCAAGTCTTCTTCTTCTTCTTATATACACAACAGATTCTTTAATGAAGCCAAATTAGAGAAAGAAATCAAGAATACATTTTCTGACCAGCCAATTAATATATATTTGACTAAACTAAAAGCTATATATTGCACTCATGTAAATAAGTTAACATGATTCACAACAAGAGACCGACCAACTGTTAATAACATGATTAGGTAAAATATAGCAAGAATTAAACAAAATATTATAACAAACTTCGATCAACCCTAAAATTATGTAGGACACCATCTCCATCTTTAAATAATTAAATAGATGGAATTATTTAAAAATATAATTACTTGTTTCTTTTTGTATTCTCGTTTTATTATATATCATCAATGACTTATTAAGACAAATGTGATTTTTAATCTATGGTAATTGTTTACTTTAAAGATTTACTAAGCAATATTATAAATTTAATTAACATTTTATTAATTAAGCACTTTAAAGTCAGATATTGTCTTTTATTTTCGAAACTAAAAAATATACTACATAAAATAAAAAAAGATTCTTTCTAAAGTGCAAACTGTCATTTACTTTGTATTAATAATACAAATCATATTTAAGTAAATAAAAGCAGATGAGATCATCAAAATATAATAATGGATGGTGAAGACTGAAGATTCCTTGTATACTTTATCCGCTTAATTGCTTGGAATCAAAAGGTATTAAGAAACGACAAAAAAGAAGCAACAATAAAATGGAAGTCAATTATAATTTTTTGGTTAGCCACTTAGCCACCAGGAGGGAGGGAGGGAGGGAGGGAGAGAGAGAGAGAGAGAGAGAGAGAGAGAGAGAGAGAGGAGAGAGAGAGGAGAGAGAGAGAGAAGAGAGAGAGAGAGAGAGAGAAGAGAGAGAGAGAGAGAGAGAGAGAGAGAGAGAGAGAGAGAGAGAGAGAGAGAGAGGATTGGATTGACGATGGCTTAAAATTATGATATTCCACCAGTAGATGGATTTAGAATTCTATACCAATAAATTTTGGGCTACAATAGTTTGACATTAAAAACCAAGATTCTAAAGTACAATTTCTCTTCAAACATTTTTATAAAATTGGACTCGTTTAATTGCCTGGTTGACTTTATGATTAATTTAAATTTAACAATTACCAATAATACGAAAAGTTAGATATTCTTTTTAATAATAAAAAATTACAATAAACTATTTATGATCAATATATCAATTCAAAGGGTTTATTACGAAAAAAAAAACATGTTTTCATGGTTTTTGTGTTTTCGTCTGTCCATGTTATTTTTAGTCCACAAAAGTTTTCAAATTAATTTTTTATTCTTTGTTTTGTGAAATTTGATTATTAAAAACCTGTTATATTTGGTAAACTGAGTTTTTAAAAACTGTAAAACCAGGTTCTAATACCCAAATTTCACTAAACCAAAAACAAAAAATTAACTTAACGAATTTTTTAGAATAAAATAGCATGGAGGGACGAAAACGCCAAAAACATGAAAACATGTTAGTTTTTTCATAATAAACCCAAATTTAAAACACTGAAAATTTATAACACCAAAACATTCAAAGTTCAAACACTAGAAAAATTTAGAAAATAAAAGTGAAATTCCAACAGGAATGCGGAGAAAGATGTCCAAGAGAAACAAAAAAGCAAAAATCTTTTTTTTTTTTCCAAAATCTAACTCAATGGTTCTGAGACTGTTTTTGGGAAAGAATCGGTTTACATTTAGCTAGTCGAGCCGACAGGTCCATTTTGGTGTTTAGAAGTTAGAACCATATAAAAGACTCTAATTAAACAATTTTGAGTCAAGTTTGAGATTAGAAGCTCGTTTAATTATGAGGCTACGATTGAAATTCAAATGTTTAACTTGTTTATATCTGTGAGTTTAAAAAATTTAAAAATGAGCTCTATATAATATATAATTATATTAAATTAAAATGTATTCTGAGCCTATAAACCTAATTATGATTCAAATTTATACTTTACACCACTACAAAAAAACGCCTGACTCAAAAGTTAACACCCATAATTTTGGTAGTGTCGTTGTCGATTAATACGTTCTATTAAACTAGAGATTTTGTTGTGTGGTTTGATTTTCTTGGGATAGTAGTTTTGTTTTGTGTTTCCTCAGTGGTTTAATATATTTAATTTGTAATTTTAGCATTTTAAGTGTAGATGCTAGAGGGATGTAAGAAAGAGGAGAAATTTTTTTTGAAATTTTATGTCAAAATTGATAATAATAAAAAAAACATTGTTGTTAACTCTATAGTTAAAGATTTGTTTGGTTTGGTCATAGATATAACTTACAATGAATCTAAGGTACTTAGTTTTGACAAATACCAAACATTAATTAATTGACATGTTATTTAACCAAATACCAATAAAATATAACATATAAGAACACAATCCTACTAAAATTGTCGATTCTGTTTTCACTTGAACGTTACTCGAGTCATCAGGTGATCTGAGAGTTGAAAACTTGCAACTTTGGCTGACAAAAGGCGAACCAATCTTGGATGTTAATCGGTCACTCAAGAAAAGGATAATCGGTGTAACCCACAATAGAATCCCCCGAATAGAACGTCTCTCTTTTGTAATTGTTAAGTGGAGCATCATCAACCTCAAATCTTTTAGGCAAATCAGGGTTAGCCAAGAATAAACGACCATAACCTATCAGATCTGCTCGTTTACGAGCTATAGCATCGTTACCATTTTCCCTTTCGTACCCGCCAGCCGCAATAAACGTACCTTTAAAGGCTTGTCTCATAGGCACCAAACTAGCAGACCATTCACTCTGCTCTTCGGTTCTTGATTCCACCATGTGGCAATACAGGATACCATATTTGTTTAGTGATGTAGCCATGTAAAGACCTAGAGCTTCTGGGTTCGAATCTCCTGCGTCCATGTGATTTGAAAAAGGCGAAAGCCTTATGCCCACTCTATCTGCCCCAATCTCATTCGCGACCGTTTCCAGCACCTCAAAGGCGAATCTGCAACGGTTTTCTAACGAACCACCATACTTGTCACTTCTATCGTTCACTTGATCTTTCAAAAACTGGTCTATTAGATAACCGTGAGCCCCATGGATTTCCACTCCATCAAAGCCTGTACATCTTTCTTCTATCAGAAATTTTAAAATTGGAAACTTGTAATAAAATCTTGCCTATTCCTAATAATTACCGGCTTCCATAGCATTTCTTGCCGCAGCTCTAAAGTCATCAACAATTACAGAAATATCTTGTTCTGTTAGCCTTCGAGGAGGTAGAAATTCAAATAAAACTTCACCATTGCTTTCTATAAAAGGACTACACGGTTGATCTGTCGAAGAGACCGGAGGGTGTCCAGCATTTGGCTCAAAACCTGCTTTCACAACCAGATTAATAAATCACTTTTCGTCATTACAAGAAACTACACACATTAATTACTCTTACACCGATGTGCATCAACAAAACAAAACCAAATTCATCATTTTAAACTACCCTTGATTCATCATCTAATCGACTAATCATATAAATGAAGTGTTTTTTGCTATAGATATGTGTAGGGACTCTCTTGATCATGCATAACAGATGAATATGATAGATGATGAAGTTAATATCAACATAGAAATGAAAACTTAATAAATTACTTTGATCAGAAACTCTCCCGGGATGCCAGAGTTGGCAAAAGAAGATGCCGCCTTTCGCATGAACAGCATCTACGATGGGTTTCCAGGCATCAATATGTTCCTTTGACCAAATTCCAGGAGTGTCCTTATAACTTACAAATTAACCAAAATGAAAAAAGACCGACTAAATTAATGAAGATCCACTAGCTAGCTGTATATGTATAGGTTTTAACTGAAGGTTTGATGTTAATTACTCACCCTTGGGCAGCATGTGATATGACAGTGGCTTCAGCAATTAGAAAACCGCCATTGGTGGTTCTCTGAGAGTAATATAAGATAGAATGTGGCCGAGGGAGACTATCGTAACATCTAAACCTTGACATCGGTGTCAAAACAATCCTGTACAATCAACTTAGATCGATGGGATGAATCTATATATAATTAACTTCTCATTTGTAATACCAAACATTTACATTATGTCTTTCAATTATCGATCAGTAGATAGTAAACACTTGATTAACACCCACAAACAAGAGCAAGATTCAGAGCGACAGAATCTAAACCTCCAACTTATTTCAAGCAAGATTAGTTATATATCAACTGAACATGCAAGACTTGCAAAGTAGCTTAATTTTGGATCAAATCTCTACAATTAATCTTGATGATGATACATGAATTTGAATCTCTCTAAAAGTTAAAAACATACATGTGTGATTTTCTTTGTTATTTCAAGATAGAAAACAAGAAAAAGATATATATATATATATAGGATTAGGATTGTGAGTGACTTAGACGTACCTGTGGGCAAGTTGAAAATTACCCATCTTGTAAGGGGTGAGAAGAGGGATTTTTTGGTCTCTTTCTTCCATTTCTACTCACCAAACTGAATTGAAATTGGGTTTGTTTCCTTACATAATTCTATTTAAATATATATACCACCGAAGTGAAGGCAATGAAATTAGTTAATCGATCAATTTAATATAATTAGAATGAATGATAGATATAACGTTGTTTTCCTGGATCTAAAAGGAATTTGAACTACACACAAAAGTGGCCGGATTACATTTATAGTTTAAATGAAATGAATGATATATCGAATGGGTGGTAGGGGTGGGCCCAATTGTTTGAGAGCGACCAATGAGATAATGGATTGATTGCTTTGGATCTACTCGTTCTAGCTTCATAAGAATGTATTTATTACCTTTTGATTTCTTTTTTCTCAAAAGACATACGATTTTGTTGCTGTAAGGCATCACATATTTATTATGAATATATTTAATATTGAAAGTCTGACATATATAGAAAGTAATTAATAAATATTGTTACTGAAAATTCAACAAACAAAAGAATTATATTATATTACATTTAAAACTAAAGTTAAATTACAATTGAAATTACAGTAAACTAAAAATCAATAACATATTTTCGTTTTGATATCAATTTTTTTTTCTGTTCAAATATTTAATACGATAATTTGTTTCCAGAAAAGTTATGGTGCTTGGGTGAGTCATATACTCATATGTCATTGTTCCTGAAGGTGCTTCGTGCTCGGGTGTTCCATAAAAAAGAAAGATAATGATGAGAAGGAAATGAAAAAAAAAGAAAAGGAAATAATAAAATGGAAAACATAATAAATTTCCATTCTTTTGGCTTCATTCTTGGAAAGAAATGATGTTATCCGTTTCTCTCCTTAAACGAGGTCGTAGAACACAACCATGGGGTTGTTAGGTTGGGATTTTGTCATACAAAAAGTTCCAACACTAGGGTTGTTAAGTTTGACAATACGCGACAGCAGTTTCATACCATGTATAAGGATTATCCAAACGTAGGCTAATACTTTAAAGTGATATATGATGTTCAATTGAGGTTAACATTTAACATAAGATATTCACATGATCAATGAATTAAACATGTTAAACAACATTTGACTACGTAATTTCTGTAAACGTAAATCCTCAAAGGTATCAATTCGTTAGAATAAGAGATTGTTTACGGTCAAACATAAAACAAGTGCTTATTGATATCCCCTATATGTTAATTATCATTTAGCTAATAGGCTAAAACTTAATTTGAATGGATAAAAACATAAGAAATAGTTATCAAGGATTAAAAGTGAATAGTTTTGCATGTTACATAGAACATATAGGGAATCTCATTTTTGATATTTTGAGCGGTCGGTAGAATATTTTTCCAAATCGGCTGCCATAATTTGGTAATGGTGAGGACATGTTATATAGCTTGATTATGAGTCGTTTTAATTCTTGTCAATTTTATATCAACAGTTATCACACAGTTGATGAGGAAAGAAAAGAGAAAAAAGAAAAAGAACTTTGATAAGACATATACTTGGAGATAAATGTAGGAGCAATAAACTATATATGTTAATTGGTCTATATATTCAAGAGGACGAAGATGATCCATGCTATCACTGATGATGACTAGTTGGATATAAATCAAAGAGGAACAAGGGAAGATACGACTACCATTGAAGTCTTTAAGGAGAAAAGGATCAATACGATAAATAAGCTAATCAAGTTTTGGCGTGCAAAGATGCTTCAATTTCTAGACTAGTTGTGTGGGTTCTCTAATCTTTGAAGCTAGACAATGATTATATGAAGGATATAATAATGTTATGAGGCCTATTTATTTTCAAATTTGTTTAGATCAATGTCTAACGACAAGCTATTGTGAGTTCTTAATCCAATTTTGTAAGCCCATGATAGCTTATGTAAAACCAAAAATTATGTAAAAAAAAAAGTCTAATTATAAGTTTTTTTTATTATGCCTACCTCCTCCACGTTGACCCCGGACCATTCGGTGGGGGACCCAGAGAGTAGACAATCTTTTTTTTTCTTTCTTTTTGTCTTATAAGAGGGCGTTTGGTTCGCGAATTTCCTGGGATTTGCATATAAAATCCTGTGTTTGGTTCACAGATTTCAGTAAGGATTTAAAATCCAAGGATTTTATAAATCTAATCATTCTTTGTTATTAAAAAACCCAGCCTCCCCCTAAGATTTTAAATCCTAGTTACCTTGCATTCTTCAGATTAACAAATTTTTTCTATAAGATAACGCATATTCCTTGACAAAATCCTGACAAATGCAAGTCCTGCATAATGCAAATCCTTTGACAAAATGTCAATCCCAGAGAAAAAAATTTACGAACCAAACGCCCCCTAATCTTTTTAACCAATAAAAAACATATGAATTTTATGTTTTATTTCAAGAAAAGCGATCAGAAAGCCGTTGAATCGGTTGCAAAATGAATTTTTACAATTCAACGAGTTTTTCGATAGAGTCCAACAATCTAAATTTTTTATCACGTAAATCCATCAACTTGAATAAACTTATAATTTCTATTTTTTATTGGTTTAAGTGGTTATTTGATTGATACACACGTAACACAAATATATGTATTAAAAAAAGGAAAAAAAAACATATTTTAGTTCCATCAACATATTTGTTACAAAAAGGTTTGTAGTTCAACGTTATCAATGTACTAACCTAGATTTCAAATAGTGTTTGTGTTTAAAAAATATATATATTTTTTTTACAGACGTAAGTAAAAATGCATTGGATTTATAATAATAACTTTCTTTTTGTTTTGATTACATAGTTGATTTTTTTTTGTTATTAAAGTAACGAACTTCGTTGAAGCAAATTTAGAGTTCAGTCGTAATTAAGTTTGTAGGAAAAAAGATAACCCAGTTCATCGTTATTTTCTTTTTGTTTTCATTCTTAAAAATATTTGGATAACACATGCGATTTTAGTAATTTCCTTTATTTTCTTGTGTTTTGGGGGTCGAGGCAAATCTCAAGGTTTAGGAACTATGGCCAATCAATCAATCGCGTTACAAATGAATTAGGAAGATGATAGCTTTGGCCTCTTTTATCATTCATTCTTGAAGTCAAAATGGATTCTTGGAAGAAGAAGAAAGAGGCATCAAATGAAAATCTACGTGTGTAATCGTTACTGGCTAACGACTCAGATAAACGACAACTCATCCTTCAGTGGATAACAGATAAGCCTTACTTACATTTTCGACCTCACCTGATTCTCTCTCAACTCTTTCCCCTTTCCCCCAATTTTTATTTTCCTCTTCACTCTCTCTGCTAACTGCTAATAATGGCTTCCCTTCTCAATTTATGAACTTATAATATATCAATCTGGGTAGCGTTCAAGATTTCAATTTTCGTTTTCCAATCCTGCATTTCGTCTTAATAAAATGGCGGCCGTTGCTTCATTTTCATTCTCTGGAGTCGCACAATCATCATCAGAAAGAAAAACCTGTCTCCCTTCTTCGTCTCGCACTCTTCTTTCTAATTCCGATGCGTTTAGGGTTCGTACAACCTTCTCATTTCATCCTATAAGTTTTCGTGCTTCGAATTCAACTTCTCGCTTTGCTGTTCATTGCATGTCTACAGGGACAGGCAAGTTCTCATGCTTATAATTTATCTAGTTTTTGATGAATTAGCAATGTAGGAGATTGGGCATCGCTTCTAATGTGTTGTCAGATAGTCTAATTTTATCGGTTGTATCCATCTTTTTTCAATTATTTAGTTTGTTAAATGTTTAATTGATGAGATACTGATGCATTATGACATTAAGCACTGAATCTTCTTCAGGTCAAATGAAATAAAAAATTTCAGTTTGAAAGTTCCTGCAAATTTTGGAAAAAAAAAAAAGATTGACAAACACATTACTTATAAAGTTGCGTTGGAATTGTAAAAGATTCATATCAATTTGGATGGGAAAGTAATAGGTTTGACCTCAAAAGTTATGGGCTAATTTTCATTGGAAGCTGTTTAAAAGTTCAAATGATTTGTGAAAGTGTGCTCTTTGATCATACTTAATAAGATGGTTATGCTAGAATGTTAGCTTTACTGTTTAGATGGTTATATACATTGTCATTGACAACGGGTTTTTCCTTCAGCTGTACCACCACCACCAGTGTCTGAGACGAAATTGAAATTTCTCAATGCTTACAAACGGCCGATACCAAGTATCTACAACACTGTCCTGCAAGAACTAATTGTACAACAACATCTAATGAGATACAAAAAGACCTATCGATATGATGCGGTGTTTGCGTTGGGCTTTGTTACTGTTTATGATCAACTTATGGAAGGGTACCCAAGTGACGAGGATCGCGAAGCCATCTTCCAAGCATATATTAATGCACTAAATGAGGACCCACAACAGTACAGGCCCGTCACGAAATTCCCACCTGTTTTTTTTATCTTGTATACTTTCAATTCACAATTAACATAAAGCATAAGAGAGCACGTCATACATATAATGTTTGTGTATTCTACCATTAAAACGGAAAAATATTTTCCATGAACTCCAGGGCTGATGCACAGAAACTGGAAACATGGGGCCGTGCTCAAAACTCTAGTTCGTTAGTTGATTTTTCATCTAGAACAGGGGAAGTGGAAGACATTTTAAAAGATATTGCAGAAAGAGCCGGTGGTAATGAAAGTTTCAGCTACAGTCGGTTCTTTGCTGTTGGTTTGTTTCGCCTTCTAGAGTTTGCAAATGCATCAGAACCCACCATTTTAGAGAAGGTAACTAGAGATTCTATGGCCTATTTTCTATAGAAAAGTGCTAATGCTTAATACCATTACTATTGCAAGTTGCAACTGTTTCCAGAAATCATCTGAAAGGCACACAAGCATTGAATACGACTTACAATCATCTTTTATTAACTGCCTCATAGTGCATACCCCTATTCACACGCATTTGAAAACCATCTTATATCTATACTTTGGGTATCTCACCTTTTTGTTAATGCTTAACTTTTTTTTTTTTAGGTTTATATGCTTTCACTTCACTTGAACAGTTATTGCGAAGTTGGACCAATGTTTCTCTAAGTAGATGATTTTAGCATGAAATCATGCATGGTAGTACAATGGGCGAATATTCTTTGAAGCTCTAAAGTTCTCCCTTTAGAGTTATGCGTAACATCTGGCATCATCTAATTGTTAGTAGGTGTGTAATCAAGCCGAGTCGAGTATCACCAAGCTCGAGCTCGACTCTAAAACGCGAGCTTGATTGAGCCTAAGTTTTGAAACTTGAGCTCAGCTTGATAAACTACTCGACACTATCGGGCTCGACTTGGCTTGGCTCGATAAAGTTCAGGAAAAAAGAAATCAAAATATGAATACAAAAGATTTAATCTAATTTTATCACAACAAGCAAGAAGGGTACAAATATAAGAATGTAATTTTAGGTTTAAAGTAATTTTTGTAACCATAGCATTGAATTGAGTCTACGTTGTTAGATATTTTTGGTAGAAATATAATAATATAGGAGTTTCTAGTGTCTAGCATAACACTGAACATTACAAAGGAAAAAGGTTTACTCCATCATTAAATACATCAAAGTTTTTAGGGAAGTACATAATTTTTGTTTTACTAATTAATTTTAGCCCATTGAAACTTTTTGTTTTTGGTCTATTTTCCGTTGCTTAGTTTGTGGGTCTCTCCGGCTTCATTTATTCTCTCAATTAAATGGGACGTACGCAAACATCTTCATTCCTTCTTACAACATACAAAGAGTACCCACAATATGAAAATATTTGTTGCCCAAAGCAAATGGAACATCATATCTTATTCGTTATTTTAGCGTAGAAATTATCAGTCAGACTCAAGATGGGCTGAGCTGAGATTGAGATTGGTCTTGGCTGCCTAGAGGAACATATTTGAGGTTTATCTTTACTTTCTTCGTGTTTACCCTCATATACACTTGGTAAAAGCCAAACAAAGGTTCTTGATTTGTAACATCAACTTGTCGTCTTTCATATTTCAAACTGCCTTGTTAGCCTCTAAAATTGTCTCATCCGTATTTTTTCACTGTTTGTTTGTCTATGCTAACTATTCTTCTAATAAAATATGGCTCAAGTCCTGACATTATCCCTAGATGCCTACCATGATGGCCATTACAATGACTTTTATATGCATGTTATCCAGTTTCATGAAGATTTGTTAATTTGCCTATAAAAGGAAAGCAACTCATTAAACATATAAGATCTTGCATTGGTGATTCATTTTGGACTTAAACAATCCTGCGACTCAATACCAAGCTGGCTTAACATGTGGTGCTAGAGAAAAAAGGTTGACATACCTTAGGTTGAAATTAAGTTTAACTTGACCAGGTTGATGTCAAAATAGAAGACTAACTCCGATTTGACTATGTGCAAGCAGGGCCATAGTCAGTAGAGGTGCTATTCTACCAATTCCATAAATCCATAGTGATCTCCGAAGATGGTTGATGTAACCAAACAAAAGGACATGATGGTATGTAGGATACTAAGAAATCGGTAATTTTCTTTTGGACATGGAGGCTACTTTGATACACTCATTAAAAGGACATACTTCTGCATTCTCTAGAGAGCTTTGTGAAATATAATGAGGGATAACCAGCCTAGAAAGGTGGGATGCTAGGCTGAACTTATGAAGAAATTCTACCACATAAATGTCATATACAAAACGAGGAAAATGTTGAATGTATGGGCATTTAATCTAAGGGTGTGTTTGGTATGATGGAATCGAGAGAATGGAATCATGAGGGTTTACAAGCTTTTTTATCATGTGACAGGAGGCTAATTCTCGATGGAAAGGAGTAGATAATTGATTTAAGTAAAATTTCATTTCTCTCTTTTCCTTATTAAATTGGAGAGAATCAAAACATGGAAAAGGAATGAAGTTTTTATAGTTTTTCCTTTATTTCCTATGTGAATATTTATGTGATTATCATTAGTTAAGAAAATTTGTAAACTTAACCGACTACCATTCCACTATCACAAACGCCCCCTAAGACTACATCAAGAATATGTGTGAGGATGATTATTTATTTTACTACATTAATAGACTTGAACCATATTCCACCCAAGAGAAAGTTGTATCTTTGTTACCATCACATAAACCTTGGTACGAGCAGGAGCATAGAGCCGAATCACAGATACCTAAGTCTAGGTGTGGCTATTATAATTTTGCAAGAAAATTTGAGGCTTTATGTACTGGATCATACAGGCTGGAGGATTGCCTCTAGAGGCACTCTCTCAATGCCATGCTTGAGAAGATAGATATGGCAGATTGTTCCACAATAAACAACCCTCCAGATAGAAATATTTCTCTCTAACCTTGGCAACATATATATAACTATGGCACTACAGTTGATGTTATTGACTGGACTTTTAAGTTATTTATTATTTAATATAAAACTTAGTTTTGTCAAAAAGATGCAATTTCGGAAATGAAGGATGTTATCTAATTACTGTCTGCAGAAAGCATATATATATATATATATATATATATATATATATATGTGTGTGTGTGTGTGTGTGTGTGTGTGTGTGTGTAAAGCTCCATTTTTTTCTCCCATGGGTTGACGTGACAAGTTTGTAACGTCAAAGCTGTTAAACCACATGCCATTAAATCAAAAGTCCATTGACACTTAAATGTTTATGGTTTGGAATAAGATCCTGAAACGCTTGATTCTCTGGAAATCTGATGCCCAATCATGTGACCATATGCAGCTATTTACAAGAAACAATTCCCTGCTAAACTGATTATCATTTCATGTAATTATTATGCTTTTGTGGGTTGATTAGAGTCTGTGTATGTGTATACCTAAATGGTATGAGCTATATACCTTTGGAAGTCCTGCAAATATATTGGAATATATCCTTGAAAATTTGTTCCCTTTATAGTTTGCATGAGATATTTCCTCTCAAAATTTCATCACAAGTATTTTTCTTTTTGAATGGTTATGAAACTCAGGCATACTGCTAACAAGTTTGGAATCCATAAATACTGGTTCAAGAGAATCTATTAGTATCAACTGCTTCTAAGACGACTGACATAATTTCATGAGGGTATTATCCCTCACAAATGAAAGTTTTTTCATAGTATAGTAACCTTTCTGGCATGGAAGCCATGTTTTTGATGCACTTGGCATTCCAGCTTTGTGCAGCACTTAACATCAACAAGAAAAGCGTTGATAGGGATCTTGATGTTTATCGCAATCTGCTCTCCAAGCTTGTTCAAGCAAAAGAACTTCTAAAAGAATATGTTGACAGGTACTTCATTTACTTTTTCAAACCATGAGACTGCTTATTTTGTCATCAACTCATCATTGCCCTTTCTTTTTCATTTGGACACTTTAAGATCACTTTATGAATGACAAGGATGACACATATATTCTCTATTCTGAGCCATTACGTTTCACATTTCCAGGGAGAAGAAGAAGAGAGAAGAAAGAAGCGAACCACAAAAGGCTAATGAAGCAGTTAAGAACTGCTTAGCGGAAAACCAATATGCATAAACGTAGAGGAGATGTGCTTGCTAATAAATCCTTTTGAAGTTATGTTAAGTGTAAATTGAGCTATCATATTTCCTTTTTGATCATTGTTTTTACCATTATTCGACGTTTCTTGATATATATTTATTGTGAAAAAAGTAAAGACGGCAAGTAATCATTATACAAATTCTAACAGACAGCAATATCTAGTGTGCATGTTGATCTGTATAACTTATTTGAGAATTAGTGCAGTGATTGCTCACCCTCTTGAATGAATTTGTTATCTCTTCATGGTAATTATTATGATGGGAGAATTTCGTTCGTGTTGGCGAGTAGTTTATTTTCTTCTTCTTTGTGGACACGGCGAGTGTTTTTTCTTACAGTTGTTACTTCATTCCCATTCAATTTAGATAGATGCATGTAAGGTGGATGATTAGAATGGATATGAAGTGGTTTTCTGAAGCATTTACAGGATTGAAGCCCTTTTCTATCTTTCTTTTTTCCCCCAAGTATATGTGCGCATCGTGTAAATTTCTAGGGCTCATAGTTCAGAATTCAGTTTCTAGTTTTGGGTTCATAATTTCAAATTTCTGTTCATAATTTATGGTTCTACAAACACTACAAGGTCGGTTCGTCGTGAAATGAAAATTGAATAAATTGATGTTTCCTTTAATACAAGTGAATTTTGAATTCCTACAAATTTTAAGTGAATTTTGAATTCCAAATTCTTTAAATTTGAAAATTGAAGGCACTGACGTTTCTTTTAATAGAATTTACAAGTGAAATTTGAATTTTGAATTCCACCAAATTTCAAGTGAATTTTGAATTCCAAGTTCTTTAGAGTTTATAAGCGAACCCTAAGGATTAAATACAATTTCTAGAGTTTATAATTAATAAATTGGTCCGATATATCTAATTTTCATTAGGTTTCATGTGTCTAGACTTCTTGATTTATTTCTTTAATTACAGTTCATCGAGTTTCTGAATTATCACGATTCATTATTTTATTGATTCGAATACTAATTCTTGCCTCTAATTCGTTTGTGCTTATGATTATTGCTTAAATTTGGTTGACTTGCAACTTCTTCGATTATAGTAGCTTCAATAGAATTGAAGATGAATTTTTTCCATGCGATCAATGTTGTAGCATAAGGTGCACATCATCAAATTGCATATATAATTATTTAAAAAACTAATTATTTTAATAACTAGTTTATGACCTACGTAATACGTGAATATTTTTTTAAATATATAAAATGTATATATAATTATTTAAAATAATATAAGAATATTATTATTAATCGTCAATATTCTTTTTAAAAGTTTCTTTTTAATTTAATATATCTTAATCGCTATAAACTGAGAACTTAGTTTATATATGATATAATACTTATATATTTTACTACAAATTAATATTTATAAACTAAAAATGTTAGTTATTTATCCTTTTAAAAAGAACAATTGTGTTTATCTTTTATTATTTATAGATTAAAAATAATACAATGTATTTATCTTTTTAAAAATGATAAATTGCATGTATCTTTTATATTTTTATAATAATAAGTGTTATTAATCTGTTCGGATAAAATGTGTGATGTGACACGTGACATTTGATGTTTTTTTAATTATATAAGTTTATTAACCCATCATGTGTTACATGAGTATTTAAAAAACTAATTATTTTTTGAGAATATTAAACTTATAAACAAATACATAGTTGTTATATGCATGTGATATAAACATATATCTTGTTTATCAAAAGTTCAATTCAACTTAAACATTTACAATGTTTCTCAACTTTACCATTTTGTATATATTAATGTAGAATGTCATAAAACGTTATCCATAAACTTTTAACAGAAACTTTATTTTATTTTTTTATACCCATGTGAGATTAGTTCAATATAAAAAATGTGTGCTTGATTTTAATTTAAATGTATAAACATTAAACTCGTCCAAACATAAAATTCAAAAGAATATAGTTATCTAATTATTAATATAAGATCAATTATTTTTTTCTAAATAAGAAAAACTCAAATATGTAATCTAAATCTAGTTTATAAAAAATAACATAAACACTAACATTTAATTAAAGTATTAACATACAATTACAAATTTATATTTCTCAATGACCGTTGGATATATTATAAATAAATAAACATGAATATCAATGAAATACCATTCATTGATTATGATTAATTTTTTTATATCGAGAAAATATCATATTTATAAGATAATAATTTTATATGTTTTAATTAGAATTTAATCAAAATATCAACTTTTTTTTATCTCAAAATAAATTTATATTAGTATTAGAATGTTTAAAATATTTTTTAATTACATGAATTAATTATGAAAGTATTTAAATTAGATTTCATATTCTATTCTAATTATGAAAAAAAAGCAGAAAATTAAAAATTTGTAGAGATGAGGTAGTGACTTGTGACATGATAAATTTTCTTTTATTAATATATATATATATATATATATATATATATATATATATATATATATATATATATATATAATTTGGTTCCACAGCGTCCCTCATGAAATCCTGCGTATCCAACGTCCATGAATAGGCAATGGTATTTTCGTAATTGCAGCGACCATTCACATTGCTTAAATTCATCATTCACATTAATTGATCATTCACATTAGTCAGTTGATCATTCACATTACTTAATTGATCATTCACAACACTTATTTAACTTTTTATACTTCTTGTACACTTATTTGAATTCACATTACTTAATTAACCATTCACATTACTTAATTGACCATTCACATTACTTAAATGATCATTCACATTACTTAATTAATCATTCACATTAGTTAATTGACCATTCACATTACTTAAATGAGCATTCACATTATTTAATTGATCATTCACATTACTTAACATTGATGGTATGTAGAATATGAAGTCTGACATTGCTGTTCTCGTCATTCATCAAATGTGAATGGACATTTACCTAATGTGAATGACCATTCACATTAGAAGATTGATTATTCACAAAACGTAGTTGACAATTAACAGGACTAATGTAAGGTGCTGATATTATTTCACCAATGTGAATGGTGAAATTTACTAATGTGAATGGTCATTCACATTAGCTGAATGATCATTCACATTGGTTGATGTTATTAATGTTTGATAGATTTGAGAATTTGAGCGTTACATGAATGACCATTGTTACTGTTTGTCATTAATCTTGTTAGTGCTTGTTAGTAGTTGACGATGCACAACATACATGCCGTGCTGATATGGTAGAACCAATGTGAATGGTAAATTTCCTAATGTGAATGGCCATTCACATTAGCTGAATGATCATTCACATTGGTTGATGTTATTAATGATTGATAGATTTGAGAATTTGAGCGTTACATGAATGACCATTGTTACTGTTTGTCATTAATCTTGTTACTGGTTGTTAGTAGTTGACGATGCACAGCATACATGCTGTGCTGATATGGTACAACCAATGTGAATGGTAAATTTCCTAATGTGAATGGCCATTCACATTAGCTGAATGATCATTCACATTGGTTGATGTTATTAATGTTTGATAGATTTGAGAATTTGAGTGTTACATGAATGACCATTGTTACTGTTTGTCATTAATCTTGTTACTGTTTGTTAGTAGTTGACAATGCTCAGATTCACATGTTGTGCTGATATTATTTTACCAATGTGAATGGTTAAATAAGCAATGTGAATGATCATTTAAGTAAGGTGAATGATCAATTAAATAATGTGAATGATCATTTAAGTAACGTAAAATGTTAATTAAGTAATGTGAATGATCATTTAAGTAATGTGAATGGTCAATTAAGTAATGTGAATGATCAATTAAGTAATTTGAATGATCAATTAGTCAAATAATTATTGTGAATGATCAAATAAGTGTAAAAGAATTGTAAATAGTCAAATAATTCTTGTGAATGATCAAATAAGTGTTGTGAATGAATAATTAAGTAATGTGAATGATCAATTAACTAATGTGAATGATCAATTAATGTGAATGATGAATTAAGTAATGTGAATGGTCGTTGTAATTACGAAAATACCCTTCCAGCCAAAAAAAGGGGGGACGCGCATGGAATTGCATTTTTTATCACAACCATTGATTTATTTAATCTTGTGGCTTTGGATGGGTACCCTTGGTACACTGGATTTTTGAAGGGACTCTTTTGAACCTAAATATATATATATATATATATATATATATATATATATATATATATATATATATATATATATATATATATATATAGGGTCAGGTTCTATGGGGCACCTGTATGCATTGTGCACTTTGGGAACCTGTATGCACCGTTAGATCTTGAATTTTAATGGTTCAGATTGTAGTGGCAAAAGGGTAATTAACTTGAAAATGGGTGCACGGGTGCATAACTTCTCGCACGCGGAAGGGCAAAATCGGAAGATGCTTGAATTCAGAAAATCTGAATCTAAACAAACATGATGCATCTTCATCCAATTTATTGTATTCGTCTTCAAACACGATGCATCTTCATCCAATTCAATTTCAAACATGATGCATTTCGACCATATTCATCATCGTCTTTGTTCCATCATTATGCATCACCAAAATCGTGACGCATTTCGGCCATATTCATCCTCGTCTTTGTTCCATCATTATGCATCACCAAAATCGTGATGCATTTCGACATTTAAACGTGTCAATTTCGTGATGCATCTCTGAAATTTAAACGTGTTCATCAACGTTTGAGAGAAAGAGAAAGGGAAAGAGAGAGAGAAAAGGGGATGGATTTATGGAAAGGTGGTTGATCATTTTAATTAGTTTCCTAAATAAATGATAATTATTAAATTAAATCTTATAATTTAACAATATATTATTAAGCATTCCCAAAATGCCCTTAATGCACCCTTTGTAAACAAGCAATGCATTTTTGGTTCTCATTTGGTTCCCGATGCATATGGTGCCCCATAGAACCTCAATCTATATATATATATATATATATATATATATATATATATATATATATATATATATATATATATATATATATATATATATATATATATATATATATATATATAAATTATATGAAAAATAATCATAGAAGCAAGAATCAATTAATTAGCATTTAAAATTTTCTTTAAGGCAGCAAAGACAGATTTATTAATATTCTAGCATGGGGTTACAAAAATCACCACCCCAAAATACACACATTAAATCAAAATCTGGAAAGATATATCAAAAAGTTTTCGTTATTTTAACCAAGTATTGCTAAATTAATCCCTCTTTATGTGTTATTCGAACCTCATCTTATGATTTCACACTCAAATCACTTTAATTTTATATCCTTTTAATGTATCAAAATAATGTTGATATATTTCATAACTTGACAAATGTCAAAGCTTTCATATAAAGGAATGTTTGAATATCCCCAACCTCTTAACTTTAGAACGCCATCGTTTCTGTTTTGAGTCCATCAAGAGTGGTGTGCAGCTTTGACAATTTACACCTCTGTCACGTCAGCACCACATCATTGCAGAATCTCATTACAGTGAATATTTCACATTTCGGAAATAGTTACCATCGTTCACTTTTTTACTTTTTAATAAAAGAGACGAGAGAGAGAAGCCTCGTCGTGGAATGAAGCGTGGAGGGATCACCGAAAGTGTCGTGGAAGGGAGCGTTGATCGTTGAGGGGGTGGTGCTCCTTGGTGTGAACCATGCCACCTCATCAAATTTGTTTCCATGGGCGGTGGTCCTCAAGACGACTCCGGCTGGTCTGAGAAGAGAGAGACTAATGCATACTATTGGCCTTCTAAAAAAGTTATATGATGGTTCAAATGGAAATATTTCTTAATAGAATACCAATACTAAAATTTTTTATTATTAATTAATTATTTTATTTTTAACCAATATAAACATTTATTGATGTAATTTAAAAAATATTTTTTGATACATAAAACATGAACTTTAATTTGTATATAAGTTATTTTGAATTGAGCTCCTATTGTTTTGTAGACTTTTAATGGTAATCTAAGGATCTTGATAGATTTGATGTCCTTATGTTCTCTCATGGATCTCATGTGCTTGCGTTCTAATATGTAGCCATTGTGTACAATTTATGTTGTAATGTATGTTGCCACTTGCCAAAGACCTTATTAATTTATGATTATTAGTCTATTACTTATGTGGTAATGATCTATCCTTCGTATCTTTTTCCAACTAAAGTACAACACTTAGCTGACTTGGTATGTGTGAGCGAGAGAATGTGATTCAATAAAGAATTAGTATGCATCGAAAAACCGTGAGAATCACAATGCATCAAATTGAAAAGCGTAGTACGTCACACGGGATGATAGTGCACCAAATTGGAAAGATATATAGTGCACCACATGAAAATCAATTTTGCACTTTCCTTCTCGTGTGATATATTATGTTTTTACGTTGTAATGTATTAAAGTTTTACGATTTTCTGATACACACCGGTTCTCATTGAATCATAGTTTACATGTGTGTGTGTAATATATAACAAGGAATAAAGCATAATAAATAAAATAACATTGTTTTGAAAGGCCAAAAAGGAAATAAACATCGTATAAAAAAAATAATAAAGTGTGATTTCTCTAAGAGTGAAGAGAGTACCCATCTTCCCGAAAACCATCTTTTTGTACACGTCAGCGCCACATCAGCTTTTCTCTCTCCACATTTTCCCACATTTCTCCATCTTTTTAACTAGAAAATAGTGAAATACCCATCTTTCTATACATTTCCATCTTTCTTAATTTTTTTAAAATAAAATATAAAATATAAAAATGGAATATCTGAAAATCAACAATCAAAATTTATCATATTCACAATTGAAGTTTTATCAATTAAAATTTTAAATCTTGTTAGCAAAATAATTAACAAAATTTTTTAACTTTATTTACTACACTTCTACATTTAAATCCAAATTTTTACATTTGAATTTAACTATGATCATTAAGGATAATAATGACACATATTTATTTTAGGTAAATATTAGTTTAATATTAATTCATTAATGAAAAAGTTAAAATCAAAATTTAATGTAATCAAGTTAAGGTAGTAAATTTGGAAAATGATTTAAAAAATCGCATATGTATAATTATTGATTTTAATAAAGGGTATAAGAGACATTTCATAAATAATTATGAGTTGTCATTAATCTGGACCATTGATTTCTTTCAATCCAATGGTCCAGAAACTCTAAGTAGTTTTTTTATTTTATATAGTATAGATTATGAAAATAAACTGGAAATAAATAAACAAACTGAAATTAATAATTGGATCGGCTCTAATGATATTCTGATAACTAACTCTTTTGCTGAAAGACTTTTTTTTTTAATCATACAGCCACAGGGCAAAAGTGGCTGAATAATAAATAATTCGTTTCATAAGGTAAGCAAAGAGAAAATTTAGTGATGCCGCACCACTACCAAAGAGACACTTGGCATCTTTCTGGCTTTAAATTAAAATTACTCTTCAATTCATGCGGAAGAAAACAAAATCAAGGATAGCCATGATTGAATTATTGTTTAATGATCATCAAATCTTAGTTGACATGGCCACAGGAAGTGGCAAGATTTTTGAAACGGTACCGAGGCCGGCAATGGGGAACCCCGCCCCGCATCCTCGGCGAAGACAAGCAATCACGCGGCATCGGCATTCCAATGCCGAGAGTTAACTCCATATATATATATATATATATATATATATATATATATATATATATATATATATATATATATATATATATATATATATATATATATATATATATATATATATATATATATATAGGGTCAGGTTCTATGGGGCACCTGTATGCATTGTGTACTTTGGGAACCTGTATGCACCGTTAGATCTTGAATTAAATGGTTCAGATTGTAGTGGCAAAATGGTAATTAACTTGAAAATGGGTGCACGGGTGCATAACTTCTCGCGCGCGGAATGGCAAAATTGGAAGATGCTTGAATTCAGAAAATATTTTATCCGAATCTAAACAAACATGATGCGTCTTCATCCAATTTATTGGATTCGTCTTCAAACACGATGCATCTTCATCCAATTCAATTTCAAACATGATGCATTTCGACCATATTCATCCTCGTCTTTGTTCCATCATTAGGGCCGGCCCAATAGGGGGGGCAATCTGGGCCACGGCCCAGGGCAACAAATTGTAAGGGGCAGCAAAAATTTAGCATAAGGGGTTTTATACTAGGCCCATTCTGGTGGAGGAAGCAGGCAAGCATCGTACGTAGATGAAGAGCCGCATCGGAAATTGGGATTTTGGAGAGGAACTCGGTTGTGTTGGGAAGATACAAAGATGTATGGAATCAATCGAAGCAGCCGAACAATATGGAGTGGATCGAGGGTGATGAGACCCTTCGAATACGATGAAATGATCTGCTCCATCTAAATCTGTACAAAAGTCGAAAACCTAGTTACCGACGAACACAATCTGTTGGCTTCTGCTTCTGGATCCATATCTGCATCAAATATTCAAATCTCTGATTTCGTACAAACATGCATTCACGTATTGATTTCGATTTGAGGCTAATTGACCGATTGAGGGATTTGATTTTTGAGGCTGCCAATCTGAAAGTTTGAATCTGCCCTTCTCATTCAAATATATGATAAGGTATTCACTATTTAAGGGTAAGTTATTTGTATAACTTGTATTGATTAATGACTTTGATGATTCGATCACGACCTCAAGGTATAAATTTGTATTGAATTTGATTTTACGATTTGTCTTCATCCGAAACCGTATCTTGCCGTATTGAATTTGATTATTCGATTTATAAACACTTCTTGTCTTGATAATTTGATTGGACACTTCGTACAGCTTGACATGAGGATCCAACCCCCACAACAATGTATTTAAATGCTTTCTTTGTTCCTAAAAGAAATTTTGGTGCCATTTGTTTCAACTTCCAACAGCAATTGTGCTTTCACCTGTTGTGAGATGAATCCATTTTCCTATTTTGGTTTACGGATCACAGCCATGAATTCCTTCTTGATGGATTTGATTGATCCTGTAACATCATGTTTTTCAATTTATATAAGACTAATTCCAAGTCTATATGACATCTACATCTTATCTCTTAATTTTGAATGAAAGTAATATGTGGATTATCGTTTGCTATATATCTTAGTGTCAATCACTGTTCGTTTGCAATGTATGGTTTGATTTGCTAAAAATTCTACCAAGGTATTTATGAATTATGAGATTAATTTGCTGCGGATTTCTAAAATGTCTCACAGACTGGTTTGATTTCAGCACCAAAGGAGCACTACAAGTCTTCATCGATTACTTGATAGTTTCAAACCAATGACTGATCGATTTTTTTGGAAGTCTGGAAGCTGGAACAATCCAAGGCAGCAGTAACAATTGATATCACAGGCAGCTCTAAATTGGAACTTGGAACTTGGATGTAACACCCCAAATAATTAAGAAGCAATTATATTCCTAATAATGTTGAATTAATATAAGTATGGGATTATTTATTTTTAATTGGAAATAATAGTAATATTGACTAAAGAGGTAACCAACTTTATGGAACAGTTATAATTGTGAACCTAAAAGCATTATTATGAGATAATTGTCGAGTGTTATTTCATTATGCTATTATTGAGACTTGAATAATATAAGTTGACTAGCTATTGAATTGACAAAAATAGGTAATGTACTTTGATTTGTTTTATTAAAAGGAAAGATATAATTGTTAGGAGGGGTTAATGTTGTATTAATGAGAATGTTGGAGGGTCAAGGGTGGCCATGGGCCAAACCCTTCTCCCCTTTTCCTCTATAACCGTCCAACACACACACACACAATGGTGTGTGTGTGTTCTTGTTCTTTTGAGAGAAAGAGAGAAAAGAGAGTAGAGTTGTGGATAGATTTTGAAGATTGAAGTGTTTTGGAGCTCAAATCTTGCTCATTTCGTTGGTTATTGAAGGTATAAACACCTCCTTTATCATTCTTCTTCATTTTCTCTATATTCCTCCATTTTTGGAGATGAAACCCTAAATGGGTTCATGTTGAAATGTTATGTAATGGCTCCCATATTTTAGTATGTTGTTATATGATCAAAATGGAGCCATAATATGCAACTACATTGGTAGTTTGAGTTAGTTTTGGTTGGAACCCAATCTAGGGCTCAAATGAGCTCCAATGGGTTATGGATTTGAGTTTGATGTTTTAGTTAGATAGATACGCTAAATCTTCATCCATATATGTTAAATATTGATATGAAATCAAATGGATTTAAGTATATGCTCATTTGGAACTTTGAAGTGGTGAATTGAGTTTTAACCCATTTGTGAACTCAAAAGAGTTCATATGAGCCAATTGACAATCTTTTATGATTTAAATGTGTGTTAAGAGTATAAAAGGATCTAAATATGTTAGATTAAGGATTTCATGTATTGGTTGGGGTTAAACTCGAGCAAAGGCTCAAGTTTGGTGTTTGGAGCCAAAACCGCACGCCAAGTGTTCGGTGAAATGCCACAATGAGTTCTTAACCATTGTTGGGTTGAATTGAATGATTAAATATAAATTGAATGTCTAAACATAGCTCAAATATGTTATTTATAGCAATGGAATTAAAAAGAAGCTAGTAAGAACTCATTTGAAGTTTTGAAATATTAGTTCGGGTTTTGGTCATTTGAAACCCATTTGGAGTTCATATGAACTCCATTAAGCAATAAATTGCTATGTTATAGTATAATATATTTGGAAAGTGTTCAATTGTGTTATTAAAGTGTTTTCATGAGTTGGGAAACACAAAGTATGTGCAAGAACTCAATTTGGTGTTTTAAGTCGAAACCGCACGCCAAGTGTTCGGTGAAATGCCCCAATGAGTTCCTAATCATTGTCGAGATGAATTAAATGTTTGAATATATTATGAATACCTAATAATAGCCTAAATATGTCAAATATTGCTATGGAATTGATTAGAATTGAAAATGAGCTCAAATGGAGCTTAGTGTTGTCGGTTGGAGCTTTCGGTCATTTTCGGACTCGTTCGGAGTCCGTATGAGCTCCATTGAATCATGGAATGTTATGAAATCATTTTAATATGTTTAGAGGTGTCTAAGTGACCTTAATATAATATTGTTGGTAAAGTCCCTCCAAAGTTACGAAAACGTTTATGGGAGTTTTGGGGGTTTGGTGTGCATTTTTTACTCAAAAATGAGCTGAGAGCTGTCCAGGAGGTGGGTAGCAGCGCGACTAACTCCTTGGTCGTGCCATGACCATGTTTTTGGCCCAAAAATGGATTTTGCTTGGGTGGGGGTCGATGCTTGGGTCTTATACGTTCGTTGCACCTCTAAATTAGGTGTTTAAAGGGTTTTAGGGCCTTGGATTGAGTCCGGAACTCCTAAGGCCTCATATGAACTTAGTACTTTCGGTTTGATAACCCAATACCCTTAGCCCACTCTTAGGGGCTTATCTTGTGTTCGGGGGCTTACGTATATGCGTTATGAATGCTTCTAGGTAATTTGAGTCGAAAGGAGCTTGATTGCAAGTTTTAGCCATTCTCCAGGCTATTGTGGCTTTATTGAAAGGCTTTGGAATCTTCTTAACCAATCACTGTGAGTTCTAGGACTAATGTAGATGAATGATTACATGTTAATTGTTGTTTATGCATTTGTTGATGACATGCTACTTGATCATGCATATTCACATGTTATAGATGGATTCATTGTAGCCTTATTGAACATGTTGTCATGCATCATGAATTGAAGATGAATTGCCATGCTAGTTGATATTGTCGTGGATTGGTTTGTGGTGCATCTCATATAGTATGCATAACTACTTATTTGTATGGATAACAATGATTGGAAGATGACAATTCGTGTTGGTTAACCTAGTAGGTTGGACTATTCACTTTTGTGATTGATTAATAATAGCTGGGATATATGCATGGTCCTTTAAGTTGTATATTGGGTCGCATTCGTGGAAATCTAATTGATTATGATTTGGCATAAAGGACTATTCAACCGGTAGGCTTATTAGTAATGTTAAACGACCCCATTGATATGTTAGAACCATTGTTGCGGAATGATTAGTAGAACCACATAGATGGTTTCTTTTAATTGGTCTTATGGACCGTTATAGACTCTCATGAGTCATATTGAACCCTAAATTGTTGCTGAATGCGTTTTGGACCCCCTTTGGATATCCATGAAATATTCCTGGCCCCTTTGGATGCCAGATGCCGACATACTTGCACCGTCGGAAGTCCCGTACTTGCTAGGGACAGTCCCGTACTTGCTAGGGACAGCCTCGTACTTGCTAGAGGCAATACCACTCCCGACTTTGACAGGGAACCCTAGACGACCATGGGGTATGTGGTATTTGGATTTGGATGGGATTATCTCCTGTGAGGACAGCAACGGGCCGCCTGCGGGCGATGATTTTGACACGTTGGGCTGCAAGCATGAGTTATATCCTAGTGGCGGTGTTGACATCATGTGAGGATGGCAACGGGCCGCCTTCGTGGCGATGATTATGACACGTTGGGCCGCAAGCATGTTTGTTCACACCTTTGAATTGGAGTTATTAGTAGTACGTACTGTGGTAATGTAACGTGCCGATTTGGTAAGACATCTTTGCAAAAGCGTTACAACGTGCTACTATGACACGCGTTGGAATCCCCACTTTGGCTCGACTATGTCTAGCGGTGTAGTGGATTCCAAGAGTTGAGTTGGTCCTCACCTTGACTCGGCTAGGCCGGGCGGTGACGGTGGAATATGTGACATTGGTAAATATCGTGAATGCTAATAGTCCTTAGTGAGATGAGTCATCTTGTTAAGAATTCGAATAGGTAAATAATTGGTGTGGGACACCGATAGTCCTCAACGAGGATGAGGTGATCCCATTCTATCTTGGCATTGGCCATCCTTGGCCCCTATATCTTTAGTTGATTGAAATTATGTGTTGGATATACATGGTTAGCATGTTAATTGTTATTTATATTAATCCTGGAATTCACTAAACAACTTTTGTTGTTTACCCCTTTAGTTGTTAACCTTTTTGCAGGTTTGAGCTATCGAGCGGGAAGTTTATATTCTTCCTCATTATTCAGAGTGTAGACTCGAGACTAACGGTATGCTTTGGTGATTGTGTTGGGTTTGGGTTAGTCGACCTCTTGGCCTTGACTATTCGTTTGCAGGATCATGACCTGTAACCTTGTAGATTCAATAGTTGTTTATTCGGATGCATCACTTATGATGCATTAATTGTAAAAGTTTTAATTCTACCCTAATTCCGCAAGTATTGATGTATAAATTATTGTTAATTACACTAAAATATGTATTATTGTTGTATGGGTGTTTCATTGGAACAATCAGATTCTATACCAACGCAAAGGCCAAAGGACTAACCGACTAAGTTGTTTATTTTGATCAGGTTTTGTCGTTCTATGTTCGTGTATTAATTTATTTTACGAGTATTTAGATAGGGCATTATTATTTATTGTTTCGCCCTGGGCATTAAAAATCATAGGACCGACCCTGTCCATCATTATGCATCACCAAAATCGTGACGCATTTCGGCCATATTCATCGTCGTCTTTGTTTAATCATTATGCATCACCAAAATCGTGATACATTTCGACATTTAAACGTGTTAATTTCGTGATGCATCTCTGAAATTTAAACTTGTTCATCAACGTTTGAGAGAAAGAGAAAGGAAAAGAGAGAGAAAAGGGGATGAATTTATGGAAAGGTGGTTGATCATTTTATTTAGTTTCCTAAATAAATGATAAATATTAAATTAAATCTTATAATTTAACAATATATTATTAAGCATTCCCAAAATGCCCTTAATGCACCCTTTGTAAACAAGCAATGCATTTTTTGTTCCCATTTGGTTCCCGATGCATATGGTGCCCCATAGAACCTCGATCTATATATATATATATATATATATATATATATATATATATATATATATATATATATATATATATATATTTATTTATTTATTTATTTATTTATTTATAAAATATGGTTCGAGAGAGTACCACTCCTTATGCAGCGCACCAGAAAGTACCACCTTTAAAAAAAACTTTTTTAAAATTTTTTTTTCATAAACATGTTTTAATTAACATTATGAAGATTATATGTAAATTTCACATACATTCATATCTCCTAGCTTTTTAAAAATGATGTGAACACACACTTACATAATTTTGAAGACATGTGAATGTGCATTTATGTGATGTGTGTTTTCATGCACTTAGAGAGTTCAGATTTGCGTGAAATTCACATATGGTCTGTGTAATGTTAATTAAAACATGTTCATGAAAAAAAGTTAAAAAAAATTACTTTTAGGAGTGGTACCTTCTGGTGCGCTGCATAATGAGTGGTACTCACTTGAACCTAAATTTATATATATATATATATATATATATATATATATATATATATATATATATATATATATATATATATATACACACACATGTGTGTGTGTGTGTATATGGGTTCAAATGAGTACCACTAGTTTTGCCGGGTACCGGATGTACCTCGCTTAAAACCATTTTTTTTTTTGAATATTTTTCATAATCATGTTTAAATTGATAATACAAGACTACTTGCAAAAAATCACACATAAACACACACTAGAACTATGTGAAACGTGTGTGTTTACATGAACTGTATTGTTGTGAACGTGTGTTCACAACTAAGAATGTTCACATGAATTTTTTCACGTTCACATGACTTTTAAGATGCTAGAAAGTGTGAATGTATATGATTTTTTACGAATAACCTTATTTTATTTGTATTTAAATGAAGATGAAAAAAATTAAAAAAAAACTCTTTCGGAGCAAATTCACATCCGAAACCCGTGTGTTCACAGGTACTCATGGTACTCTGCATTTTTTAGGCACTCACACGAACCATGAACTATATATATATATCTATATATATATATATATATATATATATATATATATATATATATATATATATAATTATTAATATTTCATTTGCTCTCTATATATACAAACACACATTCATTCATTTATCTCATATCTATTCTTTCATTACTCTCTCTCTCTCTCTCTCTCTCTCTACACACATTTCAAATTCAAAAAAAGCGTCTTCATCATCTTCATCTTCGGAGTCAAAAGAATTTATCGTGAAAGCGGTAAACGTTTGCTCTCAAGCTGCTCGGGCCGTTTTAGAATTTGTAAAAAAAGAAGAAGGTGAAACGTCACGTCCTGCAAAATCAAGAAAATATATACAAAGGGATCGTGAATCTGCACACGATCGTCTAGTTAGTGATTATTTCGCCGAGAATGCCATTTTTCAAAGGTAATTATTTCTGTCACCGTTTTAGAATGCGAAAGTCGTTATTTGTACGTATTGTTGACGAATTGACGAGAGAGTGTCGGTACTTTCAACAGAAGATGGATGCCAGAGGTGCAGTTGGATTTTCTCCGATTCAAAATGTACAGCCGCTTTTTGTCAATTAGCATACGGCACATCCGCAGATGGTTTGGACGAGAGTTTCAAAATGTCTTCTCATGTCGCAAGAGAAAGTCTTGGTAGATTTTGTAAGTATATTATGTGAGTTTATGGCCCTAAATATTTATGCAAAACTAACTATAATTATATACAACGATTATATGCTCATCATTCTAGCGTTCATGGCTTTCCTGGAATGCTTGGAAGTTTAGATTGTCTCCATTGGAGTTGGGGAAATTAATTTAATGCGTATAAAGGTCAATACACTCGGGGTGATCATGGTCATCCAACAGTCATACTTGAAGCGGTAGCGTCACAAGATCTTTGGGTTTGACATGCCTTCTTCGGTGCCCCGGTGGTCAAATAATAGCATAAATGTGTTGAATATGTCACCACTCTTCAACAAAATTTATGACGGAACGACATTCGAATGCCCATTTGAAATTCGTGGCTCTACGTACAAGTATGGATACTATCTTGTTGATGGAATATACCTTGATTGGGCCACATTCATGAAATCATTTTCGACTCCAATTGATGCTAAACGAAAAAGATTTAAGATGACTCAAGAAAGAGTTAGAAAAGATGTGGAACGAGTGTTCGGTATTCTCAAAAAACGTTGGAAAATATTGAAGCACCTGTCACATTTTTATCATGTGGAGAAAATGACAAAAGTAATGTATAGGTGTATCATATTGCATAACATGATTATAGAAGATGAAGGGAATGCAATATGTCAATATGATGAAAACGAAGTCACTCCAACAACAATATCAGCGGAGATCGGTAGCAGTATGTACTTGTCGAGACATTCGGAAATGCGTAAAACTGAAGTGCATCATAATCTTCGTGCCGACTTGGTTGAATATATTTGGGTTGTTCAAAACATTGATCTCAACGTTAATCCGGTTGATGATTTTGAAACGAATATTCAGACCAAGACTTTGCGTAGATTCGTTTTCAATGTAATGTTTAGTTTGAATGCATTTATTTTTTAGTTGAATATTTTAATTTTTAATGTTATATTTAATTGTAATATTATTTATGTTAAGTTATTTTTAATTTCAATGATTTTATTTTAAGTTTAAAATGAAAATAAAAAAATGAATGACATTCACACCCTCAAAATAACAAAGGTTGACAAAGCTGACGTGCCTGCAGATTTGTTTGGCTTCCATGGCATCCACTCCCTGTGACCTAACTTGGTTGCTTTTTGCTTAATCATAGCATCTCTATCATTATTTATTATATCTAGCAATGTAGCATAAAAAAACCCTAATAATCTATATATTGTATATTGATATTAACTTGTATTGGAAACAGCAAACAAGGGAACATAAATATAGTTAAATTACGTAGTCTAAACATCGATTAAAATAAATTATCCTACTTGATTAAGTCTTAATAATCCCAAGAGACATGAACATTTAAAAAATATATATATAAAAATTAGTTTCTAGAAATGAACATAAATCACATACGGGGTATAGAGACCTTAAAAGTACTTACTTATTCTTAATGTGTGTGTGTATGTGCGACTCGACTTAATAAATTAAAAACCGGCCTGTATTTCTCTTAATTACATGATAACACGTATACATATAATGAATTTAATTAAAGACGACAGAAGTTTGACATATGTTTATTTTCTAGGCATTTAAATATATGATTATATAAGATATATAAATTAAGAATGAGTAATTAAGCATTTAATTAACGAGGGAGGACGTAAGCAGAAGTTAACAAGTAAGGCAAGGAAGAGGTATAGTATATATATTGACCAAATAATTAATTATAAGGTGCATGCATGGCAAAAAACTTCAACATACATGACATAATATTTGACAACGTACGTACAGTATAGTAAAATAGATATGCATGGTGAATTGAATGTTGATGAAGTAACTATATATCTCGATCATATTTTATGGATATTAATCTTAATTACTTGATCAATATCTCTTTATGGCCGGTCTGTTTAAAAAAAAAACTTAGTTAATTAACTTCCTTTTTTAATAATCACAAGTATAAATTTTTATTATGAAAAAAACTAATACTTTTTTTTATGTTTTTTGTATTTTTGTCTCTCCATTTTTTTTTCCAGAAAAATCCTCAAGTTAATTTTCTTATTTATTGTTTAGTGAAATTTTGCTATTAAAACCTGTTTTTCAGTTTTTAAAAAACTTGTTTTTACTAATTATAATCGAGCTATAATTGTTAAATTTCACAAAACTAAAAAAATAACTTGAAAACTTTTTTGAAAAGACAGTAATTTGAGGAGAAAAACGTAAAAACTGTGAAAATGTGTTGGTTTAATTTATTTCATAATAAACACATTTTTTAAGAAAATTTAAACATTTTCTTTTCTTTCTATTTATTGTAAAACCAAAATATTCAAAATCGACAATCTAATGCAGATTTAAACGTATTGTAAAAGTGATCATATGCATAAAATCGTGAGATATATGACCAAATAAAATCACCAATCTATGTAGTTTTAGTGTTTAGTTTCAAAAGTATATTGGTTATCAATATTAAATAAAATATTGAGTAAATTACAAAAATTGTTATAATTGTGGTTTGTTTAAAATTATGAAAATGTTCTTTGACTTTTAAAGTTGTATTGACAGTATTCAAACCATTGTTTTCTTTCTTAAATAGTCCACCCTGATATTAATTTTTTAAAAATGGTCAATATACCCTTCTACTTTTAGCTTTTTAATATTATAATTTTTCACTTTCAGTTCTTCGATCTACTAACTTTTTATATTTATGTTTAATTTTTTATCTGAGACTTTATTATTTTATTATTTCATTGTTTAATTTTAATTAGTGACATAATTGATTATGATTTAATCAAATTAATATAATTAAAACTAAAATGTATTAATTTAATATTTTAATTCCAAATAGTGAAATAACGTGGAAACCATGAACTCAATATTTAAATTGTTTATTTAGTTAATACAAAAAATAAAACTTGTCTTTCCAAAAAGTAAAAAGAACATACTTACATAAACGATATATCCAATTCATTTTATTATAAAATAGTAAAATAAATAAATCGTACAAATTGTTTATTCTAATATATGTTTTTTTTCATGGAATAACTTTTATCGAAACTAACCATTTCTATAACTAAAATGATTCACACATATATTTGGTTTGAATTTTGATCAAGACGTGTATGTTTTTTATTAATGTCATTGTGTTTTAAGTATTTGATGTCAATCAATCAAGATAGGTTTTTCGAGTTTAAGTTGACTAATATTTTGTGTAATTAAACTTTTGATTTCTTTTTCATTACATACATATATGCATGCATACATATATAAAGAGATTAATATTAATATATAAATATGTAATCAAGTTTGGCAATGGCATATGTTATTTAATTTATCAAAAAAAATTATTACTAAAAGGAAAAATTACCAAAAAAATGTAATATGAAATAAAAAATTTGAAAATAAAGGTATCGTAAAAAAATTTCGTTGTAAAAATCAAAGAAACCGAGACGGTACTGAACCGAACCAAATTAAACCGGAACAGAACAATACTTTTATCCAGTTCTAGGTTCTAATTTTCTAAACTTATTTTTTTGTTCGGTCCAGTTTTGTTTTGAAACAATGCACATCTAATTTATCAATATAGTGAATATATGACGAATCCAATTGTTATTTTGTAACCTGAATGATATATTTTGATTAAATCATAATCAATTATTGAGTTCATAGTTTCCACATCAAATATTCTATTTTTTTTAACGGCAAACTAACCTATGCCTATTCTTAAACTACTCATATTGTCTCAAACGGAGACATCACATGTTCACATACTTCACAAACAACCATCTCAAACTACTCATAACTACTCATTTGATCTTTGGTCAAGCAAAATCTGTGAAATGCAGAAAGTTTTTTGAAGCAGCTATTGGTGGAATTCTATGGTGTATCTGGAAGGCCAGGAACAAGTTGATCTTTAACGGTGAAAGTCTGTCCGTTTCTTGTATCAAAGACGAATTTCTAGCGAGTTTGTTTTCTTGGTTAAAATTTAGGACCAATTGTAAAACTTTGATATGGCCTTTATGGTGTTCCTATCCCCTTTCCTTATTGTAATCTTGTTTGTACTTTTCTAGCATCTTGCTAGTTCCTTATTAATATATTGATTCCGGGTTTTGGGGTGATGGCAATGCCGAAGCTCCTTTCCCGTAATCTTTTTGCTGTTAAAAAAATAACATGTTCACATGCTGCACGTATATATTTAGTTAATTAACGTTTATTGGGATTGAGTTGTCTTGGTGATAGCAAACAAGGGAACACGAGTCTTCAACTAATGATTAAAATATTAATTAATGACAAAAAAAAAATTAAATCTTAATAATTTATAGAGGTGCAGGTGTATACGTATAATTCGGTCCCTTCATGAATAATAAACAAATGGGAGGTAATATAACGGTATTAATTAATAATTATTAATTGTAATTGTTCGCCTGAATATATATATATATATATATATATATATATATATATATATATATATATATATATATATATATATATAGAGGATCTTTTGTGAACACTTTATATATTGTGAACATTGTGAACCAACCAAATAACGCCAAGTAAGCATTATTTATATTCCATTATTTTTAAATAAAAATGATCTTAAAGGGCAATTTAGGCAAATCAAAAAGTGCACACTATATTGGTTGACGGTTCCATCCAACAATATTTCCTTATTTTGGGGAACTTAATTATCAAATAAATAATCACGTACATTGACCAACAATAAGTTTGATTTATGCTAGGTGTTTTTGATGGAAAAATACGACAGTTTTTTCAAGTCATCTTTGTCTTTTTGTTCGTTCATAAATGCTTAATTCCAGAAAATGTTGTTGTGGATCATCATCGAGTGGTTGCAGTCAATCGTTAATTAAACTATCATATAATTTTGAAGAACGTAGTTAACGAATGTCGTTATTTCGTAGATGATCACATCATCCTATAAAATGTATGTTGGTTTGTTTTGTTGACTATAATCCGTATATTAATAGTTGGTAGATGATGAAAGACAAAGCAATTATTAAATCTGAAAGTGTTGCATATGTTGGCGACGTGAAATCCGGAATTTGTTTGTGGCTTAGTTTGTTTATGTTTGTAATGGATTGTCATCATTTTTTTAATTAGTGTTTTTGATTTTCTCAATTTATTCCGAGGTAATGAACGAGTGGTCGGAGAATGGTTTCTATCTAATTTGCTTAATGATAGAGTGGTCAGAGAATGGTTTCTGCATATTCCACTTATCAATTTACTTCGACGAAATCAATCACTCTTGGATCTCATACGTATTATTTCAAGGTTTAAACACATTAAAAGGTATCAGACGCAACATTCAAAGGATTCAATGGATGCATAGGTATCGTTCAAAGGATTCAATGGATGCACATGTATCGTTCAAAGGTTTCAATGGATGCATATCATTCAAAGGATTCAATGGATGCATAGGTATCGTTCAAAGGATTCGATGGATGCATAGGTATCGTTCGAAGGATTCAATGGATGCACAGCTATAGTTCAAAGGATTCGATAAATGCACAAGTATCGTTCAAAGGATTCAATGGGTGCATATGTATCGTTCAAAGGATTCAACGGATGCATAGGTATCATTCAAAAGATTCAAAAAATGCATTTTAAAATTCAAAGGATTCAATATATTTATGGACCGATGAAAGAATTAATATTTTTAATAAAGTAATAGTCATGTAAAATGGATTAAACGAGGAATGGTAATGTGATTTGTTGAATTCCAATACATTATAAATGAATATTAATTTTGATTTAATAATTATCCCAATGAAGTCAATGCATTTGATGAATGTTGTAATGAATTTAATTATTTAACTTATGGAAAAATAAGGTGTCAATCACAAAATTATAAAAAAAAAAATGAATAAGAATAAAGAAGTAACCAACTCGCCGATAACTAATGCAAATATTTTTTTTCTATCAAGTTTTTTGTGACAAAAATACCCTTTAATAGATAAATGAATGAGTGTTTATTTGTCAGAAATTTATTGGTTCACATTGTTCACAATATATAAAGTGTTCACAATAGATCCTATCCATATATATATATATATATATATATATATATATACACATATAAATGTTAGGTATTAAATTTACCTAACATACTATATACGCCACAATAGCTAGCTAGGTGTAGCTAGAACGTCATAAGTGTTCTCTTTTTGTATGCAACTGAACGTGTACAACTAAAAAGAAGGGATATATTGACATCTTCTAATTAAGACATGTTTAACATAAATGAATCTAGAGAATGTAATTATTTGAATTTACAATCTTCTTATTTTAACATATGATAATGATACACAAATAAATGTAAGTAAAATAGATATTTTGTCCATGTTATTACCTAGAATTTAATGGATGTGTGTGTGTCTATATATGTGTGTGTGTGTTATTTTTCTTAAAGATAAATAAATTATTTTAAAAAATTAGTGACCAAAGGATAAAAAATGACAAATGGTTTACAATAGTGATGTTCAATGTTATTAAGTATTAACAAGAGAAAAAGCCTAATTCATAACTTCTAGGAAACCATGAAAACGAAATATGTAATTTACTATTTATAAATTATTTTTCATTATTGGTATGATAAGAACAAATTAGCAAACCCATCTGTTATTAAATTTTTTTTGAAAATTTCATATATATTATGTATGTTTTGGTAGTACACTGTAGTAGGTATTACAATTAAAAGGCATGAAAACTTATCAAGTTAGATATTTGTAATGTTAATAATTGATTTAATTGTCTAATTAAACATTTTGTCATAAATTAAAATATAATCATTTAATTTTTTTATAAAACATAAAGTTGATGTTTGATGCTCATCACTCATCCAACATATATAGGACGTGAACAATTAAAACCTAGCTTGTTACAATCAATCTTTTATATCATTTCATTAGCTAGGTAATTAAAGATATCACCTGTGACACAAAAAAAAATATAGAAAATTATGCAAAAACTCTTAAAAGTGTAAAAAGAATTTGATTATGTCTCTCTTTCATTTTTTTTATAATAAGTCCCCCAAGTATTCAAATTTCATTAATTCTATCATTTGTAACTTATAACCGGTAGAAAACCGGTTACAAGTCCATGTGGCACCGATTGTTGCTGATGTGTATTTATAAACGAAAAATATCATCCATTTTATGTTAAGGCAACATTCAATTTCGCCTTCGACTATACTTCACAAACAATCATCAATTTATTTTAAGGCAGAATAAAGATACTTACTTGTTGTTGAAGCTGAGAACCTCCAAAAACAACTTTCAATTTCGCATTTGACTTTGCTACCTCTTCGTATTACAGAATCGTCGATGACTGTACGTGACCATCTTCATCTTCGTCTACGCTTCCTCAGTTCCTTTATAATTACCGTCTTCGTTTTCGTCTTAGGGGTTATGGTAAAATTGGGTTAGGGTAAAAAAAGTAAGAATATTTTTATAAGTACACATCAGTAACAACCGGTGTCACGTGGACTTGTAACCGATTTTATACCGGTCACAAGTTAAAAATGATAGCTAGAATTAATGAGATTTGAATACTTGGGGACTTATTAGAAAAAATGAAAGGGGGGTTTAATCGAAATTTTTTTGTATTTTTAGGGTTTTTTTGCATACTTTCCAAAAAAAAAACGTTCTATTCTTCTAATCCTTTTTATATAAAATAGGTGTGATATGAAGCCTATAAGTCCTAATTAACTTGTCAATGATATAGATATATGTGTTAGTGTACTTTGCATGCAGAGTCATCTATATTTCTGGAAAAGTGATTTGTACATAACAACATTTTGTCATATATAACAATTACACTTAAAATGAACTATATTGTCCTTGCTAGCTTTTTATCATGGAAGTGCTCAAAAGTTACTTTAAGGGTATGATGAACATTTTATAATGAGATTGTTGTGTATGGAAAAATTTTGTTGTGTACAAATCGTCTCTCGTATTTCAACATTAATCTCCCTGATCCTGTATATATATGATCTTTTCTGATTTCACCATGATAATTCGTAGCTAGCTAAACAGCCTAAACTAACATATATTAAACTGTGATTAATTAAAATTGTTCTAGAAAATTAATTAAGATGGTTTTATAAGATTTAATAACGTATACATGTAAAGCAAGCAAGCTTACATGTTGACATTGGTTTCAGAAAATAGTCAACACACATGACGAATTCAAAATATGGTTGATGAACCTGAATTTCAATGACTTTGAATTGTGTTACTATTCTTTCACCTGCTAATATCTTGTACTCCAAGAAAAGGCAACATCAATATGATGTTACTTGATCCGTTTGTATTCCTGTTTATTCAATTATAAAGTAGTTATTTAACTAAAATTTTGATAATCACAAGTATTCTTATTTATTTTTCGAATTTTAGTGTATAAATGTATGATTCTTTTGATAAAAAGTGTTATAATCTTGGACTCTTGGTTATACATGTTTATGTAAAAACATCTGAACACACAAGTTTCGGTTGTGAACATTCTGTAAAAAAATTTTAATTTTTTTTATATTCACCTAGATATAAATAATATAAGGATATTTGTAATAAATTTATACATATTCTAGTATTTTAAAATATCTATGAACGTGAAAATTTTTATGTGAACATGCACGTTTCACATAGTTCTAGTGTGTTTATGTGTGATTTTTTTTGCAAGTAGTCTTGTATTATTAATTTAAACATTATTATGAAAAGTTTAATACGTTTAATAGCACAATACAATATATATTTTATATATATTAATAAAAGTAAATGTCTAATGTTATGTGTCATCTTTTAAAATACTTAATTTTGTATTCCGACACATTTTTCCTAAAAACTTTTAAAAAACTAAATTTATTTACTATCTAATTTAACCCTATTAATATAAGTCTACCTACTTAAATAACTTTAAATATTCAAATTCTCATAAGAATTTATTATCTTCAAATTTTAGTTTTCATTCCAATATTAAATACAAATATTATAACCAAAGACTGAAAAATAGTGTCCTCATATTTAAAACACATACATTATTTATTGTTTTCTCTACTATTTATTAAATAATTAATATTTAGAGCATTGGTTTTATATTGAACAATTATGTAATTACGATACAGTAACTTTTATTTTTTTAAAAAAAAAACTTATATATGTTAAATACAAAGTGTTTATAAATTTAAAGATCTTTTTAGTTACTGTATGAAATGTATATAAATATTAAAATATATTTTCATTTTTAGAACTTTACATTATAAATAGTTTTTAAAAGTGAAAATTATGCAAAAAAACTATCAAAATATAAATTTTTTTCGATTATGTCTCTATTACAAAATTTTCTGATAAGTCCCCAAACTACTTAAATCTTTTAAATTCACCCTTTAACATGTTATAATAGGTTTAAATGGTTAAACCTATTTTGTAAAAAACATCAAAGTATAAAACTTTTTGGATTAAGTCCCCCAATTATAATAAAAATATTTATTCACGATTTTATTTTTTTTCTTGATATTAATTTTTTTTTTGTATTTACTTTGAATATATATTTATGTTTATGTTACGATTATATGATATATCATTGTTTATTTATAATTAAAATATGAAATCTTCTGACTTTAACTTTTTTGATAAATAAAACGAACAATTATGAATTTTATTTTTTTCTAACTTTTAAAAACAACGATGTCTTATGATTTAATTTTTCAATATTAAATAAATAGTTATAGAATATTGCGTTCGAAAAAATTAAAAATATATCGGTCATAGTTTTTTTGTTCGGAAATATTAAAAAATTACGATAATCCATTCTGTTTTCCAAACGAAAATAACTACATTATTTATTACGATTACAACTTAAAAGTGGACGAGTTCATAATTTTTTCTGATCGGAAATAATAAAAATCGGAATAGCTATTTTAGTTAAAGGTTTGTCATTTTTTTGGATCATAAATAATTAATAGTAGCATTTTTCGTTTATATAAATGAAATGAGTTGTAGTTTTATACACTTGAGAATTTAAAAATCAGAATGAATCATACATTTATCTATTCGAAATAATTAAAAGTTAATTGAAGTTTTTTTCGTTCGAAAAATTAAAAATTGAATTGGAACCCGTCAAAATATATCAGAATAGATCATTTTCTTTTATCGAAAATTAAAAACTCAAAAGAGTTAATATGATAATACTAAATAAACAATGATATGATATATAATCATTAATAAATAATCACAATATAAAAGTAAACTAATAATCTAAATATAAAATGTAATCTTAAATCATACGAAAAAGTTTAAATCTCAAATAAATAATTATAATGTAATTAAAAAATTTCCATTTATAATAATAATAATAATAATAATAATAATAAAATGAATGAGGGACTTAATCAAAAAAATAAAATGAATGAGATTATTTTATCTTAAATATTTTTTATGATAATCAAAATACGACAGATTTAATCTTATAATTTATATAGTTATAATAATTGATGAAATTAATAATTATTAGCTTTACCTTATTATTTTTATAATAATATTTAAAATTAAATAATTATTTATATTACATAAAACGTACAGTTAAATAAAACATTTTCAACATTAAACATGCATGCAGTTGTTTTTTTAAAAAAAAATAAATAAATTATTAGCATTATTCTGTTCAAACAATATATCAAAGAACGTACCCTTAATTAGTGATTGATCAAAACAAACTTCAATTGAACAACAAGAAGCTCTAAAGTAATAAACGAATTGAAAAAAATAATGGACGAAGTCCTTAATTGAAGCAAATCAAATTGATAACATGGAAGAAATTTGTATATAGTTTAGCCAATAGCTAGGACAATTCATCTTTTTATTGTTTTTTTCCTTTGAATTATATTTATTTATAATTATTGATCGATCATCGTTTAATTAAATTATATATGTGAACACTAGCTGAACAGTGAATAAAAGTAAAGTATTTATTAATTTGGTATGCGAAGTATACATAGGAGATGGAATTGAAGTAATGAAAAGCAATATTGTGAGGATACGATGATTAATTCAATCAAATGAAGAAATGACATCATGCATGCATCATCATGCATGCATGCATGCAATGCATGTTGAGCTAGGAGGAAGTGTAAATTGTATGTAAAATTAATTAAGGGGACGGAGACGAAGAAACTACATATATTAGCATTTCGGGTAGATATATATGATGATCTAACTACCTTAATTACCCATACCCACCAGGCCACCATGCATGCATATATATATATAAATTTTAACTTTTTAAAGGTCAAAGTCAATCCCATTGATTAATCGACAAGTGTCAGATATGATTTATCCAAGCTAGCTAGTTACCCAAGAGGATCCATATATATATATATATATATATGCCCCGGCCTAATTAATTAAATATAGACGTGTGTATATAATTATATATACGTGTGTACTATACGTACGTACATGTAGATTGTAGAGAGAGATGGAGGGGGGATGGGCGGTACCAAATCCGATTGACTTAACAAATCACAATAATATTGATAGCATAATATAGCAGCAATATATATACAATGATATAACTTCTTCTATAAATACATGAGGATCACTCATCTTCCCTTTTGGGCCTACATACCACTTTCCATTCATCATTTTAATTCTCTTCCATCTTAATTAATCATTACGTACCTTAGCGCGCTTTACCTTTCTTTCATCAAACATTATATATTTAATTTACATCCATCTTCGATCATCAATATCATATTAGTTAACTACTATAGCTAGGAATCAATTAACATATTGGGGAAAAAAGCTAGCTAGCTAGAGATGAGAAAAATACCACATCGTGAAAAGAATGGGCTCAAGAAAGGGCCCTGGACAGAAGATGAAGATCTCAAACTCATCCACTATGTTCAAACACATGGACCAGGCCAATGGCGATCACTTCCCAAGAACGCTGGTAATTAATCATATATGTTCCTTTTCATTGATCTACAATTCGATCTTTTTTATTTCATATATGTAATTAATTAACTTTTTATATATATATATACAACAACATTAATTGGAGAATATATATACATGCATTTATGTACTAATTCTTCAAACGTCGTAACAGGGCTACAAAGATGCGGAAAAAGTTGTCGCCTTCGATGGACAAACTATTTGAGACCTGATATCAAGAGAGGAAGGTTTTCTTTTGAAGAAGAAGAGATTATCATCCAGCTACATAGTGCTCTGGGGAATAAGTAAGTTATTTAACTAATTAAATTCCACCTACCTCATTCAAACCTTAATTTGCTATATATCAAAGTATTTCAGTCATTTTTTGGTGAAAATAGTTGGTAGGTAATCGGATCAACATATATGACATATCAATAATTATAATTTTCTCAACTTTTCAAAGTCTAATCATTTGTATCTGCAAAATTTGTCTGATCATGAATGTAGGTGGTCAGCGATAGCAGCTCGCTTACCAGGAAGAACTGACAACGAAATCAAGAACTACTGGAACACCCACATCCGGAAAAGGCTACTCCAGAATGGAATTGATCCAGTAACTCATACTCCTCGTGTCGACTCCCTTGAACTTTCATCCATGCTAAATTCAGCTCGCTCCAATCTGTCAAACCTTCTTAACATACAAAGTCTCGTAAATCCTCAACTTCTAATGCTTGCTGCTCTATTAGCATCATCAACATCAACGACAACTACAGAAAATCAAGAATTGTTTCTCAACAACCACATAAACACTATGAACCCAAACCCTAACCAGCAAAATCCAAATTTCACTTCTCCTTTAAATCCCCAAAGCACTCAAATTTTAAATCAAAGACACCTCACGCAACCAAATGATATTCAATACTTTGCAGATAACACAGTAAACCCGAAAGAGAATACCAATTATAATGACACTTTGATGCATACATACCTAAAAGATGATTGTAACCCGACTTACAGCAATCAATTTTCTGCACAAGTGTCTGAAAACTCAAGCTTTCTGACATCATATACCGACGATAACGTTCCCAGCACCCGAAGTTTCAACTATGATTCAGTTTTATCATCACCCATCTCAAGCCCGACCCAAAGAATTTCCTCTTCAACGTTTATCAATAATATAAGCGCCGAGGAGGAGAGAGAAAGTTACTGCAGTGACATGTTTAAGTTAGAGATTCCTGAGAGTTTTGAGTTTAGTGATTTCATATAAGTACGTAAGACATTGTAATTAACTAGACTTGTTTTAGGAAACATGCATATGATTGTGTCTAGTGTTCTTTGCTGGTTTTTTTTTTGCTTGTTGATCATGAATATATATTGTATATTTGTATGTATAATATATATAGCTGTTTATACAGCAATGCAACTACATAATTTTTTATTTATTACAAATATTGGTTTGTGTACAATGAAAGTTCTCTATAAGCTACATATGCTTTATTTACAAGATACCAAATATATTTTCACTATAACTAATTAACTATAGTAAATAAGAAGACAATAATCCATGGTGGCATTAATTTGCCTGCTCTGAGCCTGTGAAACGTACATTTTACGCTCTGTTTCAGAAGAAGGAAAGTAACCGAAGGAATGACATGGTATAGAATGGAAAAGGCTAACAATCAAATCTTTCCTTTTCTTTTCCGTTTTTGAAGGAGTAAATTAGAGTCAAAATCTTTGTTATTTTCATCCTTTTCCTTTTTAAAAAAATTAAAGGAACACAACTTGTAAATGATTTATTTTCAATTCCATCCTTTCCCTTGTTTAAGTTGAGTTGTGTTGTGGAACATACCCTTACTGTTTCCTCCGTACATGGTAAAAAATAATAATAATAACTTTTTGCTCCTTCCAATAATTATTACCTTCAATTGTTGATGTTACAATACAACAAAATAAAACAAGTAATTAACGTTGATATGAAGAGGAACGAAATCGAAAACGAAGATCACTCATCAACCTCAAGAGATTGATCGATCACAAGCTAGCTAGGTTCTAGTATTGATCTACATCACATCCACAACTTATACCATCCAATCTGACAGTCCATTCCTGAACAAATCTGATTTTCAGGTTTGAATGGGTGACTCAAAATTACTATGCTGCATTAATACAATCAACCTTAAAATTGGGAAAAGTTCAAGACATTATATATACATACAAATCACATGGACCAATGACATTTTGCCGGTTGTTTCTTTTTATTTAAATTTTTCATAACACACCCTTATTATAGTATTCTCTTTTATTTAGACTTTTTATTTTAATAAATTTTTGTTTAGTCATCTTTTAACATTTATTATTATACAACATTTTATTACGCACTTAAAATTATGATTTTAATTATACTTATGTTTGGAGTTGTCTTTTAAAACTAGGGTTAAAGCCGTAGAATAGTTGTGTACTTTTTAAAATGTATCGATATGGTACGTGTACTATTTTAATTATTCATATTACACGTGTATTTTCTGAATCGTTTAAATTTGATACGTGTACTACATTTTTTCATACCAATATGATACCTTTGGTAACCGGTTACTGGCTACACTTGTTAAGAGTTGAATTTCTCTTTTTATTGATGTTCAAATTTCCATAATTGAAGCATCAAATACACTCTCTCGTCCTTGTGATAACTTGGTAGGAGAAATCACACAGCACAGCCAACTTCAAACACCTACAGACCTCAGAAGAAATCTCCAATGACGATCTCCACCGTCCATATCAAAGAACTATGTGTTGCGAAGCTTCTCCTCAAATTTCACGCAGATCCAACGGTGAACAAGTTCGAACCGACGATTCTCCCACAACTGCGCAAAGCTATACGAAATAACCGGTCATAAAAAAGTAAAGGTATCATATTAACAATATAAAAAGTACACGTACTATATCGATACATCTTAAAAAGTATACTGCTTTTGTACGGCTTTAGCCCTTAAAACTATTATATTATGTTTAATTATATGAAAAAGACTGTTATTCAATTGCACAATACAAAATTCTAATAAAATTTGTTTTATAATTAAAATGTAACTATTTAATATTTAGATTTTTTTTATTAAATATGATCATGTATAACATTGAACATTACTATTATTACAACATTTTCTTACACACTAAAATTATGATTTTAATTATAATTATGTTTAGAGTTGTCTTTTGAAACTATTATGTAATGTTTAATCGTATGAAAAAGACTTTATTATTCAAATGCACAATACAAAGTTTATATATAGAGTGCTCGATCAGAAGCCTTCAATTCTGATGCCATTCCTGCTTCCTTAGTTTTTGTTGCGTTAATTTGTTGATCTTTCTGCCATGCATAACTTATAAAAAATGTTCTAGCCAATAAAAGAGACTATATATTCTTGAAATCAGTTACATTTGATCGGAGTCATGTCAATCTATCTATCTATTCTATTAAAAAGTAATTAGATTCATTTGGCGATTAAATAAACTGTTATTTGGATTATCGAGGATATGACTTATGTATCATATAATTTCCATTAATATAAGAAAATTAAAATAATTTATTTATAAAAAATCTTCTAACTATGGTGTTCATTTTTAAAAACCCATAAATATCGCTTCTTATCTTTCAATCTCTCTGTTATCTTTTTATTCAATCACGTTCTTCTACTTTTAGCTTCTTATCGAAGCTTTTCATCCCTACCCTAACTACCGATATTTAAACCTTGTTGACGTGTAATTGGACCAATAGTGATGATCGAAATGCCAATTATTAAGGTAAACCAAAGAGATCTCCTTTTTGGGATGTCTCCACTTGAAACAAATTAAGAAAAAGATTTACGATGCCATAAAGTGTTTGTGTATCAAGGAAGAAGACGAAACCATGAAAACTTTTTTTTCCTCACAACTGGTAGAGGAGCTAACAACCCTAGCTACCCATCATCGATTTTTTTTTTTTTCATTTTTAATTGGTCAAACGTACTATAAAAGCAAAAAAAAGTCAATTCCATTAATCACTAACCATTAATTTGTCAAAACCATCCAATTGCCTCTAACTTCAACTTCAACAGGTGAGACCGTAAACAAATCGAACGTTCTTGAACCGTTTGATGGTAACATTTATGTTCATTCGTTTATTAACCAAACGAACACTTACACGAATTTATGTTCGTTTAATTATATGAATAATCATGGACTTGTTTTGTTCATTCATTTATGTTTGTGTACGTTTGGTTGCGTTCGTTCATTTATGTTCGTTTGTTTATTTATAATCAGTTCTATGATTTATATTATATATAATATAAATATATTATTATTATTATTATCATTACATAATATATGAGTTAATGATATAAATTTTTAAAGATTAAACTTCAGTTTCTAGTATGATTGGTGACATTGAATAAGATAAAACAAGATTTAAAAGCTTGAAGAATGTTACTTTAATATTGAAATTAAACTTTTTGTCTCTTAAGACATTAATTTACTATTATTGCAGCAGTTTGCAATTGATTAAAAAACCTATGAATGTAATTTGAAAACTATGAATAATGTGTAATGAGTTTTGTTTTAATCAACAGGTTCGTTCGTTATATATGTTCATGTTAAGTTGAGTTCGTTAAACTGTTTATTTATGTTCGTTCGTTTACGTTAAGATATTTGTTAAACAAATTAACATAAACAAACACAAACAATGTCAATTCCTTAATAAATTAACATGAAAAAAATTTTCTCGTTTGTGTATGGTTGGGTTCATTTAATGTCTGTCCGGTTAAAGTAAAACGAACGAATCTGAACATACGAGCATTCGTATTTGTTCGGTTCTTTTAGAGCTCTAGCCTCCAGGTAACAGGTTACATCTCTTTCTGATAATCTTTTTCATCTTTTTCCATTTGCCAACTTTCAACTTTTTTTTTCCTTGTTTACAAATAAACGAGATCAAGAAAGAAAAATATAGTAATAGATTGCATCCATGGTATAAAATGGGTCTAGGCCGGGCTCTTGGGTACTGGGCCCCAGCCTCATAAGCTTGGTCCAATCATTTTTCTTTGGATAGGCATTACTAGAAACCCAACATGTAATTGTGTTACATATACTGATATACACATTCAAAAAAAAATATGCTTTCTGCACATATTAATATTAATATTTTAAAGATATTATACATTATAAATAGAGAAAGATATACCAAAAACCAATGTTGGATATTTATAACATTCAATTACCTGTTAAAATGAAGGCAATTCTTATTTTAAGAATTAATTTTTCATTTATCATCATCCCATTTTAATCACATATATTATAAAGCTCTCATGGATTACAAATCCATAAAATTGGCATTTCATATATTCATAAAGTCCAATTTTCCTTTTAAAATTTAGTCTAATATGATAATTCACACCAACAATAATTCCAATCACACCATTCTAATTTCCGAATTTCATAATATACATTGGAAGAGATCTATGCACAAAGATTCAAACATAACGAGATTTATTCTCATCGTGTTGTCAAATTTGATTATTCCTTTTTATCCCCTATATGTGTTTAATAAAGAGTTTTTATCGAGGTTAATAATGTATTGATATTACTTGCAACTAGTGGTGCACAATTACCGGATTTAATCTGATCCAGATCGATTTTTTATCCGATTGAGTTTTCTCGTAAAAAAAAGTAGTTATTTCAAAAATCGGTTCGGATCCTAACCAGTTTTGGAACCCAAAAAAATGTAAACTATGTCACCGGTTTAGGATGGGTTGTTTTTTGGACTTGAGTTTTGTTGTTTTCTTGGGCTTTTAAGTTTTTTTTTTTTGGGCTTAACATTTAACAATATTAACAGATATTTCTTAATTTTATAACATCATCTTTTGTATAATTATAATTTGTTGGGTACAATTTATAGTAGAGTTGAAAACAATCTATATTGTATAAAGTTCAGGGGGTTGTGTTGTAATTACTTAATAGTTAACTTTTGTATAAATACTTGTTAGTTAGTAATTGTGAAAGGAAGTGAACAGAAGGTGGATACGGATCTGATTAGAGAAAATAGGAGAAGTGCTTTGCAAGAAAGCCAAGAACATCAATGTAATATTCTCTCTTTAATCATTCAATATAGCGTGTTTGATTGATAATTGTTCATATGTGAATTGTTTAATGTTGTATGAATTGCATAAAATCTGAATTCACAATTGGTATCAGAGCCAAATATGGCTGAAATTGATTGGATTTTGAATATGAAAATTCATTTTTCGAACACTGTTACATCAAAAGTTTTTTTTTTTTTGAAAATCAGAAAAATCAAAATGGTTTTTGATTCTGTGGATGAAATAGATTGAAAATTGGATCAAAGGTGAAGATTTTAAAGGCGATTTCAATGGTATAAGTATCAGATTGTAACTCAAAACACGCAAAAAGTAATTTGAAATTTTCTAATTTTTCGAAACTTTATGTGTTCTTAACTGTTCTTGCATTAATTTGGGAGTTTGATCTGATTTTAGACAAAATTGTCTCTCAAAATGTGTTTGTAATAAAAAACTGGCATTTCATATATTCATAAAGTCCAATTTTCCTTTTAAAATTTAGTCTAATATGATAATTCACACCAACCATAATTCCAATCACACCATTCTAATTTCCGAATTTCATAATATACATTGAAAGAGATCTATGCACAAAGATTCAAACATAACGAGATTTATTCTCATCGTGTTGTCAAATTTGATTATTCCTTTTTATCCCCTATACGTGGTTAATAAAGAGTTTTTATCGATGTTAATAATGTATTGATATTACTTGCAACTAGTGGTGCACAATTACCGGATTTAATCTGATCCAGATCGATTTTTTATCCGATTGAGTTTTCTCGTAAAAAAAAGTAGTTATTTCAAAAATCGGTTCGGATCCTAACCAGTTTTGGAATCCAAGAAAATGTAAACTATGTCACCGGTTTAGGATGGTTGTTTTTTGGACTTGAGTTTTGTTGTTTTCTTGGGCTTTTAAGTTTTTTTTTGGGCTTAACATTTAACAATATTAACAGATATTTCTTAATTTTATAACATCATCTTTTTTATAATTATAATTGTAACTATTATAATTATAAGTTAACATAATATTATAAATACATACTTCTTTTGCATTGCCAATACATAAAAAGTTTAAACTTACTAAAATTCTTCCGGTTATGTTATAAATACATATATCTTTCGCGTTGCCAAAAATTGAATTTTTTTATCCGTTTTAGTAACCGGATTTTTTGGCAACCGATTATTTCTCTGGTAAAAAATCCAGTTTGCCAAATAAATTATAATCTGGTCAAATAACCGATTCGGATAAAAACCGGTCCGAACAAAGAAATATTGTGACCGTTTTTATGTTACGCTTTAGATGGTCGAACATGATGCTGATAAATAGATAAATACCCATGGATGGACCCCAAGGGTTTGCAAGGGGTAGCCCATGCAATGGGACCCCTCTCCAATAATCTTGTTTCATAGTGAAAACTTTTTTTAAATTTCTTTTGTACAACCAATAAATTTTTAAATGTGCAACCTGTGATATTCAAACTTCTTTTAAAATAATTTAATTAAACAAATATTGACATTATAATACCTAAATAAGTAATAAATAATAATCAAACAAAATTTAAAGCCCAATTAGTCATTTAGTTTATTAAATTAAGAAACTCAATTATTGACCCAATCAAATAACTAAACCCGATAGGCTAATACTTTCGACTCAATAACACTTACAAGTTACACCTTGTACCCAATTAACCCCAAATGTGTAGTGAAATTGTTACTTATTAATTGTAATTATTAATTGCATTTCTATCCATAATTCGAGCAACTATATAAAAAAGGCAATTTGTTTATGCACCATATCCTAATTTCTCATTAATTATACCTTACAATTTTGACCTATAAATGGTTCCTCTTTTTCATATCCAAAATTAATGTTTTCATCTATATCTATCTATACTATTAAATGAATAACATTTTTGCCATTTGTCGTCACCTTATAATGCCATGTGGCTTCATATCCGATTGACATATGTAATTTTTTATTTTTTCTAAATATAAATATCTATTTCTTTTTAAATGCCTAAAAATGTTCCTATTCTTAAGGATCTATCAAAAATTTTAAATTACCCAATCAACATTTAAAAATTACTAACTAATTATAATAATGATAATAAACTTTAATATTGTTATCGACTATCTTTTTCGTTTAACTAACTTATACTTAAAAGTAATTATAATAAAATATGTTAAGTATCATAAGTATAAAAAGATTCAATATATCAAATTTAATGTTAATTTGTAATTTTTAGTTTATATCATTATTGAGAAAAAATATTTATTAAAGTTATCCGTGTAATACACGGGTTAATAAACTAGTATTATATTAACAAAGGAAAATAATGTGTGCCACATGGCACTCTCTTCTTACACAAAAAAAAAAAAAAAATTCCTCATTTTTTTCTTTAATTAACTCTATTACTTATATAATTAATTAATAATACATAAAATAATACAATTAAATATGCAACTAATGTATTTAACTTCTATAACTATGCTTAAAAAAAGAATAGTATTAGTAACTTAAATGTTTTTCAAGAAATATATTGAAATGATATATATTTTTAAATCTATGTTAAATCTATTTATTATAATAATAAAGTATTAATGAAATCAAATTTCATAACTTTTTATTTATTATATATATATATAAGCATTATGCTTTATGTAAAATTAAAATTTCAAATTATATTAGATTAAATATATGTAACACCCTCCCCGATCCCGGAAATGCCACGTCAATGCAATACACATGTGGCATATCTCAATAACTCAATTACACATATGTCATAGGATAACTCGGAATCACCATTAATTTAAAACTTTCACATAATATTGTTTACACATCATTCACTGATTAACAATATCCCATAAGACACAAACACTAACATAATTGATGACACAGGCAGCTGCAATAGTCTTCGCATAACGGCGAGTCTCTGATCAACAAACCCAGCTACTGAACCCTTCACTGAAACCCTGAACACGGAAGACTCGAATACGTAAGCTCGAAAGCTCGTGAGTACTCGAGGGTTAGACTCTGCACAGTAAACACATAGCATGCGAACACGTAGCACATACACACAACACAAGCTCAATCTCTGTCTCTGGCAATCAGCAGTATAAAGCAGGTATGAACACTCAGCATGAGATTCGAAGCCCTGCACACAATATCACTGAAGGGGACTCCTCCCCAGCTAACGACCGTGCGCACCGGTGGTTAGCCACAACCCTGTAGCACGGGCGCGAACCGGCTACAGGCCCTGCCGTGTATACACGCTCCAAGGACTGTTAGGGACAGTCAACCCACGCGATCTCACATCGCGAATCACCGTCCGTATGGAACTCATCTCGGACCCCGGACTGGATCTCATCTCATGCACATATATCACATATGTAAGAACAGAATCATACCTGACGTCCACGTCCCTGTCTCATACACAGTACACAATATACACATATACAAAGCTAACTGCACAATCATGACTCGGAAAACAGTCCCGCGGTTTAGAAAAGAACTCGGGTACTCACCTGATCGATCCACTAATCCCGAAATCTCTGACTCGGCTCGGCTCGCTGACCCGTCCCTGAAATCACACGGATCCCAACCGTTAACAAAATCCTCAGAATAAACGGAAAGCAAATCCGAACACAACACTTTAACATAATCAGACCCAATAATAATCCCAGTCGAAGCCCCGAAGTCCAAACAAAACCCGACCCGGACTCAAAAGCAACTCAATGAAACCCCGGAAACCCAACGAAATCCGACTCAATATCTTAAACGGATAACCGATCCCCGAAACTCTTTTACGGGATCCCTATCGAGACCCAAAATCCCAAATAATTCAATTCAATAATATCTCGACGGGACTCGACTAAATAACGACTCAAAACTCTCTTATGATGACCCTATTGAAATTTTCTGCAGATCAGAAAACGCGCCGCGCTTTTGCAATTTGCGCGCCGCGCTTTTGCCAGACAGCAGCAGATTTGACCTTCGAACTCCATAGCCGAACCAGGGGATTTTCAACCCCAATACTCGATTTTTAAGCAGCAAAAATATACAAAAACTCATACATAAACACTCATATACTTCCAGAAATCAATTCCCACATATAGCACATGATTACCTCAAGATTTAGCTACCAAAATCAAGAATTCATACCTTTGGGAACTCAAGAACACAAAGATGGATGAAGAAGATCAAATTCAGCAACCAATTTCTTGATTTGGGCTTCTCTCTTTGCTGGAGTCTCACACGATCCTCACACACACACTTCTGGGTTTTTCTTGAAAATGAAGGCAAGGAAAAGATAAGGGATGGATAAGGTCACATATATACGTACATATCCATATCCGGTTCCGAACCCACTAACCCGGACCCGATATCACTTTTACAATATTAATATCAAATTGACCCATTTAACTCCACGAACTCAAGAAGATAATTAATCCGCTAATTATTAGCTCGGAGACACGTAACTCGCAAACCCGACACGTAAAATCCACTACTCGGGATATCATTGGCCCAACACGATATTAATTATTTAAATATCCACTAAAATAATTACACGCAATTATCTCGAATTTGGGATGTTACAATATATATATATATATATATATATATATATATATATATATATATATATATATATATATATATATATATATATATATATATATATATATATATATATATATAGATAGATAGGCATAAAAGTTTTTCAAAAGAATGTTAAAAAAATAACTATAGTTCATAAATATTTAAAGAGATAGATAAATAATATATATGACAAATAATTCCTTTTTATATTTTATAAGAATTAACATTATATGGTTTAGTTTTAAGTTTACATACGTTTATCTAACCACTTTTTAGGAATTGGGAACTTCAGTATCATACGGAAACTGTGGCTTTCGATTATTAGATGTTGCTATGGGTCGACATCAAAATGAATGACCTACAATTTGTTACGAATTATTACAGGAGCTGTATGACAATAAAAAAAATATAAAAGTGTTTATGGTTGTGATTATAAACGTTTGGAAGACTCTTTAAATTTCTTCGATTCAAGCTTTGCTCCAACTAGCCATTGGACGTGGATGCCTCACACCGGTCTCTTGATATCGAACAAGTACAACTGCATTGTTTATTTTTTAACAATGCACGTTTGACTTATTTTCCAATGAGGTCAAAACCAATGCATCCTGAACTAAATTAATCAATCACTATCGCATTTGTATTTAACAACCATTTTGTGAATGTTGATTTAGAAAAGGGCACCAAATGTCGGATATTTCTAGGTTTTCAAAAAGAAAAGGGAAAAAACAAGTGAATGGAAAGAATTATATAGAGATATGTTACTTGCTTATAAAGAAGTCCAAGAAAATATTGATTTTAATGTGATACCATTGGAATGATAACATTCTTATTTTTCTATATTTAGTGAATTTGATGTAATGAAACGATATTTGTCATTAATGAATTGTATTTGTCTCGACTTTGTTTATTGACTTTATAAAATATTAGTTTAATAATCCAATATTTTTTTTTTGTTTTGATTTATTCAACACTTTTATATACAATTTCAATTTTATTCTATAATTGTATATAAATTGTTGTTATATTAATATTTTATTGAAGTATAAAAAGTGTTGTTATTTTATTAATTATTAAACATTAATTGTTGTAAGTATTAATTGAGCTAAGAGATATTAATTGACCTAATCGTTAAAAGCTTACATTGAAAGTGATGTAGTTTAATTGACCCAAACATTAATTGTCAGTGGCGTAGCCAGAAATTCATTCTAGGATAGGCCAATTATGTTGGTTCAAATCAATAAGTACCGAAAAAACGCAATACTATAAATTTTGGTTACTATTAATTTGCTCTATAAAAAGTTTTAATTGTTATGATTACAACATTTTTTTTACATCTAAAAATCATTGAATAAACATATAAACAATAAACATTATTATGCAGATTTCACATCTAATTTAAGATTAAATCAAGTGTAACATTTAGTAAATAGACATATTCACATTAATGATATAGAAGATAACCGTAAAAACAAAAAAGAGTTGAAAATAATTCATAATGAAAATTTGAGAACGTATCCATTCCTTAAATATCATGTACTCATTCCTTAAAATATATTGTTTGGTATTTGAACCAATGGTAAGTGAACGTAAATTATATTTTAGAAATATAAGGAGTTAAAAATTATTTTGAATGGTTATATATATATATATATATATATATATATATATATATATATATATATATATATATATATATATATATATATATATATATATATATATATATATATATATATATAGAGAGGGGGGTTCAATGGAAAACCACCATGCACCGGAAAACTTGTGAAAACCGCACTGCACCACCACAAATGCATCAAATTCCCCGCGTGATGCATCAAAATCCCACGTGATGCATCAAATTTCCCGCGTGATGCATCATCTTATTTACGATCATGCCACCGCGTTTTTCATCAAAATGCACCAAATCGGACGGTATGCGTAGGTTTCCATAGTTTTCACGTGCATAGTGGTTTTCCATTGAACCCACCCCTATATATATATATAGAGGTGGGTTCAATGGAAAACCAACATGCATCGGAAAACTTTGGAAAACTACCATGCACCACCACAAATGCATCACAATTCTCGTGTGATGCATCAAATTCCCCGCTTGATGCACCAAATTCTCGCGTGATGCACCAAATTCCCGCTTGATGCATCGACTTTCTGCGTGATGCATCACCTGATCCAATGGCTATAAAGTGGTTCCCGGGTTTTCCGATGCATATAGGTTTTCCATTGAACCCACCCATATATATATATATATATATATATATATATATATATATATATATATATATATATATATATATATATATAGGGTGGGTTCAATGGAGAACCTTATGCATCGAAGAACCTTGGAGAACCACAATGCATCGCTAGAAAAACTGAAATGCATCACGTAGAAATCGATGCATCACGCGGGAATTTGATATGCATCACTGGAAATAACGATCCATTACGGGGGAATTGTGATGCATTTGTGGTGGTGCATGGAGGTTCTTCAAGGTTTTTCGATACATGGAGGTTCTCCATTGAACCCATATATATATATATATATATATATATATATATATATATATATATATATATATATATATATATATATATATTATATAGTGTGTGTGTGTGTGGGGGGGGGGGGTGGCCATGGCCCACCCATTGGCATATGTGGCTACGCCACTGTTAATCGTTGTAAAGTATGGTGAATGAAATAGTACCTGTTGTTAATCAGGAATTTAAGAATCAAGAGTAATTGAGATCTAAACTATGAAGAAATTGAGTTGTTATTGAATGAAAAAGTATATATAGGCGAAGATGATCACAATTGTTAACCGGAAGTAACAACTATGTAACCAACTAACAAACTTATAGAAACAGTCCCTAAAGAATAGAGACTTAACAATCATTGTATATCTTACAGCACCCAAAATTTATATTGTGACATCATTTAATGTTTATGTTAGAAAATCTAAAGTAAGACATGGTTTTTAGCCAGCCATTTAGGACATCTGAATGTGAAGAGAGATACATTAAATTGATATACATATATGCTAAAAAATTAAATGCAACTGAAATGAAAAATAAATGGGTAAAATCTAGGTGTCGCCCACTTGAATTTCATGTAGTGGTTGGAGGGCATGCAAGGTGGAGTTGCTTCACTCTATTTGTCTTGTTCACTTTATATATATATTATCAACTTCAATTATTTGGCCATTATTATTTCATACATATGCACCTTTGATTTAATATATGTTTTCTAGTGATAGAGAATAATATAATATAATTGATGGTTGTTAAATGTCAATACATATGCATGATAACCATATGCATCATAGTCTTCAATTCATACCTTATTCTATTATACATGCCACCACCATGCATTACTTTTTCTTTTCTTTTCTTTTTTTATGGCAAAGTTGATATCTTTGGAGTTTGGAAGAAGATTATATATGAATCCTCAGCTCCTCATTATTAGCTATATTTGTACAATAGTTGGTTTCTTCAATTCTTGCCTATTTTTATATTGCCTTTGATAGTTTGATGCCAAGCCTTTCTGAATTAGTTCATGAGTCACACCATAAAAACATAGAGATAATAAAAAGTGTTTTGAAATCATAACATTTTAACTTTTAGATAATTAAGTGATCATATGTAGGAGTGAAATAACCGCAATAGAATAAGTTTGGATAGTTCATACTTGTTTAAAAATGACACATACAAGTGGTCCTTCAAAGTTTTTTTTTTTATCTTTAAATACATTTTCGAAGTTGTTTATCATATAATAAAAGAGAGACGATACAAAACAAAGTTTTATGGTATATAACAAGTTCATATAAAGTGATTATCATATCTTTACTAATAGTTATATCATTATTATACTATCTATATCTTTAAAAGTAATAATATATAGGTATCATATATGACATTTGTTACGTTGATAAATTCTTATGATATATAAATCACTTAATTTGTATAATTAAATAGCTACAAGAACATGCAATTAAGTTATTTCTTATTTCATTTATTTAGGAATTGCAAAACCAATGACAAGAGGTAGAGAACACTCACATACAAGCTGCAGGGAAGAAGTCGGTTGTGGTGGTGCCAAATATTGAAGATGCCCGATGACCATGAGTTAATTGGTTTGTCTTTTGCCTTGAGATTTGTTCTACCTTTTGTAATTCCCAATGCTTAAAGCTCTTCTACTTCTACTTGTCTTTCAAACCACTTTCCATTACACTTTTCTTTACACAACAATACGAATGAGACGTTAATTTAGTCCACAAATTTTAATACAAATATCTTTATCTTATGAATTATATTTTTATTTTATTTCAGGCCGGTCACTTATGAATGATAAAGTGATGGAGCTACCACCACTACCATTATCAAACCATCACACCACCACCCCACTGTATTATGCTCTCACCATAACACATCAGCCACTGCCACAGACACCAACACCATGATGCCCCACCACCACCATCGTCTACTTCCACTTCCACCTACATTTCCACCTAAACGTCATGGGGAGTAGAGGTGAACACGGTCCGGTTCGGCCGGTTTGATGACTAAAATCTCGGTCAAACCGGTAACTTCGGTTTGGAAAATTCTCAAACCAAACCGGCCAAGATTAACGGCTCAACTGGACCGGCCAAACCGCATATAATCGGTTTGGTTCGGCCGGTTTCACGGTTTGAATAAGAAACTTCGAGTTAATTTATAAACGTTTTAACAAATTAAAAGAAAACAAACAAATAAATTGGTGTTTTAATACACAACATAAAAAGAAAAAATACGATTAAAATCTTGTTGTAATTAGTAAAAAACTAAACTTAAATAGGTAAATTGTTACAAATTAAATGGATGTTGCATTTCATTAACATTTGATTTAACAATTATAAGCATGTTTAATGAAAATGCATTTGTATTGTATCGTATTTGTCTATTTGATTCTATAATGAAAAATATTAGTATTTTGAAAATATTAAAATCAATTTATAAAGAATTAGAGACATTTATTTTTAATACTTTAAAATTTATGAAAAAACATAAACAAACTTATACATATAATCTTACTTGGCCGGTTCGGCCGTTCGACGTTGCAAACCATCGGCCGGCCAAACCGGCTGAATGATTTCGGTTTGGCCGGTTTAATCGGTTTCAGCCTAACTGTGTTTCACCCCTAATGGGGGAACCTAAAGCTTCATGAGGGGTAGTATGGGCAACAAGTTTTTTCATAAGTAACATTGTTTCATAGTATATATTTTTTTAAAAAATTTTATTTGTGCAACTGATGCTTCTTTAAATATATAACTTGTAATATTGACAAAACTTTACAAATATTTTTGAATTAAAAAATTTATAATCTAAAACAAACAAATAAATTTTTAGCATAATATAATAAATAAATAAATAAATAAGTGAACATATTTAAAAACCCAATTTGTATTTTAGTCTTGTAATTTAAAATAAAATCCAATTTTTAGCCCAATAACTAAACCTAATATGCCAACATCCTTAACCCAAATACGGAAAGTCATAGATATCAACTATAATATGTAACATTTTAACTTATCTTTTTTAACAATTCCGTTTATATTTATAACCTTTTAGTTTATTAAATATTCTATAATTACTTGTGATATTTTGAATTAAATATAGTTATTTGTTAGTCCGACCCAACCAGTCTAATCAATTAAATTTTCGAACAGTGAACATCACGAAAAATGTGCAACAAATGACCTTAAGAACCGTTCGGTTTGAAAGATTTTATTAAATCATTTAGAATTTGGATTTTAAAGTACTCTCATCTCATGTCTGGAAAAAAAAGAATTTAGTCTTATTTAACATTTCATATTCTTTCATCCTCTTTCTTTCATAATCTACCCTATTCTGAAGAATATTTTAATTTTAGAATCCATCATATTAAATTCCTGCAAACCAAATGACACATTAGATTTTAGTCTTCAGACATTTTAGTCTAACATTATTCTACGATTAAAGCAAGTAAATAAAATATGCATACATACACAATGATATACACATAACACATTTTGACATTTATAGTTTGACCCGTAATAAAAATACGATATACACACATAGAACGATATACACATTTTGAAAAAATAAAGTGATACTGTTTTGTGACTTCAAATTACAAGGAAAAACATGAAATTTATAAATGTGGTGAGGATGAATTAACATTAATACATATTTAAAACTAAATCTCCTTTTTAAGTTGTTAACAACCTGACATGATTAATATGAAAGGGAAAACATAGTGAAAATTAAAATGAGGATATGATGGTTATGCATAAATTAATATTGATATAGAATATAAATAAAAAACAATAAAATTACATTCTTTGAATTCTATTCATTTTGTTAGGCGAATAATGAAATTTATGTCAAACTCAACCTCTGCTGTTTATCATTGAGAATCAAAGCAACTCCTCATCATATGATTAAAAAAAACGTGTAAATCTTATTTGTTCTCTCCCATGACTAAAAAGTCTGTAAATCTTTTAAATGATAAAAGATTTTTATTTTTCAGATTTAAATGATTTTAAAGGTAAGAAAGCATCTTTTGAATAGTAGTTATCGTAACAAAAAATGTGTTATTCAATTACCTCAAGCCATGCAATAATTTAACAAAATGTATGACTCATAATTAACAAATATCATAAACTCTAAAAGGATGTAAACAATTTTCATTTACAAAACATGCAAGTAAAATATTAGTTTATTGCGATTAAATCATGTATGTGAATTTTTTATAGGAAATTTCTTTCCCATCAAAACCGGGTGATTAAAATTTCATTTTATTTTGTTGAAGAGTTTGATTTGAAATCGTTATGTAAGTGAACTTTATTGAAAAAGAAAGGTTTCAAATTTTGATTGTTCTATAGATTTAAATTACATTCTTTCTTTCATATTAGGAAGACATAACTATATCTACTTTCACTTATTTCTCATTTTCTCTGCCGATGATAACAACCATGTCATCGTTGCACCATTGTCACAATCCTCTTCAACCCCTACTCAACTATGCATCACCATTCGCCTCTTACAAATTGTTTCTTTTTAATCACATCATTTTCGCGTATTCCTTTTTATCATTTGAATATAACTCCATCGTTCATTTCTTAGGATCCAATTTCTTTTTGATAAATTTATAAAAACACTAGTGTGTATATTGTAAAGCAAACAAAAGCACGATAAAACATGTCATTCTTCTCACTTATCCTAAAATTTATAAATGTTTCCTTAAAACAAAATATAGTAAATATAAAAGAAAATCACTTTTGTGTTTACGACATAAAATTTTTCGAATGCTTATTAAACATTTTATAAGACAAAAATTTTAAAATAAAATAAATAAGCCAAACTTTGGGTTTTCTTTTATACGATTTGAAATTTTTTATGCAACTAAATTTATTTAAAAATATGGTTTGTCAAATTAAATACTTATTTAAAAAAGAAAACATGTTGCTCAACAAGGGTGTGAAGATGTCACATTGTCACTTCTTAGGGGATGGTAAATAGAATTATTTTATGTATTTTTATAAGTTCATTTGTTATACTAACGGAATCCTATATGTTATGTTTGTAGAATAAAATTTTTTTTAAGTTTAACAATTATTCTTAATTTTTATCAATGTAACATAAGTTCCACATTAATGAGAATGAAAACTTTTATAGTTATAAGATGCTGTAAATGTTAAAGTTTGAACTTATATATTACAAGCTAGATTAACGGCAAACTATGATCCTACTCCTTTACCCTAAGCGGGGGACTTAAAAACTTAGTTTTACCATCTAAATTTTGACTTACCTCTGACGGGAGGCGAACCCGTGACATCTCTGTAAAATATCACTCACATACCAAATGGGTTAAACCCCATTGGTTTTCACATGATCTTAAAGGTTCAATGTAGTCATGCTAATAATACATAAGAAAATCGCAAATAACGAAATATCTTTCAGCGCTTTCTATTTATAAAAGTATTATCTTATCATAACGTGAAATCAAACGCATTAATAATATCTTTATTAAATGAACAATAATAGAGTAGAGCAGAGCAATGATCAGTCGAATGAAGAGACTTTTTAGACGCTTTCTCTTTAGCAAAAGGGGAACCACATTTGTGACTTGAAACTTGAAAGGGATGGAGAAAGAATGAGGGAGAAAAGGACGAGGCTACTCGCATGGCCCTACCCCCACCCACCCCACAAACATCCAATTTCTCAGACACCCTTTCTCTATCATATCTCTTCACCCACGAATCTTTTACCACTCATCCTTCCTTATTCCTAAACACACACACACACACACACACCCTCTCTCAATCTCCTTCACTTACATTAATTGCAGATGATGAAGTTTTTCTCTTTTGATTTCGTTTTTATACTCATCTTTATTTGCTCGCTCTTTCATCTGTGCCGGTCTGGATTACTGGCGGAGCCCTTGAAACCACCCGATGATACAACTCCCAATACGGTTCCTTCTTTTCCTGTCCAGACCGACTCAGAACTATGTCGCTTAGATTTATCGGCTGAGCTATTTGGTGGTGTAAACGCTGCTTGTGGTCGTAACCTCGATAGAAGCAGGTGTTGTCCCGTTCTCGCCGCCTGGTTATTTGCCGCACATGCTCGCTCCGCCCTCGAGGTGAATGCTTCGGCTCCCGCCTCTTCTGACGAATTGCCTATGATGCCTGATGATTCTCAGAATTGCGTTAACTCGCTACAGAACTCGTTGCAGAGCCGGAACATCCATATACCTCAGCCTAATGCCTCATGCGACGCTGTATTGTGTTTTTGTGGGATCCGACTTCACCAGATCGGCTCACTTAACTGCCCCGCCGCGTTCAACATCACCCCGACGTCGCGAAATGCAACTCCCACAGCTGCTGTCAGAAACCTAGAGAAGAATTGCCGGAATTCATCTTACGCCGGCTGCACCAAATGTCTTGGAGCTTTGGAAAAGGTCAACAATCTTTTACCACACCCATCTCATCTCATCTCATCCTTACTAGTTACTACTGATTCTTTTCTTTTAATATGGTCAGTGACCAAATTACCCTTACTACTATTTTTTTCTTCTCCGCATTTTCTAACCAATTTTCTTTCTACTTTATATAATCAAGCTACATTATCAAATACGATGCCTTTTTACATTCAAATTCAATCATTCATAAAGAATTGCAATATATTTGATTTGGGATGATTAATTGTGTTCAAATTATGTTTGGGTAATCTTTTTTTTTTTTTTAATTTGAAAAGTAGATAATGCTTTGTGTGAAAGACTAAAATGCCCTTATTATTGAATGATTGGAAATGGATGATCCAGCTAAACGAGGGGGAGGGCAAAAACGGAACAAGAAAGAGGCATCATGAAGGAGGTGGCAGGGAGAGCAGGATACTGCGACGGGACTGTCAGCTAATGGGGCTGACATGGCTGCTAGCAAGGAACAAGACGGCGTACATTCCCACTGTATCTGCTGTTCTACGCGCCATCATGTACAGTGCGCACCCTCCCCACGAGTCCATATGCAGCCCCGATCAGGAAAACATGCCCTTGGCCGTCGATTCTTTGCAGTTCGACAAATCATCCTCCTCACGTGCTGCCTCTTCTCTTCTATTTACCATATTGCCCCTGCCTCTTTGGTTTCTCTAATCCTTTGGTTTGTGATGGGTTTTGGTGTAAAGTGCATGTTACCTGCTACGGTTTCTTTTTTTCTTTTTTTCTTTTTTTTTTTTTTGGATGAGAGACGGAATCACGTGAATGGTTTGTGGGCAAAGAGACAAACGGGTAAAGGCTAACGGGTGTGATGCTTGAGGACATTTTTGTCTTCTTGCCTCTAGGGTACATCTGTATTAGAAGGAATATCGAATTTTTTTTTGTTTTCCCCCCAAGGATGCAGTATCATTAAAAAAATATTTTGATAATTAATAGAATATACTATGGATTCATTATCAATTCCTCTTTGTTTGAACTCACTTCTTGATTGGTAACTCAACAATTCATAAAGAAATCCCTTGCCATTTAGGAAACTTGATTAAGAGAAGGGTGATTTTGCGTTATTATGAAGATCATTGAATTATTACGTTACAATAACGTATATAATTAGTTTAAAGTGTTTGTATTACATTCATTAATATGTAATTATTTTGCGTTTATAATTAATCCTGTCACATTTTTTCATAACTTAAAAAATATAGTTTATTTGTTTAATAACTGATTATTTGTTGATTTTACAAGTTAAAACACAAATTCAAATAATTTAAAAACTGCTTATTCCATAAGTGATAGCAAACAGCAAAAGTTAAATCAAACATTAAATTTCCAACAACATTTTTTTATAGCTATTATCAGATTCACAATTTTTAAAACACTACACCATTTTTTCAAACGTAAATCCAAACACCTCCTAAGTAAGCTAATAGTGTAGTCCCTTTGTGCCCTTGAGTTTGAATCCTTTGAAATGACTCAAATGAAGTTGCAAATAATAACAAAGTAGTGACGACACCATAAAACTCGGGATACTTGACCCAACAGGGTTCAATAGAAGGGTGTTAGGGATGTATCGTACTTGCATAATACACGAGGGAGTTAAATGTAAATGTACAGTAATTAGTTGCTAGATGAGTTAGTTACATCTTTTCTCTAGAGTGCAGAAAGCAAAAGTGAGAACACCACCACGGTGTCTAGCAAGTGATGACACTACCACAGGGGCAAGAGAGAAGTGCCTCCTAACCTTTATCAAATAACATTAACTCAATATCCGCAATATAAAACTTTAAAATATTATACAAAGTCTCTAAGTTCAAACCTCAAATTCAGTGATATCAAAACTAAAACATCAACATCAGAGTACAGTGAAGTGAATAGTAAATTATTACAACCAAATCGAAATTTTAGTGATCTACACATCCCAAGTGTAAGTTCAATAACTAAAATAAAAGCAGAAGTCTTTGTAGCCATGAGTTATCAAACTCTAGATTCTGATGCTGTTGTCTTACCCTTATCAACTAAACCTGAAAAGTTATCCTCACAACCGAGGTAAGCCGTCACCTAACAAACAACACATTTAATAGCACAAATAAACATAAACAACGTGAATGATATAAGTTATCAGGCATAATTCACTAATTGTAGCACTCCGCCTTTCTAGTAGTGCGTCCACGAATAGGATAACCTTTCTAAAATTTAGGCTTCCCAGCAATGCATACACAGTAACATATAATACACAGCTTACGGCCCACCGACTTACAACGTATTAAATAATCCATGCAGCCATACATGCATGTAGACCTGGCAATTGGAGACACGAATACACGAGTTTGTGAGAGACACGACACGACACGAATACACGACACGAATACATCTTAAAAGTTGCGATAAAACTTATTGCCCTTTGTGTATTCGTGTCGTGTCAAATTTGGGTCTGACACGTGAAAACGACACGAATACACGAATACATAGTATGCATACTGAGAAAATGGTTCTCATATAACAGCTGATTGTGATGAAAATAATAACAGTTATAAAGGATAACATGGCAGTGAATCAATAAGCATGACAAGAGAAACAAAACAGACATCCAGTATAAGCATATTATATATGATCATTCGTGGAATTAAATAAAAAACTCACAGTGCTTGCAATTCGCACTTGCCAAACGGCTAGCTGAATTCAACTGAAAGCACGACTAAAAGCCACATGTCTCGATCAAATCACTAGAGTCTTGATATTATATTACATTGTTTATTTATCAATATTCTTAACTCATTAATTTACTAAGTTTGTTATCTATTTAGTTATTTAAAGTTCAAAGACAAATTCGGATAATAACGATTTATTCGTTAAAGTTTACATAGTTAGGCTAGTTATTATTTATTTAAAATTTATTATTTAAGTATTAAACTCTGGTATAGTTATGTTATAAATTAATCAACTTAATAAACTTCAGTTAATAACTTAAATAATTAGAGAATTTCTAATAATTATCACTTACCTTATGTTATGGTAGTAATCATAATATAAAGTCCAACCCAATTAAATTAACCTTACAACATCAACTAGCCCACGTAAAGTATATAATAATATCCCATTTGATTTATATGTATTAGCCCAAAGACATTAAATTAACAGCCCAAATGGAGAATAATCGACAGCCCAACTAAAACATTCGTAAACCCTACACTTATCCATGCATCATTTCAACTACTATTTTATGTTATTTAACTATTTTCTTAAATATTCATGTTAAGATATTATATTATTAAATTATAAAAAGGATTGTTGATGGGATCTCAATAATAATGTTTATGAATTGATTATGTGAAATGCTAATATGTGTAATTTTTAAAAGTCATATCCCGATTTAACTACTATACGGTTTTTTTTAATGTTACATCCATAATTTTTACACATTATCTATTTTAATATTAATAATATATTATTTTAATATTTAAGAAAATAAAACAAAAATAGAAATATCATGATATTATAGCTTTTAAAAAGCCATGGTAAATCCTACTATGGAATCGAGAGTCATATATATGTGCCTATGTGACAAGTTATTTACAAAAAGGACAATTAACTATTTTAAAAATAAAACGGTTTAATTTATGGATCAAATAACATTTCATTAATTGTATTCAACATGAGAATCCAAGGGTGACCATAAAAGATCCTCAGCCATGATAATATCCTGGAAATAATCTAAATCCCAAGGTAAAAACAAGTTATCACTCGATGATATGATGTTGTCACTATCTGATAAAAATGGCTCCGTCCAGAAAGTTTTGCCATGCTCAACCAGTTGTGTTGTAGCATCACTTGAAGCTGATGAATCAGAGCTGTTGAAACAGTATGATGATAAGCTTATGCTTGAAGAAGACAATGGCGATTCAGCTGGCAAAATTTCAAAGTCCTGATGATTTGAATCTGGGTTTTGGACAGGATATGTTTCTTTGTTTTAGTAGCATGATCAGGCTTGGGGGTTTCAATTTGTTCATATTCTAACACGGTTTGGTCTTTTTGGGTTCGTTTCTTCAAATGTGTATGCCAACGATTCTTTATTTCATTGTCGCTTCTTCCAGGCAAATATGCAGCCATTTCTGACCATCTGCAAATACGTACAATAAAATTTATATTTTATGCAGCTAGCTCATAATCATATATATCAAAGCATTAAGCAAATTCATTTACATAGGAAAAAAGAAATTAATGTTTACAACTAACTTACTTGTTACCAAGCCTGTTATGCAATTCGACGATGATATCTTCTTCTTCTTTTGTAAAATTCCCATGTTTTATGTCTGGGCGCATATAGTTTACCCATCGTAGCCTGCAACTTTTCCCACTTCTAGATAAACCTAAACTTGGGAAATCAAAGAAGAATATATATTAAAAAAACATCCAAATCGATTTAAAACACTTTAACTAATCAGGTGTGTGGCTCATATATATATACCAGCAAACTTGGGAAGCAAACGCCAGTTCCAGTGGCCGTATCTTTGGATGTAGGCTCTTAGCTTGTTGTCTTCGTCTTCACTCCATGCACCTTTCTTGATCACTCCATTTTTGTCAAAACTCGATGGCTTCACCATTTTGAATGATCTCTTCCAATTCGATCTCTTTAGATTGATCTCTATATGAAAAATCTTAAGATGTAGCTAGTGAAATAAGCTTATGGATCCAAGCTAGCTAGCTAGTACACTCATATATAGCAGTAATTAATGGAATAAATTTCATTCTTTATAGCGATTAGACTAATATATATATATAATTGTTTAGCCAATATATATATACTTATTCTAAAGTGGTATGATTTAGCTAGCTAGCTAGCTGATTATAGAATTGAAGGATAAAAAAAGCTTGGGATTAAAATAGCTAGCTTGGTGAGGGGACCGCCAAATACATTAAGGAATTGATGATAGATATTGTTGTCTTTTGTAAGTTCATATTGCTCACAATTCCATCTCCAACTTATTGCTGAGATTGAATGTCACCTTCGCCATTCTTATCATTTCTCGGTTTCTCAGGAACGTACTTAATTTTCTCGATCATACGTACTATCAATTCCAAAACTCGATGCTGGCCGGAAGTATGTACGTAGCTAAAACTAATCTCGATCGATGGTTATTTTATGTTACGTCATAACAAGATATTATTTGCCCACGCGTCTCATCGTGATATGTAACTAGTGAGATACTATATATATATATATATATATATATATATATATATATATATATATATATATATATATATATATATATATATATATATATATATATATATATATATATACATACATACATATAACGTAAAATATTTGAATAATTATAATCTAATTCATGAAAATATCATATATTTAGTATATATAGATAAACTTAAAGTGTTTGTTATAAATTAATATTTATGTTTTGATATTTTGCTAAGAACAAGAACAACCATGGAAGATATTCCCTTTCCTATATCCAAACTAATTAATCAAAGTTTTTTTAAATATTAGAGATTGGTTTGGTAAAAATGGAGAATTCGAAATTTTAAATCAACCACTCCAAATAATTAACTTTTTTCACATTCAAACTTGTTTTCATCAACTACAACATTAATTCTACTGTAAATTTATATTATTTGTAACAATTAATAAATATTTTTGTTAATCATATCATTAAAATTAATCAGCCTTGTTAATCATAACGTTAAACTTTTATCATCTAACGTACTGAATTTTGAAAAAAATTTACTTGAAATTTTATTGAAAATTTAATTCTTGTTAATCTTGAAAGGCTAATTCTCGTTTTTTACGGTTGTCAATTGAGTTTCTTTTAATGTTTTTAGAGGAGTTTTTAATCCCATGGGTTTGTTTGGTTGGTTATATACTTTGTTTAAAATAATTTATAGTGGCAATTAATAAAAATATTAATTAAATCGTTAGAAATGATATGAGAGTTTGTGATATATATATCATGAAATAAAATTGACATAAAGATATTATATATTATCAAAATCTAACGAGAAATCATGAAAAAAATGAAATGAACAGTACAAATTTTTTTTATTTATTATAGATTATAACAAGAAAAACAATTTATATGTAAACAAGAAAAACTATATTGCATTCCAAAATGTTTAACTATGAATAGTACTGCGCATATATCCATCTTTTTCAGAAATTTCTCCATGCATATGGATAATTCGTTATTTAATAAGCATGCCTGATCGAGAATTATATGAACAGTTTAACAACTGCGTATTATATACATCAAAACATGGTGGATAAAGAAAGCAACGGAGGAAATAATAATTGGGAATCTTTAAACCCACGCACCAACTCCATTATATTACATTATATATATAGTTGCAACAAATATATAAATTTGTTTATTAGAATTATACTTATTGCCTAAAATATCATTTATTGTTGTTATAAAATCAGAATGAATCCCTTTAATGTTTTTAAATTTTCCAATGTGCATTCATAATTTGGATATTATCCACTTCATTTGGTAGGTCGATTTCCGTTCAGGTTGTTAATTTTCAGTTGATTTAGATTTAGTTTAAAAGAGTACCATTCGAAATCAAGTGCACTTGGTCCGTTAAAAGGTTTCTTTTCATAATCATGTCTAAATTAATGTTACACATATTTTTTTCTTGAACGACAAAGACATATATAAAAAGAGACTGAATGTATCATTTTCCTTCCCCAATGTTACAAGCTATAAAACGAGGGAGAGGAAACCCAAGGGAACAACAAAGAGAAAAATGGAGACAATGAAAAAACACACAAACAGCAAATCACATCTACAGCAAGTAAATGATTATTCACATAGTCATACTTTCTACGCCCTTAAAAATTATGTGAATCTTCATGCATATTTATATGAATGGTCATCCAAGCGAATGATCATTCACATATTATTTTTAACATTCACAATGTTTAATTTTCTAATTTAAGGTATGGTCCTTTTGATTAAAAATCTTGTAATGTTGGTTTTTACATATTTTTGTAAAAAATACGTAAATGGTCCTTCACAAGGGGTACGCTGGAAACTTGGTGATACGCTGCTGGGAAACACTGTGATTCATTTTTTTTACATAGTGGTTCACCAATTTTTGAATATATAAACAATGAATAATCAATTTCGGATAAAATGAATCAACAATTCACTATATTTTTACTTTAATTCATTAGTTTTTGGATATAAATAATTAATCACAAATTTAAAAACAAATGTATCATAAAATTTTATCGAAATTTCTTTTACTCAGATTAACATTCAATATATTATATCGAGAATATATAATGTTGAATTAACACTATATATCATATATACAACACTGTATATTGGATGCAATTACTATTGTATTTCATATATAACGTATATTCAACATTAATTAGTATTGCAATTCATCATTTGAAATTTAATATGAAAATTTAGTGTATATATTTATATTGATCGATTGGACCGGTCATTATATATTTTTTTTGAAAAAAAATTATGCATTATATTATTTTGAAAAAATATTATTCATATGTAAATTCGATATACGAAAGCGAAATATTGAAAGTCGAAGTATCACTACGAACTATATATTAAACACTGCATATACATTACATATTAAAAAATAGTTAAAAATCGTAGCCAAAATTGGTGATCAAACTTGATAGGCTAGAAGCTAAAATTAATTGAATGTTAGTTTCATTTTATCATCTTATCTTTAGTGTTATATTCTAATACTAAGGTTTATGTTCAGTGGCGGACCCATGAATTTTTTTTATGGGGGTCGGAAACTAATAGCTTCGAGAGTATGTGCTTGTGACTTCAATTTTTTTTTAATTTCAAACTTTTGGGTCGGTTTATCTAGATCATGTAATAAACCAAATACATAAATGACACGATTTCATTAATCGTTACAAACTTACAAACAAACAAAAATCTTAAAAGTCGGATCTTGATAATTTTCTTTTCAAAAATCGATCCATATAGATATTGTCTGATGAAATAAAACAATTAAAGAATGTAACTTAATATTAAACATTTAAAAATCTTAACTCTTAAATAATAGTCTAATCTATATCAAGTATTCAAGTAAACCATTAAAAATCTTAACCATTTATGATGCATCACGTAGAAATCAATGCATCACGCGGGAAATTTGATGCATCACGTGGAAATAATGATGCATCACGGGGGAATTGTGATGGATTTGTGGTGGTGCATGAAGGTTCTTCAAGGTTCTTCGATACATGAAGGATCTCCATTGAACTCACATATATACAGGGGAGGGGAGGGGAGGGGGCACAGTCCACATGTGATCTTTTGATTGGAATTCTGATATAATTAAAATAATAATACTCCTTAGCATGTAATTGGATGGTTACTTCCACCACATTATGTAGCCTCGGATATATTCTATTAGTGGTAATACCTACATAACCAAATCCAAAATCATGCTTTAGGTGCCAACATATATAATTGATTTGGTACGTGCATGTAATTATTTTCTTAATTTTCAGCTCTAAGAAAACTAACGATTGATAATATGTTATTTTACTTGATTTTAGCAAATGATGTTTTACTTGAAATATTTTAGCATGCATGGCACTACATGTAGGAATAAAATGTCACTTTTATCATATAATTTGTATCCATCAATAAATATCAATGTCTTTTTATGATTCTAATTTAGTTTAATTAATAAATTTGATTTAATAATGCTAATAATAAATCAATATTTTGATAGATTCAAGGTGTTTAATTAATTAATAGCAGATAGTTGTTTGGTGTTATTTCCCTAATTCATCCCAAAATTAGAAAAGGTGAATCAATGAGTACAAATAGTGACTTGTAGTGTTTCTTTAATTAGTGACTTGTAGGGGATTAAGTATTAAATAGTTTAGACTTTAGTATTATTTATACCGTCATCTTGTGCACGCAAGTTATAAGGTGTATATGTCCTATATATAATAGTGATGCATCTATCGTTGAATCCTTGTCCGGACATTATTTAGTGTATGTTATAATATGTTTTTTTTAGTGTTTAGTATGTAATACAGTTGGTTAATAATCACATTGGCATTAAGGGGTTGTTTGTTTACTTTTTATTGGAATTACTAAAAAGTCATTCAAAGGTGAAATGAACTCTTAATGATTCCATTAAGAAGTAAACAAACAATGCTTAAGTAATGATATTGCAAAAATTAAAATTTAAAAAAGAATATTTAATTGTGATAATGGATTTCTTATGTGTACGCGTATATGTGTGTAATCTATCTAAAAGTTTAATAATTAACAAGTAACAACTACATTATTAAAAAATAACATCATTCTGTGTACGAATATTACACTAGTTAATTAAAACACTTACACGTGTACAAACATGGATCGAATAGTTAATTATTTGTACACAAAGTAAAACCATTCCAACATCACGGATTCTGTATCCTGAATTTGGATTTTATTGTAATTATTAATTTAATGAGATAAGATTAGAGTAGCTTTTGGAATGGTCCTATAGCCAGCCAGTCAGTCACTTCAGGTTTAAACGATTCGTCGCACATTTACTTCAAGTCGATCATTTCTTTTTGGATGATGCTAAAAGACACCCTATTTGTAGTGTAATTATGACTTTTTCTCTATTCATTCTTTGGGCACAAATTAATAGAAGTTAGTTGGTGGATGTTTACTGGTTAATATAGATGTTGTTTGTTTTTTTAAAAGTTTAAACGTCTAAAGTCTGAAAACCACATCTGAAATTAAGAGGAGACCTTAACAATCTGAAATTAAGAGTCTCTTAATTTTAATTAAGACAACTCTCATCCTCTTAAAATTCAGAAGAAAATGCTGAGGTTTCAACCTCTTAAGTCTGAAGCTAAACAAACAAACTTAATTTATTATAGATATGAACTTTAGACTTCAAAGGTTTTAAGAGACTTTTAATCAAAAACAAACGCCATACTTTCTCTTTCCTTCTTATCTAAGCATAGATGTGTCTTTTTGTTAATTTTGATGTCTTTTTAAACTTCCCCTTTCTTTTTATGTACATTTCCAATAACAACATATTCAATCACAACTTACATCGTCCAGCCAACTTATTATTACTTTTTTAATCCAGAGACATTTGGTTAAGAGATTCAAAAAAATTTAACGATAAAATAAATAAATAATTCATTCCGATCTCATATTAACTTGTAAAATCTAATGGAATTTTTCTCCAATGCATATAAAAGAACCTGTTTAGTTGACTTGTTTTCAACTAAAAACAAGGGTTTTTGAAAATATGTTTAAATCCATTGCTTTTTTATTATGTTTTTAGTTTTTAAAATTTCAAGTAAACTCGAAAACTCTTTTTCAAGAACTTCAAAATCTGTTTTCAATTTAATTACCTCGCTCTCATCTCTAAATGTGATAAATGGGAGAGAAACTAAAAAGCCAAAAGAAATAATTATGGCACATTTAATCACATCCTAGTCTTTAAAATATGTGATTTTTATAAAATATCATGTTTTCAGTTTTATTAAAAGCTTCAAACCAAAAATTTTCATTTGCTAAACACACACACCAAGGATTAAACATTCCATTCGTATAATATGTTTTCTAGTTGACCCTTATCCTAGTTGACCATTCGTAAATATGATTCCACCCTACTCGTCGCATCTTACATACCTCATTCATAGGGGTGGCAATCTTGACCCAATGGGTCAAACGGACAGAACAGTTAAATGACCCACTGTAAAAAACTAATTAATATAGAACATAACTTTTAAAAAAAAAATGAAAATTTATAAATTTATGTAATAAAAAAATTTCAAAATTATGTAATATATAAAAAATTTTCAAAATTATGTAAAACTTATGACTTTTGGTCGTCAACCCGTTTGACCCGTTTGTTTGAATGGACTCAAATTGCCACCCCTACCCATTCATTATTAAAAAATCTTAACTAAATATCTTTTGGTTCATACATATATTCTTTCTAAAATCTTTTATACATGGATGATCACTCGTGTAAGTATGTTTAGTTCAATGATTAATTGATCTCCGACAAGGATTAAAGATATATATAGATCGATCTCCCGCGATATGGGTGTAAATTAATATAGTACGTACGTGCTACTTGCTGTGGTCTAGCCAGGTAACGGATCAAAAGCCACAATTTTTGGTATTACCACCACTGATTAATCTAACATTATTCACTTGTTCCAATATATTCTACACCTCGATCAATTACATCAAGAGTCAGCAGCACAATTATTTTCAATTGCTTTTTTTTAACGCTATTTCTTCTTGCACCATATCTACTTTCTCAAACATCACTTTTATACCTTTGACCTATAAATTTTCACCTTATGCTTGGACAAAGAGGTGTAAATAAATGAACCATAATGATGAGTTATAAAAAAAGAGATATTTTAGCCAATTATAAAGATATAGGTGTGGTGCATGGAGCAGCATCTTTTTTTAATGGTTGTTTGGCAGAACAACAACTAGCTAGCATGCGTGAATCAAAAAGATTAATTTCCTTTAACAAGTATGAGTTTACTTGCTAAAAATCTGTTCAGAGTAGACTAGGCCAGTAATCAACTAAACCACTAACAGGGTGTTGTCATTTGAAACCACCCAACCATTTTCGTCAATGAAAAGGGGAAAAAAAAACCATTGATCAACTGTTCGATCAGGTCTTCATTCTTCAATTTATGAATGTATCGAATGTTGACCATAAAAACTCATCGCTTATTATAATATCATCGCAAGAAGATTGAGAGACGAAATCATAGACAAAATTAAAAGGTGAGAACAAGTTATCGGCTGATGGTGATGTCGTGAGAGCATCCATATTATCTGGTAGAAATGGATCGGCAGTCCAAGTATTATCTGCAGGCTCTTGATCATCAAATGTTTGTGGTGTAAAGTCACATAAAACTGCATTGGCACCCAATTGGTAAGATGATAAGTCAGTGAGTAAGGAATATGATGGTGAGTCAGGTGATGAATTAGTTTCAACTTCCTGTTGAAGTTGTATTAAGTTTGTTCCGTTGACAGGATTTTCTACGAGGTTAGTCTGATGATCAGGTTGAACCACATGTTCATTTCCGGATGCATAAGCTTGAGCTTGGGCTCGCTTCTTCAAATGTGTGTTCCAACGATTTTTAATTTCGTTGTCGCTTCTTCCTGGTAGCTTTGTAGCTATTGTTGACCACCTACGAATACGTATGTACAACTTAATTTGTAATTTAAGAAACACCAAAGTACGTACGTGCGCAGGTGTTAGAAAATACTAACTAAATTCATATATAATGCATGTCTTACTTGTTTCCAAGCTTGTTGTGTAAATCAATAACTAGATCATCTTCTTCTTTTGTAAAATTTCCATGTTTGATGTTTGGACGAAGATAGTTCAGCCATCTCAACCTGCAACTTTTACCACTTCTAGACACACCTATATATACACGTAAACAAAAGAAAAGAAATCGATGAAGCTCGCAACAATTAATAACTATAAAAGAGCTAGCTAGTGATAAAAATAAAATGAAAATGAAATAACCTGCAAACTTGGGGAGTAAACCCCAGTTCCAATGACCATATCTTTGGATGTAGGCTCTTAACTTGTTGTCTTCGTCTTCACTCCATGCGCCTTTCTTCACTCCATTTTTCTCACCCTTCACCATCCTTTAACTATCTAGCTACCTCGATTGCCTAGATCGATCTCTCTATATATGCTACTACTTCATTATATATGTGCAAGTCAAGTTTCTGATCCAAGTTCACGCGTATATATATACCCATAGATAAATCACAATGTACTCAAATGGAGGAAAAAAATATAAACGTTTTTCTCAGAGATAAGTTTAAAAAAAATAATGAAGTCGGTTCCTCGGCTGAATATAATAATAGAAGAACCCATGAAACTTCATATATTTTGGATTTGAGAGATGAAAAGAGGGACCATCAAAACATGTTACCTGTTGCAATATTTAATATTTAATAGGATCTTGTACATTTTCATAATTAATTTTACTAACTGCACACTTTTTTTATCACATGATTTTTGTTAATGATGTACTACTAATTATACTTAAATGCTCCTATTAAATTATAGAGACGAGCATGTTTAACAACAGAAGAGAACTAACCCAAAACTTTGGCATTGCCATCACCTCGATTAGAACCCAACGAGAATATTATTAATAAAAGGCTAGCAAGCTGCTAGACAAAAATACAAAACAAAATTAAAAAAAGTGAAGAGAGACTTGAACACCACAACGGCCAAATTAACGACATACAATCCCCCCTATATTTTATCCAAGTGAACAAGTTGGTCTGAATATCGTCTTTGATATGATCAAAGAAGCCGAGACCCTCAAATTTTGAAATACCACATTATTTCTTGCAATCCAAATTTTTTTTGAACAACAAAAGAAAACGGACCAGGAGCTTCGGCATTGTCATCGCCCCCCAAACCCGCAATCTGATTATATTAAGAGACTAGCAAGATGCTAGCAAAATATAAATTACAAAAAGGAACCCTTATAATGAAGAAAGGGGATATATACACCATAAAGACCACAACAAAGACTTATACTTAGCCCTATACTTTAACCAAGAAAATAAATTTGCTTGAAAATCATCTATAATCATCGACGCCGACTTTTTAACTCCATTGAAAATAAAATCGTTTCTAGCCTTCCAAATAAACCAAGTGATTCCACCTATTGTGACTTCAAAAAATTTCCTGCTCTTAACCGAATTTGCTTGCTCCAGAATTGAATCCAAAAAGACACCCAAATTTTGGTGCCAGGATACTGCAATATTACACCACGATAGAAACCACCTCCAAATCTCTCTACTAAGTGAACACGAGTAAAATAAATGATCCTCCGTTTCCTCTTCCAAAGAACAAAACGGGCAATTAACCGAGGGAAGAGAGATTCCCCGAGATAGAAGATTGCACCTAGTTGGAAGCCTCCGTAACATCAATTTCCAAATAAAACAATTAACTCTTTGCGGCAATCAATTGTTCCAAAAACATTAAGACTGCTCACCTTCATAAGTAGAAGAATCAATTAGTGTTCTAAGTGATTTAACTGAAAAAATACCTGAGGGATCTCCTTCCCATTTCTATCCATCCTCCCCAAAAGAAAGCTTAACATCTCGAAGAAAGTTTTCTAAATCAGCAACTAAACAACCCATATCTTCCTCCACCGAATCAGCATTCCAAACCCACCGAAAAGTTACCTCTCCATTAAAATCAGATGCTATTCTTGACCAAATAGAGCAGTCCTTGTCAACTTCATATTCGAACAAATCAGGAAATAACCCACAGAGAGGAGTGTTTCCCCACCACTTATCTTTCCAAAATATGGTGTTTTTTCCATCTCTTATCACAATGGAAAAAAGATTATCACAATTAATGTTAAGAGTGTGAAGATACAACCCAGCTTTTACAATGTTTTTCCAAGAACCTGAAATTTTGCAATCAATCAAGCAATCAGCAGACATACCATTCAAATTATGAATTGCGAAAATAACCTTTTGCCATAGAGCTTCCTTTTCGAGTCTGAGTCTCCACCACCATTTAAGCAACAATGCTAAGTTTACAGCCTTTAGCGATCCAATTCCCAAACCCCCATATTTTTTTGGAGCAATTGCTTTTTTCCAGTTTACCCATGCTATCTTTGAATTTCCAGAGCTGGAAGTACCCCAAATAAATCTTCTTCTAGGTTTATCAATAGCTTCAATCACCCTTTCAGGAGCCTTGAACAAGGACATAAAATACAGAGGCAGGCTGCCCAAGACAGCTTTGCAGAGAGTGATTCTACCCCCAAAAGAGATACTTTTTGCTTTCCAAGATGATAATCTACTTGCAATTTTATCGATAACGGGTTTCCATGACTTTTCCAAACCCATGTTTGCACCGATTGTAATACCCAATTAAGTAAAAGGAATTTTAGCCTCACTGCATCTAATTAACGAAGCAAACTGTTGAACCTCACTATCATTGACACCAATTCCATACACTTTACTTTTAACATAATTTACTTTTAGACCCGAGGCTAAGAAGAAACAAGTAAGGATCCTTTTGAGATTCAAAATATTAAGGGCATCCCAATTTCCTATAAAAAGAACATCATCAGCGAAAAATAAATGAGAAAGCACAGGACCTTGATTTGGCAAATTCACCCCAGAGAAAAGATTTCTGCTGACTGCTTCGGACATTGCAACATGAAGCCCTTCCATGGCAATAATAAACAGAAACGGAGAAAGAGGATCCCCTTGTCTTAACCCACGCGAAATGACAAATTCTTTTGATGGAGATCCATTAATTAAAATTGAAGCTCTAGCCGACGTAAGACACTAGGGGTGAGCGACGGGTACCTTTTCCCGAACCCGAACCGGTATCGAACCGGTATCGGTACCGACCGATACCGAATTAATATATTCGGTTTTTAAATTAGCTAAAATTCGGTATTCGGTACTTTCGGTTCGGTATTCGGTTCTTAAATTAGCTAAAATTCGGTATTCAGAACCGAACCGGCACCATATAAAATTATACGGTTCGGTATTCGTTTCTTCCAAAACTAATATTTCGGTTTCGGTATTTTCGGGATCGGTACCGGTTCGGTTCGGTACGGTACCGAGCTCACCCCTATAAGACACCCCTTGATCCATGACCGCCACTTGGAATCAAAATTCATTTGATTAAGAATTGAATCAAGATATGACCAACTTACAGTATCAAATGCTTTTTCAAAATCCACTTTAAAAAGCAACAATTTCTTTTTTAGTTTCTTACTCCAACTGCATTCCTCAATGATCATTAAAGGTCCATCCAGAATTTGCCGCCCTTCGATGTAAGCCGATTGCTCACAACTCACCGCTTTGCCAATTACTTTCTTTAACCTTTCTGCAAGGAGTTTGGCAATAATTTTGTACAAGCACCCAATAAGACTGATTGGTTGAAAATCTTTAAGGGATTGAGGGTCTTTCACCTTAGGAAAAAGAGATATAAAAGATGCATTACATCCTACTGATATGCGACCATTAGCTTCGAACTGCCTAACCACGGCCTGCTCATCAAACTGAATCAAATCCCAACTCAGCTTTAGAAATTTAAAAGAAAATCCATCAGGTCCCGGAGCTTTTTCGTTTCCACAAGCCCACACTGCCTCCTTAATCTCAGATAAGGAAAAGTGTGCAGTCAGCAAAGAATTGTCTGCAACTGAAATTTTCTTAAAAAGAGAACTTATCAATTTAGGCCTTTCTTCATGAGTTTCCTTAAATTTGGTAGAGAAGAAACCAAACACTTCCTCACAAATTTTATTTGGATCAGTGACCCACAAACCATCAATCGATAAACCGTGTAACCTGTTCCGTCGTAAATTTGCTTTAATTGAACCATGAAAAAAGCTAGAATTCTCATCCCCATCCACGAGCCATTTAATTCTGGCATTTTGTTGAAGATCCAACGATTTAGCATATTCCCTTTCGCAAATTTCTTTCTTCCACAGTTTCCTGTCAGCCAATTCCTTTGAATCTAAGGGTCTAGACTCCGCCAATATTTCAATATCAACAATTTTCTGCTTAAGAATCCCAATCTCCACTCGTTCTTTGTCTAACACCTCACATTTCCACTTTTTCAATGCTTCTTTGACTGCTTTAAGTTTCTTGTAAAATTTTCTATCTGCTCTACCGTGACCTTGCCATCCCTTCCACGCATTTTCCACAATGTGCTTAAAAACCTTATGGAATATCCATGAATTATAGAACCTAAGACAAGCATATACTTAGCAATGAGGAAAGATGTGTAAATGTTTAGGAACTTATTTATTATTTAATTAAGGGTTCTTAATTATAGGATCGAGGGACAAGTACAACATAGTCAATTGCTATTGGCTTTGGTTAGTCAATAGTTAATGCTACTTTCCAAATTAACTGATTAATTGATTGAGCCTTTAATATAAAATTAACGGATTACCCATTTGAGGAGGGTTAATTACATTAGATATTTTACCCGGCCCTTTAAAATTTCTATCACCAACTTAACCTTAATTAATATATTTACATTACTTTCATTTCATGATCGACCAGCCTTAAATCTCATGAACTTGTACTTTATATGTTTTTTAAATTTATTTTCATGATAAATATGTAACGTCACGTATATATATATATATTACGTGACCAAATCACTTTATGTCTTTTCCAAAAAAAATATTTTTTAGATCATATCAAAAGGTTTTTATTGTTTAACGACTAGCTTAATGTGTCATTTTTATGCAACTTAATGTTATCGAGCTCAACATCATATTCTTACGCAATTTCATGGCCATTACCATATCAAATTTATACACCAAAGGGCTTTTTACCATCGATTTTCTGACCACATGTAAATGGTAATGTAATGTATTTCATGATCAAATCTTTTCGTTAAATAATCTTTTTGTGAAAGTATACCCACATAATCACAAAATTAAGTTTATACGCCGACGAATTTTTAGCATTCATGACTATCATGTAAGTGGTCAAGAAATACATTACGTGACCACTTACCAGATGGCCCATGTGACGGTAAAAAATCATCATTGATTAACGTTGAGATGAGATTAAGTGTGGTAAAAACAATATGTTAAACGTAGAAATCTTTTTGACATCATAAAAGGTACGTGATTTTGTCACGTAAAGTTTACGTGACAACACACCTATAACATAATTACATAAAGACAATAAACAAAATAATTAAAGAAAAGTACATGTAACGAAAAAAGTGGGTTATCACTTATCACGTAGAGGTAGTCACATAAGTGTGGATTAATTTTCTATATCAACATTAATTGGGCATTTTCAAACAATGGAAAACCGATTAGCTCGGTATATATTTTTGTGAATATCCTTATATATATCCCCCCATGCATAAGAATAATTTTAGGCATTTTCGTGTGTGTGACATGTATATAGAGAGAACCCTAAAGATACTTGTCATTAATTTGAAGAAAAATCCAAAGTACGTACCGTCACCAATCTTGTTGAAATTAATATGGTTGCAAAACACAAGGAATTTCGTTGTATAACTTATATGGTTATAAATAACTTAAATCACTTCACCGTCCAAAGAGATTCAGTTTACTAATTAAAGCCAACGAAACTGTCTGATTGTTTAATGAGACACATGTACCTATTTAACTTAAGGCTAAAGGGAGTGGTTGACGTGGATGTCAAGCAAATCTACAGCCTCATCAGCGTCACGTCAGATTTGTCATCCTTGGCCATTTTGATGCCATTCCGAAGGTGTGGATGTCATTCATTTTTTTTTTATTTTCATTTTAAACTTAAAAGAAAAATATTGAAATAAAAAATAATATTTAATTAATAATATTAAAATTTAACATAACATTGAAAATTAAAACATTCAATTTAAAAATTAAAACATTCAACTCAAAAATTAAAACATTCAAACTAAAAACATAATTTTTTTTCTAAAAAACATACTTAACTAAAAATAAAAACCTACAATCCTCATTTATTTTTTTCTATTTCTTCCTTTTGTTTTAACGCGACTTCGAGTTCTTTTCCGGTCAAATGACTAATGTCTTTGAATTAAATTATCATGTCACAAGCTTTTTTTTCTCTCGATAATCTTCTTTTTTTTAACACCAAATGTCTTCGAAACGCCGACGAAAATAATACCCTCAAAAAAGGAACGGCCCGAGCAGCTTGTGAGTAAACGTTAACCACTTTCGTGATAAATTGATCTATTGACTCCGAAGATGAAGATGATGAAGACATTTTTTTTAAAATTTGTAATGTGTGTATATTGAGAGAGAGTAAATAAAGTAATGAGAGAATAGATATGAGATAAATGAAAGAATGTGTGTTTGTATATATATATATATAGAGAGAGAGTAAATAAAATATAAATAACTATATATAATAATAATAGTAATTATATATATATATATATATATATATATATATATATATATATATATATATATATATATATATATATATATATATATATATATATATATTAAATATTAAAATGGAAGGGAAAGAGGGCTCGGCAATGAAATGCCGATGCCGAGTTCATGAATGTCGATGCCAAGTGGACGGGGTGGTGTTCCCCAGATGCCACCCTCGGTACCATGATGGATGTCATGCCACTCCTTGTGGCCTTATCTAATTATCCCTTCACTAATAACGAGAAATCGTTGTAATTAATAAATGTTCAATCTTACTTTATGTGATTAAACATCGATCTGTGCATGAAATTTTGCAGAATTTTATTTTGCTTCACATGGTTGCACTAGGCATCCTATATATAATGCCAAATTAACCAACTTAATTAGTACTGGCCGGTAACACAGTAATAAAAAAAAACAAAGTTAAATATTCAATCATCTTAATTTACGTGATTAATTAAACATCATATATATCTGTGCATGAAAGTTTGCAGAACTTTTATTTTGCTTCACGCCTTCACATGGTTGCACTTACCGGTAATACAGTTATAAAAAAAAACAAAGTTAAATATTCAATCTTAATTTACGTGATTAATTAAACATCATACATATTTTGCTTCACATGGTTGCACTAGGCATCCTAGATTAATGGACTCAAGTAATGCCAAATTAACCAACCTAGTAATGCCAATACAGTAATTTAAAAAAAACAAGAGTAAATTACAGAAATGGTCCCTGTAGTTTACATAAAACTTTGGATACGGTCCCTGTAGTTTCAATTTTGCATAAACGGTCATTATCTTCACTGTTTACTTGCAAAATTGGTCCCTCTATGTTAACTTTAACAATCAAATGGTTAAATTTTTTATAATGACCATTTTACCTTTTTCTTTAATAACATTTTGGTCCTTTAAGTTGGTAGTTTATTTTAGTTTTGGTCCCTCAAGTAAATATTTTTTATTTAACTCGTCTATTATTATTATTATTATTACTATCATCATTATAATAATTATTATTATTATTATTTTATATTAATTTAACTTTTTACAAATTAATTTATTTTTTTATTAAGTTTTTTTTATTTAAATATATTTTTGGGTAAATTACAATTTTCGTCCCTGTGCTTATATAGAAATTATGGTTACCGTCCTTTTAAAGATAAAATTATAATTACAGTACTTATAGTTGGCGTTTTGTTATGTTTTTGGTCCCTTTATCCAAAATTTTTTAAAAAATGACAATTTTGCCCTTTCACATTATTCCAATTTTGGTCCCTCAACAAAATGTTCTTTTATATTTCATTTCCTTAAGGATTTATTACTCTTTTTTATTATTTATTTAATATATTTTATTTATTATTAGTATTAAAATTTAAATGAAGCAATAAATTATTTAACACATTTTATTTTCATTATTTATTTGACAATAGTATTACTAGTATTATTATTATTTTGTTATAGTTTAAGTATTTACATTAATAAGTAGTAATAATTGAAAATAAATTGTATGTGATTAAATTTAATATATTGAACTGTTGTTAATTATTGTTAATATATTGTTAATATTGTTCTTACATATAAAATTTAAACGTATATTGAACTATTTATATATTTAGTTTTTAAAAGGTAAGTTTTTAACTATTTATCATATAACTTATTTATCTTTTGTCTCTATATTATATTACTTTATATAAATACCTATCAATTTGGTCATAGTTTTGTCCAAATTTATACATATATGTATTAATTTATACATTTAAATTTAAATTTAATTTTTTTCTATTTTTATAAACATTACATGTTCAATGTAATTTTAATTTAACAAAATATATTATTTAACGTGTAAATCCATTCTAATTTATTATTTCATAAAGTTAATATTCATATAATTAATTCACTTTTATTTTTATGTTTTTTCAAGATTTTATAAACACAAAAAATAAATTTGTCTGTAGTTTTGTTATGCATAATGGATTAATACATTAAACATTTGTAATTTATATGAATATTAACTTTATGAAATAATAAATTAGAATGGATTTACACGTTAAATAATATATTTTGTTAAATTAAAATTACATTGAACATGTAATGTTTATAAAAATAGAAAAAAATTAAATTTAAATTTAAATGTATAAATTAATACATATATGTATAAATTTGGACAAAACTATGACCAAATTGATAGGTATTTATATAAAGTAATATAATATAGAGACAAAAGATAAATAAGTTATATGATAAATAGTTAAAAACTTACCTTTTAAAAACTAAATATATAAATAGTTCAATATACGTTTAAATTTTATATGTAAGAACAATATTAACAATATTATTAACAATAATTAACAACAGTTCAATATATTAAATTTAATCACATACAATTTATTTTCAATTATTACTACTTATTAATGTAAATACTTAAACTATAATAAAATAATAATAATACTAGTAATACTATTGTCAAATAAATAATGAAAATAAAATGTGTTAAATAATTTATTGCTTCATTTAAATTTTAATACTAATAATAAATAAAATATATTAAATAAATAATAAAAAGAGTAATAAATCATTAAGGAAATGAAATATAGAAGAACATTTTGTTGAGGGACCAAAATTGAAATAAAGTGAAAGTGCAAAATTGTCATTTTTTAAAAATTTTTGGATAAAGGGACCAAAACCATAACAAAACGCCAACTATAAGTACTGTAATTGTAATTTTATCTTTAAAATGACGGTAACCATAATTTCTATATAAGCACAGGGACGAAAATTGTAATTTACCCTATATTTTTTAATTTAAACCTCAAACTTATTTATTTCTTTTATTATAAACAATTGTATCAAAGTAGAATCCATTTACTTTTTTAATTTTTCCGATTGAAAAAAATACGAACATTTTATATTGTAGTTTTTCAAACCAAAAAATTTTGAACCTTACCTTTTATTAGTTTTTTCAAACGAAAAAAAGTTGCAAACCATTTTTGTTATAAGTATTTTTATTTTCTAAATGTAAAAATATGAAAACCAATCCGTTTTTTATTATTTTTTGCACCAAAAAATTCAACCCTTTCTGATTATTTGTTTTGGGAAATGAAAAAATGTACAAATCATGCTGTTATTAGTTTTTGCAAAAGAAAAAACTATGAATAGTTTTTATTTTCAGTTTTTCCGAACAAAAAAATCATTCTAATTTTCTAGTAATTCGAACGAAACCATTCCCTTTTATTTTTTTTTCTCCGAACGAAAAACTACGAACTATTACGTTTTTAATGTTTTTCCTAAAAATGAAATAGTGTGTAGTCTTTTTGTTCGGAAAAACTAAAAAAATGGAATGACTTGTATTTTTTATGACGGAAAAAAGTTAAAAACGTAGTGGTTAGAATAATCTTAAAAAAAAAATACGAATCACTCCATTATTTAGTTATTTTTTGAATGAAAAACGACAAAGCATTTTATCTTTTAGTTTTTCCGAACAAAAAACTTCGAACCGTTAATTTTTTATTAATTTTTAGTTTTAACTTTTTCATATCGTAAAAAATACAAGTCATTCCATTTTTTTCCGAACAAAAATGCTACACACTATTTCGTATTTAGAAAAAACTTTAAAAACGTAATAGTTCGTAGTTTTTTCGTTCGGAGAAAAAATAAAAGGTAATGGTTTCGTTTGAAAACTAGAAAAATAGAATGATTTTTTTTGTTTGGAAACACTGAATATAAAAATTATTCGTAGTTTTTTCGTTTGCAAAAACTAATAACAGAATGATTTGTATTTCTTTTCGTTTTTCAAAACAAATAATCAGAAAGGGTTGAATTTATAAAAAAGGATTGGTTTTCATATTTTTTACGTTTAGAAAATAAAAAAAAAACTTATAACAAAAATGGTTTGCAACTTTTTTTTTCTTTTGAAAAAACTAATAAAAGTTTAAGGTTCAAAATTTTTTGTTTTGGAAAACTACAATATAAAATTTTTGTATTTTTTTTCATTCGGAAAAACTAAAAAATAAAATGGATTCTACTTTAATACAATTGTTCATAATAAAGAATAAATAAGTTTGTAATTTAAATTTAAAAATATATTACAATAAAAAGAACTTAATAAACAAATAAATTCATATGTAAAAAGTTTAATTAATAATAACAAATAATAATAATAATAGAAGACTTAAATAAAAAAAATTACATGATGACCAAAACTAAAATGAACTACAAACTTGAAGGACCAACATGTTATTAAAGAAAAGGGTAAAATGGTCATTATAAAAAATTTAACCATTTGATTTTTAAAGTTAACAGCAGAGAGACCAATTTTGCAAGTAAATAGTACATAAAAGGACCGTTTATGTAAAAGTGAAACTACAGGAACCGTATCCAAAGTTTTATGTAAACCATAGGGACCATTTCTGTAATTTACTCAAAAAAACAAAGTTAAAGAACCTAGGCGGGCCATACGGCCCATGCCGAATCTACTTGATATATATTTTATATAGGGTAATATATAATTGTTACTTGAACCTTTATATTTAGAAAACATGTACATAGTTTTGAAAGAATGTGAGAAGTTTCAAAAACCTTTTAATACATTTTACTCGTTAATTTGTAACACTCTCTCAATTCACATAAATGTCGCGTCATCACAATACCATAAGTGGCAATAACGCATAGAATCCAGATAACGTACACGTGTTAGAGGATAATGCGGATCACGGATAATTTAAACTTTATTACAAAAGATTAACAGCATAATCGCAAGTTCAGTACCCTACCAACCCTGATTAATCTAGCAGGCTACAACTGACTATCTCATATACATACTAAATACATACGCAATCTACTAAATTACAGAATTCCAAAAGACGTTGTCACATGTAGTACTAATATGCTCGTTACACAAAAGCAAACGTAAGAATTCTCCAAGTGATCCCAAGTCCTGATTTGGCGGCTACGACTACTGATCCCTTTCTGATTCCCTGAACATGTTAGACTCGGATACGTAAGCTCGGAAGCTCATGAGTACGCGAGAGTTAGACTCTGCAGAATAAACACATAGCACATTCGCAATCTCTGGCAATCGCCCATACATCTCAGATATGATTATATAAAGAGTATGAGATCCAACGCTTTGAAATCACAATCTCTGTGGGGACACTTTCCCGGCTAACAAACCGCACACAGCAGTGGTTAGCAATACCCTGTAGCTCAGGAGCTACCCGGCTACAGGCCCTGCCGTGTATACACGCTTTGAAGACTGGTTTGGGATAGTCAGCCCGCGCGATCACTAATCACAAATCACCGTCTGTATGGGTTCATCACAGACACCCTGGAATGTATCTCATCTCACACACATAACACATATAGAGGAATAGAATCATACCTGATGTTCACGTCTCTGTCTCATACACAATATACACACAGTAGCTACACAGTTAGGACTCATAAAATGATCCCGGGTTGGAAAAGGACTCGAGTACTCACCTGATCAATCCACTAAGCCTGCAATCCCTGACTTGGCTCGATTCGCTATCGACTTGTCCCTGTAAACGCACGGATCCCAACTGTTAATACAACCCAACTCAACAGATACACATAACGACTCATACACTGACCACGAAACTGAATCAGACCCCACAAGCAACCCCAACAGACCCAAAAGCCCAAAACAGAATCCCACCCCAAAATACCTTGATCGTTGCCCACACTCAACCTATCGCGGCCCACGCTCACATCATCGCTGTCGCGACCACGCTCTTGGGCGAGTAGGTCCTCCCCTGTTCGTCTTCCATGGCTGCCCAGAGGTTACAACCACCCCTCCAACTCGATTTCCAGCCATAAAAATACACAAACTCTTTGCATAACTCGACCCTACAATCTTATAAACAAATTCCATGATTATAACACTAGCCCATCCAAATTTAAGTTGCCACATCAAAGATTTCACTACAACAAATATGTCATTTGTTCACATCATTTTTACACGCTTTTTAAAACTGTGTAAAAATTTAGTAAATTTTCTACACTTATAAATGTGTTTAAAATTATTGCAGTAATAAGCGTGAAAATATATACTAAATCATCCTAATTACCACATTTAAAATCATAAAGAAAAAAGTTCACATGTATATGTGTGGACAAATTTTAATTTTTTCACACTTAGAAGTGTAGAGATAAATTTGTCACACTCAATTTTGTCACGCTTCCTCTTATAAGCGTGGACAAATTATTAATTTGTCCATATTTATATCTGCAAACTTTTTTATAAATACATATGAGTATAAAGATTTCACACTTGTAACTGTAACTAATTTTTACATTCTTATAAGTGCGAATAAACATAAAAGTTTTTTTACGCACTTGCTAAAAGCGTGTAAAAATAATGTGTACAATTGACATTTTTTTGTAGTGTTTCTTACCTTTCACACTTCAAACTCAACAAGAAGATGATGATGATGATGATTTTCGGCAATCAATCACAGGTTATTAAGCTTCATGCTGTTCCAGAACACACCACACATGCACACTTTCAGTTTCTAAATGATGAAAGGAAGAAAACAAATTAACATGAAACCATTTATATATCATTTTCATTTTCGGCAACCCAATATCCATTAACCCGAACCCGATATAATATAATATATTCGCTATTAATATCCTATCAACCCATTTAATCTCGTGATCTCAAATATATAATTAATCCACTAAATTCGTAATCCTGCAACACGTATATCATAATCCCGACATGTATAAATCCACTAATCATGAAATAATTATATCAGTGCAATAATAATAAATTAATAACCCACTTAAATAATTAAGTACACGTGTCAAGTCAATAATCAGGAAGTTACATTGTTAGTAATATGATTTATAGTTCATTTATTTATTAAATAAATTAAAATAAAGAAACAATATGTAAAAATATACAATAACATATAATTAATATACCTATGATTAATAATATATAAAGACACACGTTAGCAAAACTCAACATTGAATGGTGACGATAAAAAATTACTCTAGTCCATCTTAGCGGGACAAAAAATATTTAAAAATGTGTTTAGTACGAAGGAATGAATGTAATGGAATTATTTTGATATATGCATGAAAAGAGAATTGGGATTTCATCACATCTAATCTTCATTTTATATGTCAATCGTAATTTATGTTTTATAATCATTTGTCAATAAACATTGAAAGTCAAAACGATATCATTTTCTCCGTACCAAATGCACCATAATAATTTTTACTTTTTCATTTCTAGCACACTTTAGTAAATCCCAAATGTGAGAGGCTGATTTTGATAAAACTCACTTATGAATGATGTTTTAACCATAATTTTTACCTAATGTAAGATCTGGTAATACGAGTCGATCTCATTTTTAGAAGTCATTATATGGCATCTGATTATATGAAAATGCATGAAATTAAAACATGAGCAAGTTCGAAATAATAACGACAAAATGCAATATAAGTTTTACACTTATAATTAATAAGATAAGTTAAAAGTTGTCTATGATCCCTCATAAACCTTTTTTGCTTTTGATTTTTGAGCTTCTACATTTATGAGATTCATACAGAGAAAAGCAAGTGTTTTTATTTAAATAATCTGAAAAATCTCACTTGAAGTCGAACTAACAATGGTGGTTTTGAATATCTTACAAACCCATACTACCATATATGCACCTATCTAAAGATAAGGGTGAGTAAATTGAAATTAATGGGATAAAATCTCAACCACTAGTGGTGGTGATCTACTTCTTTAATTTAATTTACACATTACGTGTTTTCAATAATATATATTATTACATATATGCCAAAATCAGACTTATTTTTTTCATATATATATCAATGAATTGAACTTCATATAAAAGTATATGTTCAACTTAAAAACAACATACAAATATTACAAAATCATTTATTGGAACTATATGACGATACATCAATTATGAATCATATATATCTTCATATCTATCTGTCTCTGTCAAGTATGTACAATGTGCGCAATGCCAAGTATGCTACATATAAATCTTTATCATGTGTAATATAAGTACACTTGTAATTAATTATAAAAGCTGTAAACTGAAAACTTAAAAAACAATGGGTTTAAACATGTTTTTCGGAAACCCTTGTTTTCCATGAAAATTTTCATCAAAAATAGGTGAACTAAACATGCCTATCTTGTAAGGGGTTATACATTTTTTATAGGTTTATTTTAAAAAAAACCAACATGTTTTTACTTTTTTTTGTGTTATCATCCCTTCATTTTATTTTTTTTCCCATAAAAGTCCCCAAATTAATTTTTAATTTTAGGTTTAGTGAAATTTGGACATTAGAACCCGGTTTCAGTTTTTAAAAACCCGGTTTACTAATTATAACCGGGTTCTAATGTACAATTTTCACTAAACCAAAAAGAAAAAATTAACTTGGAGACTTTTATGAAAAAAAATAACATAAAGGGACAAAAACGTAAATAAAAACATGAAAACATGTTGGTTTTTTTTCATAATAAACATTTTTTTTTCATATTAATTGATTTAAGTAAATGAACATATACACAGTCTAGTTCATGTTTATTCATTTCATAAATAAAATAAGTGTCTAATGATTAATTAATTAAAAGTTTTGTTTGTTTACCACATAACAACTTCATTCTCTTCATTTAATATAATGTTGAAGCGAATGCTCGTTCTTACAGGAGAGCCAAAGAATGAAGCTTCCGTAAGCTCTGAAGTTTATCTATTTCAATTCTAGTGAACATCTTGCGAACTAAACACGTTATCGATTTCAATTCATCTAAGTTTTATTACCTTGATAGATTTCATTTTCTCATAATACATTCTATAAACCAAGTGTGACCCGTAAGTTTGTAAAAAATATATTTTACTCTGCACATGCATGGTTGCCACCATGCATGCATGTATGGTAGAGTACACCAAATTCTCACAAACACTACAAGAAAACTTCCATTCAGCGACAAATTTAGCGACATGTACTTACATGTCACAGATTAGTTACATTTGTAGTGACAATTTTTGTGACGAACGAGTCACCAATGTCATTATGCATGTCACTATTTTTAGCGACATTCATGTACAAGTCACTATACACGTCGCTAATTTTGTGACACACACACAAAAGATTCTATACACGTCACTGATTTTGTGACATTTATATATAAGACACTATGTGTGTCGCTGAATTTGCGACATATGCGTTTATGTCACTAAGTGTGTTGCTAATTTTGTGACATTAATATACAAGACACTATGTCTATCGCTACTTTTGTGACATTTATATACAAGACATTATGTATGTCGCTAAGTTTGCAACATCTACACACAAGTCACTGAGAGTGTCACTGAATTAAATAATAATAATTTAGTATTTTGGTAAATTAGGAATGAAAATTTAAATATTATGTTTTTTACAACTATGTAGGAATATTATATATTATAGATAAAAAAAATAAAATTTAAATGTTTATATAATTTATTTGATTTTTTTTTTCATTATAAAAATAATGGGCATATATATACCAACAATTCAACAAATATATAATTAACTAATGTTTTTTCATTCCAACAATTACCCCCAAAATTGACCTAGCTAGATCGACTTTGTTCCACCATCGCTGCTCAACACGCGGTTCGACCATCGCTGCTCAACGATTCCTCCTCCGACCATTGCTGCTCAAATTGATCGCTACTCAATTCTGTCGCGTCCTCATCGATTGGATCGAATTTGCTGGTTGAATCTCGTATCCTCTCGACCATCGCTGCTCAACGATTCCTCCTCCGACCATCGCTGCTCAACGATTCCTCCTCCGACCATCGCTGCTCAAATTGATCGCTACTCAATTCTGTCGCGTCCTCATCGATTGGATCGAATTTGCTGGTTGAATCTCGTATCCTCTCTGGTTAGATTGAACTCAAATCTGGTTAGATTGAACTCAAATCTGGAGATTATTGCCGGAGGACGAAGAAATTGGCATCAGGTATGTTGACGATTCTCTCAATAATCATGAAACCATAACACGAATCCTCGAGGTCGTTTATCGTGTAATTTGATGTATCTTACTTCTTCGTTAGTTTGTGCTCTTGTTGACGGATATTTTGAGCTCCGAACTGATATTACTTCTGATGTTTCTTACTTCAATTGATAAACTCTTGCGATTAATTGTTACATTTATAGATTAGTATAACATATAAGAGATGGAATTGAAAACAGGCCGGGCCGATAATGTTTCGGCATTGAGTGCGCAGAGATGGAGCCATGGCCAGGCCCACCCTGACTTTCAGTGAAACCCCTCCCCCTCCCTTCCTTATCCACCCATCGATCATAAATATTTTTTTTCAATTGAACCATCTATCATTTGGTAATGATGCTTTCATTTTTGTTCCAATTAGGTTGCATGGTCAAGTCAAACCCACCAATTACTTGACTGGAAGTCTGGAACAATAATGAAATTATGATTAGTGAATGTGTAAAAAAAAACAATGCAGAAAGCAAAATGTTCTCAAAAGACTAGTATACAACTATTAATTACTTGCCATTAATTGATACAATTCTGTTGGGTAAAATTATTACTTGCCATTAATTACTTGCCATTAATTGATTAAAGTGTGTTTTTCATTATTTGTTTAACAAATAGGAAAAGTACAAATGGGATCCAAAGATTGACTTTGAAGTTCGACGCATGTTCAACATTGTTGGATCAAAGAGTTTTCGGAGCTATATGTGCAGGATAAAGCAGCAATCTCCTACACAGAAGCCCGACTTTATGAATCTTTATGTTTGGTTGGCACTGCGTAGGAAGTGGGAATTACCAGAATTTCTTGAAAAATCGAACAAAGAAAAAGTTGCGCGACTTGCAAATAAGCGTTTGCATATTGGTGGTTCAATTTCAAATGCTGAGCACATGAGAAGATTGGTATACAAACTTTATTATATTGTTGTTTGCTTGTGTACTTCAATATTTTGCTTATATGTATTTTAACACACACACATATATAGCAAAAGGAACTGAAGAGAGTACCTACTGCCCTTGAACTGTTTGAACGGACCCATAAGAGAAAAAACAACACATTTGTTGACAATGAAGCACAAGACACATGGGTAAGTAACTTATTATATACTTGATTGGTGTCTTTACTTATTTTATTGCTATTTTCTGCTGCTACTACTTAAGTTAAATTTTAGTTATAATTTAATATTTAAATGTTGGAATGATAATTCTGCTCTGATTGATTTGTAATGTGTTATGGTGTATTTGTAACTTTTTATAATTTATAAATTGTTTTCATTGTTAGGAACGATACAAGGATAAATATGGTACAGAGGACCTCGATGCTCAATCCGGGAATGTGGACGCCTCATACCCAAGATGGCTAGACATTGTCGGGTCAAAAAATGGCAGAGTCTACGGATTGGGGTCCAGTGTTGATGATTTTGTTCTTCACAACAATAATGAGGAACATTCTGTCAACAATTCTGGTAATACGGAATGGGAAAGTATACAAGAGATGGTGCAACGACAACAAGAAGAACAAGAAATCATGAAAGCTACACAATTGGAACAAGCACAAAGAATTGATGAGTTGGAGGAAAATTTACGACGCACGGTGACAGAAGAGATGCAAAGGGCAACCGAAAGACTTCTAGACGTTCTCCAGTATCGGCCAAGAAGAGCATAGATATATAGTGTAGTTGATATAAAATGGTTTTGTTGTTTTGAGTACAAACAATCTACTTTTTAAATAACTGTCAATAATATAGTTTGATGAAATAAATAAAAAATAGCTTTTCTCAATTTTAGTTTTTGATAAAATATAATTGTGATAATTTGATAAAAATAGCAATAGTATTAAAAAAATAATAATAATAGCGACATCATATAATAACAGTGACTTAAATAGCGACACACATAGTGACATAAATCAAATATAGCGACAAATATAGTAACATGAGTAGTGACACCACTTAAAAATAGCGACACATGTTGCAACATTAATCAATAATAGTGATGCAAATAATAACACAATTAGCGACATCATTTAATAATAGCGACACACATGGTGACATACAACAACTCAACTAGCGACATCATTCAACAATAGCAACATAAATAGTGATGCAACTAGCGACAACATTCAATAATAGCAACATAGATGGCAACACAACTAGCAACATTATTTAAGAACAGTGACACAAACAGTAATGTCATTAGCAACACCTTCATTAACAGTGACACATATAGCTACTTAAGTAGCGACACCATCCAAAAATAGTGACATAAACAATAACTCAACCAGCAACATCATTTAAAAATAGCGACACAAATCGTGATTCAACTAGTAACAACATGCGATAGTAGTGACACAGATTACAACACAACTAGTGACATAATTAAAGATTAGCGACACAAACAATGACATCAATGGTGACATAACTCTAGATAGCGACACTTTTACCAGAAGTCGCTAAAGGTGTCAAAAATTTTAGCGACGTGTCTTTTGATGTCACTAAAATCTGCGACGCATTTATAGCAACACTTCCTTTGATGTCACTAAAGATGTCACTGACAAAAAAAATGTCGCTAAAAATGTCGATGACTGTGTCGCTAAAGGCCTTTTTTTTTGTAGTGAAATTAATTAAAAAAAAAAAAGATTAATCCCTTGTGGTCAATTAATCTTATAAAAATGTTAATTATATTCAAATAATAAAGAATCTAAAATGCAAACAATAATAACGTGCAAAATAGGGGTAAGCGACGGGTACCATTTCCTGAACCCGAACCGGTACCGGTACCGAATTAATATATTCGGTTTTTAAATTAACTAAAATTCGGTATTCGGTACTCTCGGTTCGGTATTCGATTTTAAATTAGCTAAAATTCGGTATTCGGGAACGAACCAGCACCATATAAATATATACGGTTCGGTACCGAGCTCACCCCTAGTGCAAAATTAGAAGCTTAATAATTATTTCCCATCTTTATATATATAGAAAAAAATACGTTTGTATCTTGATACTTGGGCCCTCATTAGATTTTTTTTAAATAGTAAAGCAAACAACATATCAACCAACATCAAACCTAAAAAGATAACCACTTACATAGCATACATGACACTCTTTTATCGAAAAGTTTTCAAGTAATTAAGAAACGGCCAATTAATTCAAACCGTAAAAATTAGACCCCAAAAATAAAAACCAACTACGTACCCAATCAAAGATTATTAGGATTGTCATGTATCTTCTTAATTTGTCGATATACGGATTTATGTTCTAGTTTTCTTTTCTTTTCTTTTCTTTTCTTTCTTTTTTATTTGTTTGAATAAAATATTCATTTTAGTTTATTTTAATTATTTGAATATTATGTTGATCGTCAATAATTATATCATAATAATGCAAGGTTTCTTAAAACCAAAAATAAAATAAAATCTTAGCTCCGTATATGTGTGCATTTATTTGTGATTGCGTCGTGTGTAAAACACTAAAACATTAATAGAAGCTCTTTGCATTACATTTAAAAAATATGAGCTTAAAAAATGCGTGGGGTTATTAGCATTAATCCCACGTGTCAAGGACAAATGGAATCTTTACTATTTTGCACATGCCACGTAATTATTGTAATTTCCGATTTATTCCACTAAAAATGTTTCTACTAAACCTGTATTTATATACTTAGCATATAATTAAAAAGCATGTTGAAATAATAACATCTTTACTTTATAAAAAAATAATTATGAATACTTGATGACATATAAATATTTGTCAAGTACTTATAATATTAAAGTTTAAACAAATAAATAAAAGGTCAATTTTGATCATTCATTTTTTTATGCTAACCATAGATAAATATTTAAGGCATATTATTTGTTTAATAAATAAAATAAGTATAAAAAATCAGATATCTTGGTATGACATACAACATTTATGCCGGATAAAGCTCAAATGAATACTGCTCAGGATTATCGGTATGAATATAAGGCCTAGAAGCCATGACATATGCTACCGTCAATTTTTTTATGATGATTTTTGTGTAATAACACACATTCTAAATGACAGTTATTGAGACGGAAAAAAAAAAATCATTTGAAGCTTTAATTTGCACGGATTGGTATGTATGAATTGAAATGCATATTCCTACTTTGTTATTGATAAATAACACTGATCAAGAACTGCAACTTAATTCTACTATTATATAAGACCCAAAAAAGTTTTGCTTAAATTAAAATTACGGACTTACGGCTTCATGGTTGATATGGATGAAATAGGCAAACCCCCTGAGTCCTGACACTAGTTTTTCCCGACTTATTTACAATTTCCATTTTTGCTAAAATATGTAAAAAGCAAAAATGGTTTTTTTTTTTTACAATTTCCATTTGCTAAAATATGATAAAACACATCAAAATAAGTTGGAAATTGGAATACATATTTTATTAACTCTAAATCAAAAACAATTGTTGTGTTGTGTTGCTAACATTCAGATACAGACACCTTTTTAATTTCCAAATAAACTAGTATATATTTAAAAAAAATCCCATCGAGACAGACACTTTTTTCAAACTTAATAACAATTTTCATTTTTGCTTTTTAAATATTTTATTAACACTAAAACTAAAACAACTGTATTGTTGTATTGCTAACATTCAGAAGCAAGCATCAACAATTTAAAGGGATAGTATGAGATGTAACGAGCTATGACGGATTTGGATGTGTAGGGCAAATAAAACGGGACAAAGAGGGCTAGGAGTGTGGTAACCGATAGTATTCCCATACCCAAAGTTATAAAAGAAAGCCAATGATGTTCCGTCAAGACAACATCCACGCCGGCTATGAATGCAAACGTCATCATCAGTGCCGGTCCTAAGCATTTGCATGCCCAGGGCGAAATAGACTACTAATGCCCTCTATATTTTTTTTAACATAGAATATACTATCTATTAAGCGGTTTTTGGCAAGATACTCATATACACAATACTTGGTCTTAAGCTGTTTTTTACATACAATTATTCAAACAAACAATACTTAGGTGCTAATATTTTACATAAGTCACAAGTAACTGAAAGCTGATTGCAGTGTTGATTGATAAGTTATTGGTGCTGATTATTGCATTAATAAGTCTGTTCTTTTGTCTGTACTAAAATTTTTAATTTTAAAATATCAGTTCAATTTTTATTTATATATATATAAAATAAAAATCCATTTGACAACATCTACCTAACCTACCTCCTCCTAACCATCTTCGGTGGGGATCTGTTCGGTTGTTTTAATAATAAAAAAAGTGTGGCTGGTGAGAAAGAGAGAGCCAGATTCAAAATTTTTTGACAAAATATTCTGTGTAAGTTCAAAGTAGAAACATAAAGGCGCAATCCCTCTACAGACTACAGTAGCACGTTACCCTTTACAACGACTACAAGAAAATAAGAAATTAGACATTGCGGCAGAGAAAGAGAGAGGCACAGGGGTGACGACGGCGGAGAACGAGGACGGCACAGGGGGAACGGCGGCGGAGTAAGGGAAACATCGCAGGGGGGACGGCGGCGGAGTAAGGGGAGCAACGCAGTGGGAGGACGGCGGACAAAGGGGAGTAGTGCAAGGGAGACGACGTCACAAGTGAACACCAGTGCAGGAAGAGGGTGGCCGACGCTGGTGGTGACCTACGGTGGTGGTGCCGGCACAAGACCTTGCCGGTGAAGGAGCAGTTTGGGGGCTGTTTCCTGTTGGAGTGTTGGTAGACACGGAATAGCAGAAGTGCCAAACGAGAGAGAGAGTGTGCGACGCTTTGTATGATGTTGTGGTTTGCAAAGAAAGAATTGGGCCTAACCTAACGTAAATGGACCTAGCATATACTGAAGTGGGCTAAAAAATTGTTGCCCCTTAGAGTTTTGTTGCCCTGGGCCGAGGCCCAGCTCGCCCCCAGCCAAGGCCGGCCCTGGTCATCATGTGAGAGATAATTCCAACAACCTTTGTGCCATCCTTAATGAATTAAGCAATGGATTAAGATCACCTAACTGTGCCCACATGAGCATTACTGCAACGATGATGGAGCTATACACTGCTATACTGTCGCAAATAACAAATACCTGGAATCTTTTCTTATGCATCATAGAAGCCAACCCTTCATCATGGCCTGAGTTTTTAGTGCCACCAGGCATTGTGAATCCAGCAGCAAATGTCACCGTGGCTACTAGTGCTGACACCATAAGGAGAGCATTAACTCTATCTTTGCAGTAGTCCATGTTGTATGGTTCATATTTTGCAGCATGTAATCTCTTCAACGTGTCTACGTCTTTCATTTGAGATCTTGGAGTCCCAGCAGACCTCAATGCCATCCATGTTAATCTCTATATATAACCAATAACTATTTTGTGTGAGAGACACGTACGTACAGAAAGTGACTAAGGAATTAGTTTCGTATTTATACCTGTCTAAAGGGAGCCATTATTTCCATATATGTTTCTGCAACATCAAGGGCTGTCAATCCTTCCTTGTCGTTTATTTTTAGATCAATCCGATTGTCCCATGTCAGTGTGCTTACAACCTTAGGGTGCCAGTTTCTTGTAGCCAAATGCAAAGGTGTGTCCCCATTACCATCCTTCTCATTAAGAAGAAATTCTGCACATTTATTTTCTAGTATGTACTGAACAACATTATCCTTCCCATTCTCGGCTGCAACGTGCATAATGTTTTGACCTTTATTGCTTAAAAATTCTCTTGCATCTGGGTAGTGTTCAAGTAGCTCTTGGATCACTTGTAGACGGCCATATTTAGACGCAACATGTATCGGACAAAAACCATCTTCGTTTAGTCGAAACACATCCATATGAAACTTACTAAGCAAGTACTTTACGCCTTCTAGGAAGCCTAGCGATGCTGCCAAGTGTAGCAGATGATGGTTTTCGTTGAACAAATTTGGCACTTTCTCCGACACTATTCGCAAAACTCCTGAAATTTAAATTGTTATTAGTACACAGCAAAGAAATCAAAGTAAGCAAGCAACATTTCATACAAGTCCAGAATTTAAGATAAGAAGAAAAACTCCTCAAAGATAAAAAAGATAATTAATTAAGAAGATCAAGTTCGATTGATATATGTAGAAAACAGATACAATGGCTGATTGTTTGCTTCAGGATTCAATTCTGGATCAGATTGGCAGTCAAATAGTTTTAAAGAACCTCAAATCACAATGTACATCTTTAATGCGGCTTTGGTATAAAGTTTAAATGGTTTTGAATTTTTCTGTCACCTTTTGTTCATATCAACGATCCTTTTTATAGGATGAATTACAATCAAGGTCAATATTTACTTCCACAAATAGCTCCTAACAATCAGCTAAGAATCAAGCTAAGAATTAGAATACTAAAACATATCTCCAAAGAATATTATTTTGAATTTCAAATGGGTTTCCTTTCTAGAAGATATCCGAATACCCCCCCTCAAGTTGGAGCAGCGGGAGGAGAGATGCCTAACTTGTGAAGGAGATAATCAAATTGAGTTTTGCCCAGAGCCTTGGTAAGGATATCCGCTAACTGATCCTTGGTCGAGACATGTGATGGAGCAATCAGACCTTCAACGATAGCATCACGCACAAAGTGACAATCTACCTCAATATGTTTAGTTCGTTCATGAAAAACGGGATTTTTAGCCAAGTGTAACGCTGATTGGCTATCGCAGAATAGCCGCATAGACTGGCGATGATTGATACCGAAACTATAGAGAAGACCTTTGAGCCATTTTAGTTCACAAGTGAGAGCAGCCATAGAACGATACTCTGCTTCAGCGGAAGAACGGGAAACAGTATGTTGTTTCTTTGTTTTCCAAGCGATAAGAGAGTTGCCAAGAAAGACCATCCAACCCGTAAGAGAACGTCGTGTAATCGGACAAGCTGCCCAATCGGAGTCACACCAGCCGTGAAGAGATAATTCAGTATTGGAATGTAAAAGAATACCTTGAGTTAGAGTACCCTTTAGATAACGAACGACTCGCAAGGCTGCATCCCAATGCGCTTTTCGAGGAGCTTTCATGAATTGAGATAAAATGTGAACCGAATATGCGAGATCCGGTCGTGTAACCCCCAAATAGATGAGCCGTCCAACAAGACGTCTATAAGTTTCGGGTTCAGTAAGAAGATCACCAGTAGCACGACCCAGTTGATGATTTTGTTCAATGGGAAAACCAGATGGTTTGGCACCTAGCAAACCTGTTTCAGAAAGAATATCGAGCATATATTTTCTCTGGCACAAGAAAATACCAGAAGAAGTACGAGCCACTTCAATTCCGAGAAAATATTTCAACTCACCAAGATCCTTCATTTTAAAGCAATCACTGAGATAAGCTTTGAATGCTTGAATAGCCCTTGAATCGTTTCCGGAAATGATTAGGTCATCGACATAGACAAGAATATTCACTTGAACGCAGCCGTTAACATAAGTAAATAAAGAGTAGTCGGAGTAAGATTGTGAGAATCCATAATCCTTTAAGGCAGAAACAAGCTTGGCAAACCAACACCGCGGAGCTTGTTTTAAGCCGTACAAGGATTTACGTAACCGACATACTAAGTTTGGATTAGACGTTACAAAACCCGGTGGAGGCTTCATGTACACTTCTTCACTAAGATCGCCATGTAAAAAGGCGTTATGAACATCCATTTGATGAACTTCCCAATTTTTAGATGCGGCAATGGCAAGAAAAACACGAACGGTGGTCATTTTGGCAACGGGAGCGAATGTTTCGGTGTAATCAACACCAGCCTTTTGATGATTGCCAAGAACAACCAATCGGGATTTGAGTCGTTCAACATTCCCATCGGATAAATACTTGATACGATACACCCATTGACATCCCAAAGCACGTTTTCCTCGAGGAAGATATTCAAGCGTCCATGTATTGTTATCTTCCAAAGCTTTTATTTCTTGTTGCATGGAGACCTTCCATGCTTCATATTGCATAGCTTCCTTAAAAGACCGTGGCTCGCACCGAGAAGTAATAGCGGCAATAAAGTTGCGATGGCGGTCTGGATAATTATCACAATTAAGATAATGGCTTAGAGGATAAGGCGTACCTGAGGAACCGAAGGAAGAGGAAGTAGCGGTGGATGGACTTTTTGCAGCAATTGTATGGAGAACATAATCATTGAGACGAACCGATGGAATTTTAGTACGCATGCCTCTTCCAAGGGTTGTAGTGTCAGAGTTAGAGTCCGGAACAATTGGCTCAGACGTGCTCGGAGGAGGGTCTGTAGGAGGAGTAGCGGGCTCAATATTATCGATTATGTTTGGCTCATTCTCATTTGTCTGAGTTGGTTCTTCGATGATAATAATTTCTTCTTGAATATGTTTAAAATCCTCGTGTACATCCTCATCAGAGATGTCACATTTAGCGAAATCGTTGTCAACAAAAGGGTAAATTTCTTCAAAAAATTTGACATCTCTGGATATGAAAAATTCTTTAGTTTCAAGATCAAAGAGTTTCCATCCTTTCTTTCCAAATGGATAACCAACAAAGATGCATTTTCGACTTCTACTAGCAAATTTATCACTTTTAGCCCTTTGATCATGAGAATAACAGAGACAACCGAAGATTTTGATGTCATCAAAAGATGGGGTATGACCGAAAAGGATGTCACACGGGGTTTTGTCATTAAGTAAAGGAGAAGGTGTTCGATTTATCAAATGTGCAGCGGTGAGAATTGCTTCTCCCCAAAAAAAAATTGGCAAATGGGCTTGAAAAAGAAGAGCACGAGAGATATTTAAGATGTGTCTATGTTTTCTCTCGACTCGGCCATTTTGTTGAGGGGTTCCGACACAAGATGTTTGAAACAAGATGCCATTAGCAGAAAAATAGTCACGAAGACAGTTGAATTCGGTTCCATTATCACTTTGAACAATTTTGATTGTTTGAGAAAATTGTCGTTCGATCATGGCCACAAAAGACATAAACATTTGAAACACTTCGGTTTTGTCTTTCATTAAATAAACCCAAATGGCTCTAGAATGATCATCAACCAGAGTAAGAAAATATTTAGCACCGCATGAAGAAACATGTTTATAAGGACCCCACACATCACAATGAATTTTTTCAAAAATTCGAGAGGCTATATTATTGCTAACAGAAAACTTATCTCTAGTATGTTTAGCACGAAAACAAACATCACACACTTTATTTAAACTACTCTTTATGTTCCCAACTGGAGGAAGTGATTTTACCACCTTTTCTGAAGGATGCCCCATTCTTTTATGCCACAGATCTAACAGTGAACCTTTCTCATCAATTGAAATATGTTGAATCGTAGCCCCTTCTCCAAAGTAGTAAAGTCCATTCCGCCTAATCCCTTTTCCAATCGGCTCCTTCGAATGGTCCTGAATTGTACACATATACGAATCAAATAAAGTTGTGCAACTCGTATCATCACTCAATTGAGAAACAGACATCAAGTTGCAATTAAATTGAGGAACAAAGAGGACACGTTTTAAAGTGATATTATCTGTCAAACGAACTTTTCCTTGATGAGTGGCAATCACAGTTTTACCGTTTGGAAGTCCTACTGGACAATCGACTATTTTTTGAATATCGATCATACAGTCAAGATTCCCGGTAACATGATGAGTTGCTCCAGAGTCGACAATCCATAAGTTTTTAATAAACTTACCGTTCATTCGGTTTTCAGAAAGTATCGTATTACCAAACAGACCCGTCAAAGCCTTCCATTGTTCAGCCGAGAATACTCCTAACGATGGATCTTTATCTCCATCTGTAGCTTGTCCGACCATGGTAATATTAGCTCTTTGATTCCCACGGCCACGACCTGCTGCTTTTACCATGCTTGTACTTCCCGTTTTTGGTCGATCTCCCCACCATTCTGGATACCCGACTATCTCGAAGCAATGAGATACATCATGTCCAGATTTCTTGCAATGCGTACATGAGAGGTTCAAACGATCAGTTCTTTCTCCCCTTCCTCGTCCTTTAATTCCGCCAGTATGCACAGCAAATCCCATTACGTCTCCTCCGTTTCCATGAGATGTGGTCTTAGTCGATCGAACACGTTCTTCTTGAACAACCAGTTGAAAAGCACGATCCAGAGAGGGCAACGGATCTTGGGAAAGAATATTAGATCGAAGAGTTCCATAATGCTCGGTACTCAAGCCCATAAGAAATTCATGGAGCCGCTCGTTTTCTCGTCTTTCTTCATGTTGTTTTCCTGCAGTACAACTTATACAACAAGAACATTGAATTAAAGGTTCATGATTATTTAATTCTTCCCACAAAACTGTTATTTTTCCAAAGTAGTCGGCAACCGACATGTTCTTTGACTGTTCACACTTAGCAATTGCCGATTTTAGTTGTTGAATTCTTGGTCCATTTGTGACTGCATATCTTGATCTTAGAGTTTCCCACAGTTTTCTTGGATCTTTGTATTTGGAGAGATTGCACTTTACCTCTGGATCGATTGTGTTCATGATCCATGATACGAGCATCGCATTTATCGTATTCCAATCGGTTTGAGTGCATGGTGGTACTGGTTTGCTTATTGTTCCGTCTAAGAAGACGAATTTGCGCCGAGCTTCGAGAGCCATTTGAACATCTCCTGCCCATTCTTCATAATTGTTGTTTTTCAGACGTGTTGGAGTGATAAAATCCCCAGGCCGATCTTGCGGACCTAGGTAGAAAGGGGAGTTTGTTTCGATCTTTGCCGGTGGCGGTGGATTAGCTTCATCACCGGCCATTAGACAACCTGGCTCTGATACCATATAAAGTTTAAATGGTTTTGAATTTTTCTGTCACCTTTTGTTCATATCAACGATCCTTTTTATAGGATGAATTACAATCAAGGTCAATATTTACTTCCACAAATAGCTCCTAACAATCAGCTAAGAATCAAGCTAAGAATTAGAATACTAAAACATATCTCCAAAGAATATTATTTTGAATTTCAAATGGGTTTCCTTTCTAGAAGATATCCGAATATTTGGCTATATATTAGTAGAATTCTAGTATACACAAAGGTAAACATATGCAGAAAATTCAAAATCAATGTTGGTTTGGAACCTATGAAACTGAAAGCCACATAAAAATTGGCTTCGGTTTCAATTGTGGTTTGATTGATGCCAGACCAAGCCAAATTCAAATTTGGTTTTCGATTTGAATGTTGTTTGATTGATCCCAGACCAAACCATAACGAATTACAAAACCATACTTTTTGTTTTTTTATTTTTAAAAATTCCACCAAAAACAACACAAGTACATGTCATATAAAAAATTAAAGAGTGTTTTCATGAATCAATACATATATCTTTCCTAGTAATAGCAGCATGTAGAACAGATTTACTTGCTTCAAAATCTTCATTGACTCCAATATGACTAGTAGTACACAAAATATTTAAGATCCTTTTCACACAAAAAGAATTTCCAGATTCAACCACGAGGTATAAAGGTGATTTACCGTCCATATTAACACAACAAACAGCAGAAGCTTCCTGGAAGTTTGGCATACCCAACAAAAACGCAACAACTTTATCTTGATTATGAATGACAGCTTCATGCAATATTGAATTCCCACATTCATTTAAAGCTAATACAGAATGAAAACCATCATTACCCTGGATTAGTGTGGACACTAAAACTTGGACAACAAGAAGCTTTCCGGCTCTGGCTGCAACATGAAGTGGGGTATCACCAATGAAGTTTTTACAGGTTATAAGATAAGGGAATTTATGAGCAAGGAATTTACTAAGTTCAAGGTGTCCATAGGCGGCTGCTATGTGAAGCAATGTGTCTTTCCTGTGGGTTGTTTGGGATGAAAAAATGGTATTTCCTGGGGAATTATGTTTGTCTAAAGTGGCTTCGAATTTGTGAATATTCCCGTTCTTGGCAGCTTTGAAAAGCTCAATCTTTATGAGGTGATGATTATGAGGTGATGATTACTTCCCTTTTTTACTTAGGGTTAACTACATTTTTATGCAACTACGTTTTCATATTTTATCAATTTATGCAACGAAATTGCTTTTATCACAATTTATACAATGATATTTGAACTTTTTATCAAAAAATGCAACAATGTTTTCTATTTTTACTAAGTAATACGATTTATGCAATAATTTTTGAACTTATTACACAAATATGCAACTTAATTTATCTGTTTACCAGGTTATCTATCGATTTATCGTACATACTAAAAAAAATCTAGATGAACATATCTACGTGTAAAAAAGTTCACGTCACCAAATTCAATTCATTCATAAAATAAGGGTTATGCTGCAAAATTCATTATTTGTCATGACTAAAAGCTATAATTTTTATTTTATTTCGATTAGGGATAGTAGTGGGTCGGATTGAAAATTTGTCCTCTCATCCGTATTTTTAAAAATCCATTATCATCAACTATAGTTATTTCAATAGAAATCATCGTCAGACAATTTGTGATAACCGTGAAGATTAGAAATAACAATTTAATGAGATCAATCTATGTTGTAAACTTTACCATTTACGTTAAACAATCACCTAACTATGTTGTAAATGTTAATTGTTTATGGTTAACAATAATCAAATTCGTAAATTAAAAATTAATGATTTGTATTAAACGTTTAATCATTAATCATCATATTTATCTTCAATCATCTGACAGTAATCCTTGTTAAGTATTTGTAGTTTTTAACCGGAAACGAACAAGACCCTTTTAATCTGGGTACGAATGAGTTTTAAATAAACCAATAGAAACAAAATGTCGTATTGAAATCAGATAATTTTTTCATCCAACTCATAATATATTAATAAAGATGGCGATACGACTTTTTTCATACGTACGTAGTTGTGTCACTTAAGATTTTAAGTGATGTATAACAAATTAATATTACCAGATAAATAAGTAGATTAAATCTTGCATACTTTGATAACAACTTCAAACATTGTTGCATAAATCATGTTAAAAATAATTTCGTTGCATAAGTCAGTAAAAAAGGGAAAATGGCATTGCATTTTCTGATAACAAATTCAAACGTCATTGCATAAATTGTGTTAAAAATGACTTCGTTGCATAAATTGATAAAATATGAAAACGTCGTTGCATAAAAATGTGGATAACCATTTTACTTACATTTGTGTTATGAAACATATAATAAAAACATGCAATACAAGAATACACAAATTTACACCCGGTGACTTGGGGGCGTTCATCGGTTCAGTTTATGGGTTATTCGGTTTCCTCGATTTCGTTTCCTTGGTTTGAAAATTTTTGATAGTAATTGGAATTTGCAAAAAACAAAAGTTAATATTATGAGCCATAAAGGAAGTGATATAGGAAGCAATGTTGAATTATGTTTGATTTTTTGGGTATACAAAATGTTTTGTGTGTTAGAGTTGATAATGCGAGTAGTAATGATATTGGCATTGAGTATTTAAAAAACAAATTTGTCAAATGGGGCAATCTTTGTGTTTTGAATGGAAAATGGACACATGTTAGATGTATTGGACATGTTTTGAATTTAGTTGTTCAGGATGGGATCAAAGAATTGGGGAATTCGGTTAAGAGTGTTAGAGCGACTGTTTGATATGTACGACAATCACCAGCAAGAGTTAGAAAGTTTAAGAAGTTGGAAAAGTTGGAAAAATTCAAATGTGAGAAGTCATTATGTTTGGGAAAACGTTAGTAGGTCACACCGTGACCTACTAACATTCACGACAAAAGGGAAATATTACAGTTAAGTAACGATAGTGCATCAACCCTAACCATCAGTTTATATATATATATATATATATATATATATATATATATATATATATATATATATATATATATATATATATATATATATATATATATATAGAGTTAGGTTCAAAAAAGTACTTCTCGAAATCAAGTGCACCCGAAGGTTCCAACCTTAAAAAACTTTTTTCTCATAACCATGTTTAAATTAATGTTATACACATGATATATGAATACATACATTCACACTTTCTGTGTCATTAAAAATTATGTGAATGCTCAATGCATATTTATGTGAATGGTCATTTCACACCATGAATAGTCATTTCACACAATGTGAATGGTGTGAATGACCATTCACATGATCTTTTTTACCATTCACAAGATTTATGATGTTGCTTCTTTTGAAAAAAAAGTCTTATAATGTTGTCATATACATGTCTAATAAAAAAAATATATGTGAATGATCATTCATATTAGGGTACGCTGGAATCTCATAGGTACGCTGATAAAGCTGAATATATATATATATATATATATATATATATATATATATATGTGTGTGTGTGTGTGTGTGTGTGTGTGTGTGTGTGTGTGTGTGTGTGTGTGAAACGAAAATACTGCTTGAATATCCATTCAATTTACAATCAAGTTTTTCATGATATTGTAAATCCATAGAACTTTGATTAGATGGTTGTTGCCTTTTGCTTGATCTTGAGTCCCATTATTCTAACATACATAAAAATTATACAAAAACAACTAATAAAGCATGGAACATCTAACACAAATGCAATTGTCGCCCTTAACATTAATGCTTGAGTTTGTTTTACTTTATAAATTATATAAATATAAATTGAAAATGTGGTACCAAGTTTTAGATAACCATTCTCTGTGATCACATCTTATTAAGTCTGCACAAACATCTCATGATTGTAGAAAAAATATTGGGTTTCCATTGAGTTTTTCAAGTCAAGATAATACTGAAACTTCAATAATCATACATAAAAATTATAATAAAGAACAAACTACTACTATTTTGAAGATTTGCCTATGTTGTATGGTTGTTTTAGATCTAAACATATTCCAAATTCCAATCAGCTGTTCCAAAACATGACAAAACTAAGTACACAAGTCAACTCAAAAGAAGTTATTAATCTATAGTCTATAATTTCATCTAAACCATGATGAATATTTTTCCTGTTGAAGAATCAATATAATACATAATATTCAAGTATAAAGTGCAATGTGTCACAGCCTTACAGTGTATTAAATGCCACTAATCTTTGATAAGGGTAGCATCATCATTCAGGTAGTAAATTGCAATTCATACAATTATATATATTCCAAGTACTTTTATAGGTTTTGGCCCCTCAATCCAAATTAGTAGATGCTATAATCAGATGATATTCCTAAAATAAATGTAATAAGGCAGAAGATAACTTTAGCTGAGTAGCATGACTATAACAAACAATAACGCATTTATGTAAATGAAAAGAAATGGTAGCTACAAAACCTTGCAATTGCATCTTTTTAGACTTAAACCAATTACATTATATATCATTATTCAAATTCATTTTTAGGACAACTTTATCACATCAATAAAAACTATAAACAAACCATAAATAAGATCATATTTAAAGTTCTAATTTGCAAATTATGAGGAAACGACACCTGCAAAAAGTTATGATTCTATGAATGATTCATAACTGGACGGGTATGAACGAAACAATTATTAGAAAAATTAGTTTCTATGATTCGGCACTTAAACCTTTATTAGCACAATTAATTTGCACCTTCTTTTCTTTTCAATTTATGTTTTCAAAACTGGATGAGTATGATGGAACAAAGACAAATTATCTAATCTGAAAACGAACCTGATGTATGTGTGTAAATAATTGATTCCTAAATAAAGCAAATCATATAAAATAGATATGAGCAGAGGAGCAAATTTAGTGGTGGAATCATACATGTTGATCGAGTATAGAGTTGGAATCAAAATCGAGATCGAGCAAGACATTTGCTGTTGTTTGTGTACGAGAGATCAAAATCAAGTATAGAGTTGGAATCAGGTTGAGCGATCGACAGAGTTTGGTGATTTTATCAACTGACAAAGCATAAGTTGAGCGATCGACAGAGTTTGAATTAGTGCATAGGTTGAGCGATCGAGAGCATAGGTTTACAATCAATCAAGCTGCTTTTTTAAGCCATTTGGGGAAGAAGCTGAATGGATATGGGGCTTTTAGCAAACCCTTAATTTTGGTTTGTTTGCGTGTATATGGGGCTTTTAGCTTGTCCACGTTTGTTTGCCAATATGGGGCTTTTAATTAAATAATATTATTACAAAATTTAATTTTAATTAAGTCCACGGTTTTTAATGTAAAATATTATTATTTCAAATTTTAATAGTTTGAATCGTGTTTTCTTTTTATATATTTGTATACAATTTTAATTGTGGCATTTGTTTATGTTAACATACAGTTTTGACAGTGTATTTTATTTTACATATCTTTACATTTATAAATGCGACAAATTTTACCATTCTTATAACCGTTAATATATTTTTTTTCTACATTTCTAATCGAAACATGTTTCTCTGCATTTTATAATTGTAAAATTTTGAAAAGGTTCAAATTTATTAATGTGAATACTTTTTACACTGTTATAAGTGTGAATATCGCATAGATAATGTATGCGGAATCATCAACCGCAGAAAAAAATGTGTGGATAATCTTGATTTTTGTTGTAGTGTCTATACATAAACTTCAAATTATATTTATAAAGTACAAAATCTTAAATTATATCAATTAATAATATACAAGTATATTATACAATATAAATGAAAATATTAAAATAAATAAGATATATTTGAAAAAGAAAGTCAATATTAAAACATATGTCATAACATGTTTTGTTAATTTAGAAATACAAAATATAAAAGAATGTTAAAAAATTACTCTTATTCACTTGTATTTAAAAATATAGATATATAATATTTTTGACAAATAACTATATTTTTCTTGTTATTTTTTATAATAATTAATATTTATATTGTTTAATTATTAGTTTACATACATATTATATAACCAATTATTTTTTAAAAGTTATCTACGTAATACACGGGTTCATAAACTAGTATGTATATATTTTATGTCATTTTTCCAATAATTCCATGTTTTTAACAAAGGGTGTCCAAAATAAATTCAATATTATCGAATTTTGTTTTCTTGAAATCATGGTTTGGAACCGGTTTTGAATTTCTAGCCGGTAGGATATATCCGTTAGTACATTTACGTTTGAATACGAATTATATTTGATTACGAAGTTTTTAGTGTTTAATAAAAAAGGTAAGTTTGATATTTTTAGTTAATAAAATTTGAAGTTTTTTGTAAGTTTTAGTTTATTTAATAAAATTTGAAGTTTTTAACTATGTTTGAATAAGTTTTTAGTAAAATAAAATGTTTGAATAAGTTTTTAGTTAAAAAAGAAGTGTTTGATGAAATTTAATAAAGAAATAATAATAATAACCGGTCCAAACCGGTTACAAACCGGCCCCAACCAATTGAGTTAGGTTTGAGTTTTCCCCTCCCTCAAACCGGTTCCAAAAAACGATCAAAACCGGTTTTGCCCACCTCTATACACAAACACTTATCATGTCATTCATAGGGATACAACAAACAGCTCAATTTATGGTCATCTTTCAACGGATTACTACATTTCAATTGATTCTTCACAGTTTGGTCATCTTTTGTCTTTCTATATATGGATGGGTTGCAGGAAGGTTATGCATCCGGACCCGGTTACTTACTTTTAACAATTCATAATTTGATATCTCATAATCGAACATTCTTTCTTATTCATAACCTTATATCAAAATCAGATATCATTCCTTGAAAATTCCCTGGACCAGTAATAAGATGTTATCATTAATTGTTCTCCATATGACTATTGAATCAAGGCATTCAATTCCAATCTTTATAGATATGTACGTGGTATCTTAATTTCTTTCCAACATGACTCACCAGTTTTCACCCTTTAGACAATTTCGTTTCTTGGTTGTGGTTTCTCTATCTAGTCTTTCTTAGAATATATTATAGAAAACACACTAGAAACCTGGGATTAGAAAACAGAGTATCATCTGAAATCACAGATTAATATATAACATAACCACGGCATGATGCCAATTTAAAATAAGAATACTTCGATCTTGACAAGCAACCAACTAATTAATATTCATCGTGAATATATAGGCGCGCGACTTATAATTTTATTCCACGTACTGCCACAGCTTCAATTCCCTCTTGTTATCCCATCAATTTGAATTTTGAATCATGGGTGCTTATGGATGGATATAAGCATCCACGTTTTTGGTGACAGCACAAAGCAAGTCCAGAAATGGAGTTGGGTCGGGTATACTTTGATTCGCTTTCTCGAAATTCAAAGTCCAAATAGCCAACTGCTTATCATCCATGGCTTCAATACAAACAGTGAAAGTTAAGGCAGTATACGCCTCCAAAACATCTCCTTCAATCACCTTGAACACCACTTTGTGGGTTTCATCATCAACAGCCTCGATGAGTTCTTTTACAGTATTCACTTTTCCATCTATACAGACAAAAATCATATATAATTAGGATATATATATATATATATATCGTACGTATCTATCACACGAATACAAAACATTTGAAGTTGAACTACGTACAGGGATGGATGTATGAACGTACCTAGGATGAAGTGCCAGGAAATGACAGATCCAGGTTCACCCCATTGACCAGCAAGTAAATCGCAACGTTGAACAATATCAGGGGTCATGAGGGCCATTTCATGTGGTTTGCACCTGAAGATTTCACGGAGCAGGTTGACGCCACACTTGATGTCAACTTCTCCGACTAGCGTTCCTGTTTTAGCCATTTCTTTCTTTCTTTCTCTATTCTGAGCTGAGCTAAGTTAGTTCTGGTCTTTGATACGATATAACTCGTTGCACACCTGATGGCTTGATTTATAAATAGTTCTCGATGCGGTATCCCTATGGGTATTTGTCTTTCCACTTGCATATATAGGTGCTTTACTTTTAAGGGTGGTTACATCTTCAAGCTTAATTAAATTAACATGTTGTGGGTATTTTCCTACTACAATGATGATACATGTACATCGGTCTCAATACAGAATATTTTTAATAGTAAATGTTCGCATTTCTAGTTCAATGATTACGTACATATATAGTTGCGGACCACAAACATTTTTTCAAGATATTAATTAAAAGTAGGATACTCTCCAGCAAATTAATTATCTATACAGGAAAAAGTGTGAAAAGCCAAATGTGTCTCTTTTGGTGGGTGGTTAAAGATCGATGTTCTTGGTACTAACACAGTAGAAAGTAATAGAAATGGTGAATGATGACTTGAAAGTTGAAACAATTCAACATACATAGTTTATATGATGGAAAGGACGAATGCAAATGGGAAAAAGATGCATAAAATATAAAGACACTTACAAGATGATCGATTGGTCCATTGAAGAGGAAACTCTACTTGTAAAGAACAATTGACTTCACTTCACTGGAAGTCTGAATATTCAATACGAAATTTTTTTAAGAGTTCACAAATGAGAAATGACAATAGACTAACTGAGGGTTCACAAATCACAATATAGGTGTCGATTGAGATAAAAGAAATCAAGAATCAGTCATAAGATAGAAGAATCAGTCTTGAAAAATTGAGGATTGAGATACGAACGGCTAGACGAAGAATTAGGGTTACCTTTGGAATTGGAACCATAATCGACACCTCATCATTAGTTGCCGTTGTTTCTCATCAATCAAGGATTGTCTCCACGATTTTCGGTTTCTGAATTCTGCAAATCGCTCTACCTCTCCGGCTCCCCGCGAAACATCGATTTGGCACTATCCCTGTCCGCATGAGCGATTGGGCATATCTGCTTCTACTCTTCCTAACATAATTTGGGCTTATGGGCTTAGGCTAGGTATACAACAGATAAATTTTTTGGGCCCCCTTGATATGTATGGGCCCTGGGCGATGGCCCAGCCCTATCAGGCCCAGGGCCGGCCGTGACTAGAATAGAGGGAGATCGAGTATGGATTTAAAGAACAAAATCAAATCTAGGTAAAGTGAGGGATATTTTTAAATTTACACCAAGCGCTCAAAAATCAAAATGTGGTTTACAAGCTAAAACTGAATTGTGGGTATTTGTGACTGTCACCCACAATTGAAGAAAGTGGTTTACAAGCTTAAATTGAAATGTTAGGTGTTTATATGGTATTTAAAAAAACATACTAAATTTAAGTTGTGTAACTGACCGTTTTAAAAAAGAAAAAACATATAAAAATTGAAGTTGTTATCATGATTATTCTTTAATATAAACGTGGTAGAAAGATACAAGGTTCAATGTAGGGTTATTATTCAAAAAAAACTATCTGAATTTTCATGAATTTTTCAGTTTAACCACTCGATTTTTTTTCCAACCGAACAAACCACTAACTTTTTCATTTTTCATTTTTTTTTGAACGACAAACTATCCTACTCCTACTCCTAAACTACTCCTTTATCACCAGACTTACTTACTCCACCTAAATTTCAACTTGCCTCCGACGGGAATCGAACCCGTGACCTCTCGCTTATAACTCCACCCTCTTACCGCCAGGCCAAAGGCCCTTTGTTTGATCACTTTACCTATCATCACACGGACTTTAATAATGCGGCAATTACGTGACATTTTTTATTATTGAAAAAATCATTTGAATTTTCATAATTTTTTCCGTTTAACCACCATATTCTAAAATTACAAATTAAAAGTGCAATGACCGATCATTCAATGAAATCAAACAAGAACAAAAGTTGATCCTTCAACAAACATTCAATAAGTTAGATTTGAAAAAACAAATATTGATTTAAACACTAATCAATTAAATGTTATATGAAACTGTAATCAGATCAACATGATTGTAAATAAATTAGGTTGGAGAAAAAACTAATCACCAACACCAAATTATATATACATATATATATATATACACACACACACACACACACATAACATTATCTACAAAACACACATTTATCATCTATCGTAGTCATTACAATAAACAAAAATTATGATATATAACCGAATGACGATAAACTAATAATATAGTCACTACAAGCAAAGTGTCATTTAGTGACACATGCTTTTAGTGACACAAAAATAAGTGTCACTATATCTTACTTTTAGTGACACTTATAAAAAGAGTAGGTAAAGAGCAATCTTTTACCCATACTTTTTCTTTTTTAGTGAGACAAAAATTTTGTCACAAAATACTTGAGGCCTATACCCACATACTTTTTTAGTCACTAAATATCTATACCCACTCCACTTTTATCCACTCTTTTTTTGTCAAAAAAGTGTCACTATAAGTATCAAAATCTTTTACCTACACAATAAAAAGAGTAGGTAAAAGTGGAGTGACTATAGATATTTAGTGACTAAAAAGTATGTGGGTATAGGCCTCAAGTATTTTGTGACAAAATTTTTGTGTCACTAAAAAGGAAAAAGTGTGTGTAAAAGATTGCTCTTTATCTACTCTTTTTATAAGTGTCACTAAAAGTAAGATATAGTGACACTTATTTTTGTGTCACTAAAAGCATGTGTCACTAAATGACACTTTGCTTGTAGTGAGTAATGCAAAATATTTTGTTAATTTTTTTTATTGGTGTGATCAATATTTTAAATAATAATGTTATTAATATAAAAAATATTTAATAAACTAAACATTACAAACTAATTAAAATTAATCAAACATTATGTTAAACTAAATATAAAATAAAGTTGATTTTTTTAAGTAAACACAAAGATACCAAAATAAGACATTATAAACACTAAATTATTATAACCAAGATAAATTTTATTTTCAAAATGTCTAAAAATTAATTAGTATTTAAATAAATTAAATTTTAAATTAAAAAAATATAAGAACATATAAACATTCTCATTATATAATTTACATATGAATAATAATAAAATACGTATAAGCACACTTTAGCAAACCCCACCACTAAATAGTGTTTTACACAACCTTTTTATAGTGCATTTTAGCATAATAAAATATAATTAATACTTATATTTCCATCTCTAGCACATTTTATTATAGTCTATTTATAAATTATTTTTCTTTGTTGATGTGAGAGGAACAAAATAGCAAAACTCACTTGTGAATAGTGATTTCATTAGTGATAAATGTATAAAGGTGTAATCGCTGGAAAAGGAAAAAGATAAAACTTTTAAAATTCAATAGCATTAAATTTAATATTTTTGTTGGGTGGATACAGAAGAAGAGGAAGGGATAGAAGGCAAACGGCAAGTCCGGTGTGGTGCGGTGAGTAGCAGTGCAAGTTGGATCCCACGATTCCTCTCTCTTTTTCCAGCTCAAAAGTTGAAGAACCAAATTACACCGTTGCAACAACCAGCTGGCCCCTTTTCTCTATACCTAATCTTCTTATTTATATCACCAAAATTCCCATTTCATCCTCATCTTCACCCCTCTCTAGTCTCTAGAATTCCCCAACTTACAACTCTAATCAGACACAGAAATGGCAAGTTTCGAGAATCAAGTTAAGGAGAGAGCCCAGGAGCTTAAAAACATCTTCAAGAAGGGTGCGAAGATTGTTGGAGATTCCTGTAAAAAAGGATGGCACAAGGTCAAGCACCTGCGCAAGTGATTCACTCATTCATTCTCCATTAATTAATTTGTTTCTGATTCTGTCACTGTTTTCTTCTTCGTGATCCATGTTTGGGTTTGTATCTTTGAATTCCGATCCCGTTGTATAATCTTCTTCTTAATTTACAAATGATCGAAAGATGTATTTTACCATTTACTTCCCTATTTACTTACATTTGTGTTATGAAAATATAATATTAGAAACATGCAATACAAGAATACAAAAATTTACACTTGGTGACTTAGACGTGTTCATGGATCTGGTTTATGGGTTATTCGGTTTCCTCGGTTTGAAATTTTTTTGATAGTAATTGGAATTTGCAAAACAAAGTTATTTAACTTCTGTCCAACTATGAGCCATAAAGGAAGTGATATAGGAATAGGAAGGAATGTTGAATTATATTTGATTTAGTAATGATATTCGCATTGAGTATCTAAAAAAACAAATTTGTCAAATGGGTCAATCTTTGTGTTTTGAATGGAAAATGGACACATGTTAGATGTATAGCACATGTTTTGAATTTAGTTGTTCAGGATGGGACAAAGAATTGGGGAATTCGGTTAAGAGTGTTAGAGCGGCTGTTCGATATGTACGACAATCACCAGCAAGGGTTAGAAAGTTTAAGGAGTTGGAAAAGTTGGAATAAGTCGAATGTGAGAAGTCATTATGTTTGGAATGAGTGTGACCTACTAACGTTCACGACAAAAGGGAAATATTACAGTTAAGTAACGATAGTGCATCAACCCTAACAATCAGTTACAATATATAGATGTGAAACGAAAATCCTAACCCATACAAACTAATAACCAGTAATTGGTCGATTGGTCGATCCTAACAGACTATATTAAAACGCACAACGGCCCTCAATCTATCCATTCCGAAATCATATTCTGGTTTTTCCACTTTGTCAGGTCGGCTGAATACCGTCCAGGTTGATAATATTCGAATCATATTTCAACAATTTACATCCTCAAAACACAGACATTAACATCAATTAATGTTTCAGACTTGATCAACTTTCAACCCCAATTCAATCACTATTTGAGACTTGTGAATCCATACATGCAGCCTTGTTTAGTTAAAATACCCCAACTGTTGCAGCTCTACCATTCTCACAAAACAAATGTGATTATCTATCTGTGTGGGCAGGGGTGGATTTATAAAGTGTAGAAAATACGGATTGCAAAAACGCTTGGATAATCTGAGAGTCGTGATACACTTTCAGATTGAAGTATTTCGATGGTACAATCGATATCCCAATCGGATAAAACTCAAAGAAAATTCGAACAGAGAATATGATGTGTTTCTGATTTCTTGTACCTTTCTAAAATGACCAAAAAACGGGTATAAATTTGACGGGAACCGCCAAAATGACCAACCGCCATTTTAACCGCCAAATTCAACGATTTTCGGATTCAACCGAATTTCAGGTCAAATTCGGGATTCAACCGAATTTCGGGTTTTACCCGCCCCCTGGAACCCCGCTATGTAATAAGATTATTTTGGTCAAACAAGTTCATCCCATTACACTTAAATAATATTGGTGATAAATCACCAACATATAGTATTGTTAGGGATCAAGTAACCTCGATAAAATTTTCTTTGTGTGTTATATTATATATATGGTCAAAACATTCCGGTCCTGTTTTTGAAGTAAATTTTAATAAAAAGCCACTCAGACCAAATAAAAATAGAACCTAATCGTGATTAATTTAACATACAACATATGGTGACATGATTACACTTGGACGATGAGAAGTAGTTTCCACATATTTTGAAGAACTGAATCCCATTAATTATATATTATGTTGGTTGATTGACCGGAATAAAGTCGGTGATATGCATTTCGGCTACATGGGAGTGAAATGCGTAAGCAAACACAAGGGTCAACTCAACTCTGTTGGAGAATTTTTCCTATTTGCACTTTGCCGGCCCCTTCCATTCATACCAAAAGAAAAACAAAAACAAAGATTTACCAAATCCCAGTTCCTAAGCCGGCATGCCTACCCCTATAAAAGCCCCTTTCCTCTCCTAACCCACAAACCAACAAATTAAGTCGCCATTAGCTTTACAGAATTGTCTTAACTAAATGTTAAAATGAAGATGGTAGAAAGGTTAATGTGCATCCTAATGATTACCGTTATGATCATCTCCAACTTTCTGGTCGTAGCTCGCCCAATACCAATCATGAACCAAGTTGAGGACGGTGGCATTGCATACCGATTTGGAAATCGTAAAGCGTTTAGTTCAAGTCAATTTGCCGCAATGCTGCCCAAAGGCAATCCTGTGCCTCCTTCGGGTCCTAGTCCTGGCATCAACTGATCCCTTGAAACATACATATAGATGGTGACCTTTTAATTAACACAAACATTATTTTATTATACCTATGAATATATCATATAAATTACGCTATAGTACTTGTTTTTAATTTCCTTCTTTTAATTCTATCAAAAGATTATCTTTTAGTAACTTTGGTTTATCATAGAAACAAAGAGAAGCAAGTTGTTTTCCTTCCTATGTATAAGGAAATATATTACACTTTAAATGTTACTTCATTTGATTGACGTAAAGGTTGTGTGTTACTAATTTACCATAAGGAAAATTTCATAAAAAATCCTCAAACGATTTGTTATTTTTTTAATAAGTCATTCATTTATTTTTGGTGTTTGATAAGTTTATTAACCAATTAAAACTCATGAATTTGATGTTTTTTTTCAAAAAAAAAAAAAATTATAGAATACCTGTTGAATCGGTTTGCATTCGTTGACGTTGGATTTTATAATTCTATGGTCTTTTTATTAAGTCGCTCAATCAAATTTTTTTGCTTCATAAATCCCTCAATCATATTTTTTTTCTCATAAATCCTTCAGCTAAATAAAACTCACGAAACTGAATTATTTATCAAGTTTAATGATTGTTTGATCAACACATATGTGTCACACATATATGGATGCAAAACAAATAAAACAAAAAGATAGATCAAAATAATCATATTTTTGTTGTTTAAAATTTAAGATCGACATAAACTCATTAAATAGATACAAAAAAAGTTGGGTCAAAACAACACTATATCAAAAAAGACCATTGTTTGTGTTTTTTGATCAAACTCATTTGTTATCCGAACACTAGATTTAAAAAAAAAAAAAAATTATTATTTCAACCTGTCATTTTGTCAGATGTTTTTGTGTGTTCAACAAGTTCATGTTTATGGTTTTTCACACAAAAAAATTCAAGTATGATGGACCAATGATGTTTTTGTGTTAACCCGTTTAGTTATTTTAATAAGTTTGTCAACATATTTCTTGTTCTAAATCAGAAATACTAGACTTATTTAAAATAATTATTGTTTCGACCTATCGTTTTACTTTTTTCGTTACATGAATCTCTAGAAATTTTGTTTTACTTTTTCTTGTATATCTATCATAAACATTGGACTTTATACCAACCCAAATTTTAAAAAGGTTTTTTGAGGAATCAGCTTTTAGGGCTTAATTGAAAATTTTTTTCAAGTATGATGATCGTTTAAGAAAAAAAAATTGATTGTGGGACTTAATCGGAAAAATATATTACCAAATGTGCACCATGTAAGCACAATTTGCCCATTTGCCTCATTGATGTTACATGTATGCTAAGTTGGTGAATTATATATGGTTAAATTTAATGGATTACTTATAAAATAAAATATGTATTTTATGGGTTTTTTTATAAAGTTTTCTCTTTACTATGCATTAATATAAATTATGTTGTTATTTATATTGTTTTTTAGTTAGAATCACTACGTTTTTTGAAACATAATATGTTAATCCAAATCTCCATTATGGATTTATTTGATACATCATAAGTTCGTAACTCACAAGACTCAAATGACATACTTTGTATTTGGATACCTAACTGAAGGAGTAGATTAGCAGTTTTTCACACGATACGATAACCTAAACATGACTAACCCAACACAAGTCACGAAATAATAAACGGGTTGACACGAAATTAATTGGCTTGATTTTGGGTTGACACGTCAACCCTTTTTATAACTCATATAACCCGTTTATTAATTAAAAAAATTCAAAATATTATTATTCTTATTGTTAATAGGGTTTATTATGAAAAAAACCATCATGTTTTCCAATTTTTAGCGATTTAGTCCCTCCATGTTATTTTTTACCATAAAACCCCTCATGTTACTGATTTGTTGTTGGTTTTAGGAAAGTTACCTGTTGTAACCGGTTTCCTCCTGCCGATCATCTTCTCCGATCATCTTCTGCACGTCATATTCGCCGGCGACTTCACCTTGCAGCCCTTCTGTGCCGATCATCTTCTGCACAACCATCTTTACCATCGCACATGTTTTGGGGCGGCAACTTCCGACAACAACGACTCAACCCTAGCGCCGGCAGGAGGAAACCCTAGCGCCGCCATAACCCCATCACCGCCACCGCATAAACCCTAACGCCGGCAGGAGGAAACACTAGCGCCGCCATACATTGCCACCGCGGAAACCCTAACGCCGGCACGACGACAGCGGCTCAACCCTAACAACGCCGCCGCCGCCGCCCCCATAACCCCATCACCGTCACCGCCCTCACGACAACCACCACCACTCGCCCTCACCCACTCTCTTACAGTCACTCGCTTGATCTCTCGGCTGCGCCCACCACACAACTGCCGCCGTCGCCGACCAAGAACGGTCTCAGGTGTTGTGCCGCCACCAAACCACCACCGGCAACCTGCAAATCGGGATTTATTACCGGTATAACCGGTTGTAAGTCAAATATTTCCTAAAACCAACAACAAATCAGTAACATGAGGGGTTTTATGGTAAAAAATAACATGGAGGGACTAAATCGCTAAAAATTGGAAAACATGATGGTTTTTTTCATAATAAACCCTTGTTAATATTACATTGTTGTTTTTTATTAATAATTATTCAACCATAATTTTAAATTAATTTTGAATGAAAAATGTAACATAGCCGTCAAATATCTCATTCATTCATTTGAGGTATTACATTAATAATTTTTAGAAAAGATAGTTTTCACAATTTAAGCAATTAATTAAACAAATTTGATTTAGAAAATACGAAAACCAATTAATTGTTAGATATGCATAAATAGAAATTTGACTTGGTAATCACCATATAAATGGGTCAATATGGATCCACATAAAAAGGATAATACACAAATCAACACATCATGATTATTATCAACTGATCAGTAGTTGGGTGACATCAAGTGAACACGTCAATCCGAACACACCAATCCTATCCCGACACGGGGATGCATAATTATTTATTTACTCACCAAAAATAACAACAATTTTATATTATTTGATGGATAATAATGACATGTTTTAAAAGTTATCAATAATATTAACAACTTTTCTTTTTGTCATCAATAATAACAATTGTTAACATGATGAATTGTTTACCCGGTCAACATTGCTATAATTGATAATAATGAAAAGTTGTTATTATTGATAACTTTTTTAATCATTTTTTGTTTTTTTTTATTTGAATTATGTTTTGTTATTTTGTTTGGTGAACAACCCACATATTACTCATTTATATAAAGACTGATTTATATAAGTTTAGTTGTATTGAGTTGAACTTTTTTTAGACTTTTTGTACGATTATTTGATCTCGTAACTTCGTAATCTAAATATCCGAAATCTTTTATTCTCGTAGTTGAATTATCAAACTCAAATGTTTTATCCGTAACCTGTCGTTTCTATTTCATCTTTTAATTACCACTTTCAACAGCAAACAAAATTAAGTAATTAACACAAAGCATACATTTAGGAGAATTACAAAGTTGATTACGATGACGTTATGTATTGTAACACAAAAAAATCATATTAATAATTATAATAAGTCAATAAATAATCGATGAAATAAGTTTATAGATTTGGCAAAATTTAAAAAGATGATCAAAGATTTTTAGGATTTTCAAAACTCATCTAAGATCATTGAGTAATAATATAACAAAAAACATTAATATTCTTAACAATTTTGGTATTTATGTATACTTATAATTATAAATAACTTACAACAAACTAGCTGCAACAACATAATGAATCAAATAATTATAGCAACAAGTTTATACTTTTCTTTAAGCAAATAATAGCAAATGAAAAAGTGTTAAAATAAGGTTCGTGTAGCAACCAACATCTTGCTGGTGTCATTTATTCCGACTATTCAAAGCCCATAACACGTTTTCCCTCTCACATTCATATATTTAGATTAAATAACATTTGATTGAGTTATCGAGCCACATTTAAATTGTTTTGTTGTACATCCATCTTATAAGTCATATATATAAACATGCACATACATGCATGTCGATTTAATTTCAATTTGGTGGCAATAAATATATTTGTTACTTAATTAGTTTCCATTGGTGAAGTAATTTTCAATAATATATTAATTATCCATCACTTCTCTTATTATTATCTATAAACTTATTTCATCAATTATTTATTTTCTTATTATAATTATTAATGTGATTATTTAATGTCATAATATATAACATCATTATTGTAATCAACTTTGTAATTCTCATAAATGTATGATTTATTTTTTTTGAACAGCAAAGAGTAAACTAGCCGGGAGCTTCGGCGAAGCCATCACCCCCGAACTAGAAAACCCAAAATTATATATAATATATATAAAGGAATAAAACTAGCAAGCAGCTAGCAAGAATACACGAACAAATACAAAGAAATTTAAAGCAAGGATAAAGGACTCGAGCACCATAACGACCACAACAACGGCTTACACTTTGCTCTAAATTTAAGCCAAGTAAACAGATTGGCTTGAAGTTCATCCTTAATCCACGAAGCAGAAGGATTCACACCATTGAATACCAAATTATTCCTCGCCTTCCAAATAAACCAAACTAGGCCCCCAATTGCTACTTCAAAGAATTTCCTTTTCTTCAAAGTATTTCCAGATTCCAGCACCAAATCCAGTAAATTATCCAGAGACTGGTGCTGAGAAATCGAGATCTCACACCACGTCAGAAACCATCGCCATAACTCCTTACTAATTGGGCAAAGATATAATAAGTGTTCCACCGTTTCTTCCTCCTGATTACAAAGAGGACAGCTCACCTCAGGCATAATAATCCCTCTTGAAGACAGATTACATCTGGTCGGAATTCTTCTTAGGAGGAGTTTCCAAACAAAACAATTTATTCTAGGTGGCAACCAATTATTCCAAAAGCAGTTATTAATTTCTCCTTCATTAGAAAAACTATCAATTAACTCCCTAAGAGATTTAACTGAAAATTCCCCTGAATTGTCACCGTTCCATTTCCAACCATCACTCCCAGCTGATAACATCACCCCACTAAGAAAGTCTTCCAGTTCAGCAACTCTCCTTCCTAGGCCTACTGCCTGAATATCAACCTTCCAAACCCACGAAAATGAAAACAACCCATCTTGATTTTGAACCACCCTCATATTCACAGTGCACAGATTATCTATTTCTACAACATACAAATCAGGAAAGACACAACAAAGTGGAGCATTACCCCACCAATTATCTCTCCAGAATTTTGTCTTCCCTCCATCTCTAATTAATCGAGAGAAAAGATCATCAAGATTGATATTATAAGACGAGAGGGACAAACCTGAATTTACAATATTCAGCCAAGTTCCATTGCATCTTCTATTTGCCATACTGCTTGCTTCATCACCTTCTGATTTGTGAATGGCAATGATTACCTCTTTCCATAAAGCATTGTCTTCAAGTCTAAACCTCCACCACCATTTAGTTAGAAGAGCTAAATTTGCTGCTTTCAAAGAACCAATACCCAGACCCCCATACTTTTTAGGAGCAGTAGCTTTCTTCCAATTGACCCACGAGATCTTAGGATTTCCTGTTGAAGAGGTACCCCAGATGAATCGCCTACGAAGTTTGTCAATCGATTCTATAACCTTCAAGGGAGCCTTATACAATGACATAAAATAAAGAGGCAAGCTTCCAAGAATGGATTTGCACAACGTTACCCTCCCCCCAAAAGATATGTTCTTTGCCTTCCACAAAGATAATTTAGCTTTGATTTTATCTATCACTGGAGTCCAATATTTCGTCAAGCCCATATTAGCCCCAATGGTAAGTCCCAAATAATTGAAAGGAGTTTTAGCCTCACCACACCTTATATGCATTGCAAACTGTTGAACTTCGCTTTCATTAACGCCAATTCCATAAACCCTGCTTTTAGAATAGTTAACTTTAAGCCCAGATGCAAGATAAAAACAGTTGAGTATCCGTTTGAGATTCAAAATATTCAATAAATCCCATTTCCCTATAAACAAGACATCGTCAGCAAAGAGCAAATGAGACAGCTCCGGCTATGATTTATGTTAATTACTTATTTTTGTTTGATATTGAAGTTGGTAAGATGAAATAAAGACGATAGGTTGCGGATAAAACATTAAGTTTGATGATTCAACTACGAGAATAAAAGATCACGGAATTACGAAGTTATGAAATCAAATAATCGTCCAAAAAAAACTTGAAAGTTCAACTCAATACAATTAAAACTTATATAATTCAATATTTGTATAAATGAATAATGTGTGGGTTGTTCTCCTAACAAAAAGGCTAAACATAATTCAAATAAAAAACAAAATATATATATTTTTAGAAATTATTAATAATAAAAACAACTTTTATTGAACGGTGACATGTAAACAAGTTATCAGGTCAACAATTATTATTTTTGATAACAAAAAAATGTTGTTACTGTTATTGATAACTTTTAAAAAATATTTTCTTTAAAACAAATAATAAAATTGTTTTTTTTTATTTTTTTCTTCTGGTGATTAGCGCTAAGCTAAAGTTTGGGTTGCTAAATGATTATGGACTTGAAAAGGGTAAAGGATTCAAGTTAACAAGTTAAAAGATTTCAGGCCCAAATGTGTAGGAGAGCAACCATCAAGGTTTTGATTGTAAATTTGATAGAGGTCGTAAAACCCTAAAACCTAAATTAACCCTAAAACCTCTCTTGAATGCGATGTCATTTCTCTGTTCAGAATTATGATGATGATGTTCCTTCGATCTTGTAATATACCATCAAGATGTTGCATCTCATTTTCTAGGGTTTTGTTTTACTCCACGGAAGCAAGCATCATCCAGCAGCCAAAACAAAGTTCTAAGAATGACAATCTGTATAGTAGGATTTCACCCGTCGGGGATCCTAAAGCTTCGATAATACCGATACTCGAACAGTGGGAAAAGGAAGGTAAATCCATTAGAATCCAACAAATCATTGTCATAATCAAAAGCCTTCGGAAGTTCAATCGATACACCCACGCTCTTCAGGTCCGTGTATAATGTTAGCTTTTGCAAAGTTCACGAATCTTAAACTTTTTTTTAACTTCACTTCGTATATAAATATTGATTTTAGATTATGAAAATATTGTATCTGGTTCTAAAGTTTCATCGAGATTCAAGCCTATTACTTTCTAATCAAATTTGGTTATTTATGTCTAAAAGTTCATGTTCTGCTGCCGATGATGATTTATATTCAGAATGGGGTTTATAGTTTATCTTATAATTTGACATTAAAAATATCAAATGTGGATTGTTTTTAGATCTAGGTGGTAATAATCAGAGAAACAATTATGCTTTTTTTTTTTTTTTTGAATTTATCGTTGTGGTTATTTTTATACGTAAAGCCCGCTAATATAATCTGTCTGTTGTAAGCTATAGTTGGAACATATGGACTTGTTTTACTTTTAAGTCAAATAATACTGAATAAGGCTTTTATTATGGACCTGCTTTATCTAAACTCTAAAGGGACCCAATTGTGCAGCGTAGGAAGTATGGTCTAAGAGTACATACTAATTAATAGATCAGTAATTTTCTTATGAGATGTTCAATATTTTTTTTTTTTATTGGAGTACATCTTTTATTGTCATAATTATTGATGGCTTTTGTGTTAATTCATGGAGTCTGGTCTGCCCTTGGGCCTCACTACCACTGCGGAGACTTACTGACTTAGCCATGGGTCTTACGTGACATGTTACTTTTTTGTTATGCATGGGTCTTATGTGATATGTTACTTTTTTATTATGAATAGATCTCGTTGTATCTCTGTAACCCTAAGCAGAAAAGCAATGATGATATCTCTCTCATTCGCCGTAGATGTAGCACGATTACTCTGATCGTGCCAGTGAAGTGTGAACTATGTAAATCTTCGTGTTCTTATTTTTTGCATCGTTTATTGTTCTTAATCCAACAATTTTATCATTGTTAACAAAGGGTGTATTAGAATTTAGACATGTAACTAATAGAGTAATAGTTAAAGATTTATGGTGAAATGGTGCAGTAGTTAGTAGGCAATTATCTGTAGTTTTAATCTTTTTATACACAAAGACAATAGGTACTGAAACAAACACAACGAAATAGAAGCAGCAAGAGAACAACCAAAGATCAGAAAAATCTTAGTTATAGAAAATAATCATTAAGCAATAGTTTGCACAAAGAAGATTCCTGAATATATTGTGGATTCAAGTGTCATGTGGATAAAATTCAAATGAGCCAATCCCACAATCAGACCTATATGAGCCACAATGTAATGTATGCTTTGTTAGCCATTTGTCTTGGTTTCAGGGGATTAGTGCTTATTAGTTGTCATTGAGTGTAGAGAATTTGTTAACTTTTATTTGAAATATTACTTCTAAATTTGTAAAAGCTACTTGTTGGGAAATCAGAAACAAAATTCAGAACTGAAACCAAGAACTCAACAAATTCAAAACCCCAAATGTGAATCAAGAAAGAAAGAATTCAAATTCACTTTCAAATATGGGTTATATGACTACAATTTGAGTTATTGTCCTCATTAACCCATAAGACTATTTATATGATAAACTACAAAACTAACCAAGACTAACTCTAATCAAACTAATAGGGAATTACACTAAACCCCCTGAACTAATACAACAAATTCAAGTCACTATTGTTACACTAATCGCCTAATATTAGTCAAATCTATACAAGATCATTGGAACTTATTGAACCAAGGCTTAAGCTGGCCATCCTAGTTGATTCCCTACAAGCCTTCCTTTTTTTCACCTGATTTTAAGCCTTGAACTGGCGCAGCTCAGGCTCAACCTGGCTCAAATTCGCAACTACAAGTACAAACTCAACTCTTATTTTTGTAGCTTAAGCTAATTGGAGCTTTCTAGTTTTCTTAACAGATATATAACCATTACACTGACATATATCCTGAGTTGTTCCACCCAAACTCCATGTAGAAAGGTCACTTCCCACCAATATATGATTCCAAGTTTTGCTTAAATCAACGAAGTTCTAAATTGGGTGAAGGTATATAACACTATGAATCATGGTCTCCGGGAGTGGGCAAGTGATGCAATGCTAGGTGTTTTTGGTTTACACTTATGAGATAAACAGTTGCAACAAGTTCAATTTAGGAGTTAGCAAAGTCTCTGACCATCTGTGGTATTCTGTAGTTCAAGTTTACCACTTAGAGAACTATTGTTGTTGTATAAGGACTATAACATTAACTTTAAGTGTGTTGTTTAATGATGTGTCAAAGATGGTTTCTGTACTTAATTGTTAACTGACTAAATATTTGTTTGGTGCCTTAAGGCGTCTTCAAAAGAGAAAACCAGAACACTCTATTTCTGCCAACCTTTCTTGATCGTCAATCATAGTTATTCATAGAAATGTATAGATTGTCTAATTTCATCGATAAAAATGTTTTAAATGTTTTGCTACCCATCCATTGTGCTGCAGCTTTCAGAATGGATGTCTAACAGAAAGGGCAAACTACAACCACCGGGTGTTGCAGTTCATTTGGATTTAGTATCAAGAGTTCAAGGGCTAGAAGAAGCAGAGAAGTATTTCCATAGCATGCCAAATGATGTTAAGAATCTTCAAGTTTACGGTGCTCTTCTTAATTGTTATTGCACCACTAAATCAATCGACAAAGCAGAGGCTACTGCAGAAAAGATGAGGCAGACGGGGATGATGACAACACTTTCTTACAACTCTATGCTGAACCTATACAAGAAAATCGGAGATGATGAAAAGCTAGACAAAATATATCAGGAAATGTTAGAGATGGGTGTTCCTTGTGATAAACAAACGTACTACATCCGGTTAAGTGCCTATGCTGCTGCTTCTGATCTTGAGAGAATGGAAAGAGTTCTTAAGGACATGGAAGGAAGTTCTGGCCTGAATGTGGACTGGAATGCTTACATTATTGCATCTGGTGGGTATCTCAAATCTGGCTTACCAGATAAGGCATTGGAGATGCTGAAAAAGTCGGAGGAGCATATGCGTGGAAACACAAAAGGGGTAGCTTGGGAAATTCTTCTTCGTATGTATGCCTCTCTTGGTAAAAATGAGGATGTGTATAGAATATGGAATTTATACAAAACCTCATGGAGAAAAGTATACAACCGGGGTTATTCTTCTGTGATTGGTGCATTGGTGAAGTTAGATGACATTGATGGAGCAGAAAAACTGTTGGCCGAATGGGAATCTGAAAACTTGTCTTTCGATTTCAGAATACCTAACATGCTTATTAAAGCTTACTGCATGAAGGGTCTTTTGGCGAAGGCTGAAGCATACGTCGACCGAGTTGTAGGTATGAAGAAGCAACCTCCAGCAAGCACATGGGCTTTCTTCGTGACAGCATATACAAGATCGAATGAAATGGAGAAGGCAGTGGAAATGCTGAAAAAGTGTGTGGGTGCTGCAGATAAGCGTGGGGGTAAACTGGATGAAGATACTTATAAAGCATGTATGGAATACTTGAAAGGAAAGGGTGATATGGATGAGAGAATTCATCTCCCAAAGACATTTATTGCAAAATCTTTAGACGGTGAATCTCAGGAGTTTGAAGAAATTGAAGAGAGTCATCAGTAATGAGAAGATGTTCATTCTTGAGTTGTTTTGTGTAATAAGTGGTAGTTGTCATCATCGTAATTTACTGTCAGTCAACCATGGAGTTGATGTTCATGTGCAAGTAAAAGACTTAGCTAGGAATCGGAATTGAGTCCATATTCTTTAACTCCAAGGACCAAAGCCATCATCAATTTATGCAGAATTCTTCATTGTTTTCGTCTAGCTTTAGGATTAAAGGTTGTTTGGAGTTGGTGTTAGTAATGCATTCAATGCAACATGGGTCTTTCATGGGCTCTATGTTCCTCATAATGGACCGAAGTTTTGAAGTTAATTACAAGAACGGGCCAGGAAATCGAACTCTTCGTTGGTGTTTCGAAGTGACGATTCAAGGTAACTAATTATGTTTATTGTTTATGTTAATCACTTGAGAATGATTATCTAATGCTTTCGGGTTGATTCCGTAAGTTACCCATGTCAAGTTGTGTTTATAAATTTCGTAGTTTCAAAACACAAGTTTGATGTCAATTTCGGTTTCGTTTTAGATTAAACCCCATAATATATATGAACTCTAAATTTTCGGTTCTTTCACATAATCTATTAAGGTTTCTGGATATTTTGTTTCGGTATCGGTCTGGGTACCGAGCTCATCCCTAGCTCAATGGTAGCATCTTGGAAGCGTTTCATGTGTTGCTATTTACTCTATCTTGGTCTACGTGGAATCTTAGGAACTCTAGGGTTTTCCGTTCGAAGTTGGCGGTAGGTCTAATTTATTTTTCGTATCTCAAAGTAAGTCATTCTTCTGAATAAATTACCGAGGTAAGCTCAAAAGGAAACTTAATTGGTGTAGTTGATTCTTCGATCCACTTTTGAAGTCTTCAATCTAGTCTTGTGTGGTAGTTTTGTTGGATGTAATTGATAGTTGTTTTTCCGATTACTATTCGTGGTTGTATTATTGGTCTTTAGCAACTTGTTAGAGTTCCTTTTTTGGTTTATAAAAATTTGTGTTAGTCAAAAAAAGATACAAAAGGACAGAAAGTAAGTAGCTGGAGAAAACAAAGGCACAAGAAGGAGAGATGGATGTTTGCCTGTTTGGCAGTTTGTTGTTATGGCTCCAGACAAAGGTAAATCGAAGTCGATGGTTACCCTGGCCAGCCCGGCCCGGCCCATCTAGAAATTCCGAGGAACATTTTTGTTTATCTGAATTCTATTTCCTCTGTGCAAATATTTTTTTCATTGAAAACATGTTGAAACTTTTATTACCTTCTAACACGCTGGTCGTCATTACAAATTTACAATTCATAACATACATGAATAGGAAAGAAACATGGATTGTAACGGAATGCATATAAACTGCGCACGGTTGGTCCAATCATTTTTTGACCCAAGACAAAAGACACTTTAAATATACACTTATTCAAAATAAGCAAATTTCATATATATATATATATATAGGGAGGTTCAATGGAAAACCACCATGTACCGGAAAACTTGTGAAAACCGCAATGCACCACCACAAATGCATCAAATTCCCCGCGTGATGCATCAAATTTCCCGCGTGATGCATCAAAATCTAGCGTGATGCATCACCTTATTTACGATCATGCCACCACGTTTTTCATGAAATGCACCAAATCGGACGGTATGTGTAGGTTTCCATAGTTTTCACGTGCATAGTGGTTTTCCATTGAACCCACCCCTATATATATATATATATATATATATATATATATATATATATATATATATATATATATATATATATATATATATAATTAGATAATGTTAAAATAAAAAACTTTACAAGCCAATAACCATGTTCAATCGTCAATAGGTCTAAGGGTATGTTTGTTTGTGACTTAATCAAGCTTAATAGGCTAATTGATTTAATAAGTTATTAATCAAGGATTATTTGTTTGTGACTTAAAAAAAATATTCGGTCAGACGATGGGATAAGTCTCATGACCCTTGTATTCCAGATTCAGACCACCATTTTCCATAAATCCCCTTCTTTTATTTTTCCTTCCCGATAAAATTAACCAACATGCTGGAACACTAATCTCTCTGCCTTCATGCCAATTTTGTTTAGTTGTTTTTTAAGTGATCCACCTATCTTCCAAAAAGCATCACTGTGCGGTGGTTTGCATATGTGTGTGTATGTAATGTTTCGCATGTGTGTTTATAATTTTTTTTTTGTAGATTGTTTTTTTTTTTTTTTTTCCAATTAAACTGTTTATTTGGTTTTCTTGAATTTGGGTTCTTGATTTTGGATTTTGACATTCTGCACACTGTTGCGATCCTTTGAAAAAAGTCAAATAATGTGAATTTGAATTGTGTTTTTTAAAGGATCTTTGTTTTTTGAAACTTGGCTTATTTTCTTGTTGGCATTTATGTTTCGTTAGCAATTATTTTTTAATTTTGTTTATAAATAATTAAGGAATTTTAGTTTCAATATGTTGTCATTTTATGTGGCAATATGTTTGTGATGTGATTTGGTAATATAACTTTATATTTGTTGTAAAAAAGATTTCTAAACTAAATGGTACATATGTAATTTTATTTTATTCAGATAGTTGATTCAGCATATAAAACAAACAATAATTGTTTATGTCAAATCAGATTACTTAATTCAGTCAGACAACTTACTTAATTCAGTCAGACAACTTAATTCAGACAGAACTTAATAGAAATATCAAACAAACAACCCTTAACTCCTTAAGTATATAAAAGTTTTTGCTAGAATAAGCCCTTATGATTGATGGGTATTAGGTAATTGTCAATGTCACTCTTGTTCTTGTTCAGGACCAGCCTTAATTGCTCTTGTTTTAACAAAAAAGAGAAAATATAGTCTAGTACACGTCTCTTGAAATGGCGTATGGGATGATATATCTAGCATAACAACCCAAACACTACTTGCACAATAAGTGACAAACATTAACATTTCAAATTGAAACGTTTTCGTTTTCTTATCTCATGTATGTCTCTCTTTCGTAGTATTTTTTTTATATACTTATATCAATATGTTGTGTTGGATGTAATTACAATGTCCGTATATTATAAGTTAACGGCATTGTTAGGTAAATAGTAAATCATTAGGTTGTAACCCACGCGTTGCAGAGGAATCATAAATTGTATTTTTATAAATATATTACTTTAAAATAATAATATAACATTAACTACCGATCGTGATCTTCATCCAAAAATCACTCTTTGCTTTCGATCTAAGTTTATAAATGGAAAGAATGTGATTGATCAACCAATAAAATAATAAAAAATATGTCATTTTAAAAATAGTTGAGACGAAAAATAATTTTATGTTCAAAGTGGAACCTTGGAATATAGAAAAAAAAAAGAATGTGATCATAATGATATATTCGTCTTTTTGTATAATATATCAAACGTTATAACACAATAACAAAAAAAAATGATTTATAATATATAATATAAAATAATTAGTCAGCTGCATAACTACTCGCCTAATAAAGAAATAGTTTCGACGATAACAAATTTTATATCATAATGTCGAAAAAATAATGCGATCATAAAAATATATTCAAATTTTAATAAAATATAATATACTAGAAGTTATCACTATAAAAATAAAATTGTTATAATGTTATGTATAAAGTAAAAAAAAAAAGTCAGTCGTTTACCTGCCAGCAAGCTAACCTTACTATTCAATGAACGATGAAAGAGTGCGACTGACCAATCAACTAATTAATAAAAAGAATTTTGTCATTTTAAAATAGCTGAGAGAAATACAATTTTATGTTAAAATGTAGATAAAAGGAAAGCGATCATAGTGATATATTTGAATTTTTATAAAATATAATATATCAAACGTTATAATATAAAAACAAAACAATAATATATTATATGAAATAAAAAATTTAGTCAGCTTCGTACATGACTGCTTAATGAAAAAAGTTTTGATGATAATAAATTTTATATGAAATGTAGTTAAAAACAATGCGATCATAATGATATATTCAAATTTTTTGTAAAATATGATATATCAAAAGTTACTATTGAAAAACAAAAAGGTTATATATTACATATTAAGTAATAAGATAAGTCAGTTGCTTACCTGACTGCTTGAGCTGCCTAGCAACCTGATTTACTGTTCTATGAACAGTAAACATAGGTTTATAATAGATATATTTATATATAATATATGATTTGACGATGATAGTTATTTAAGTTTTTAACATTATTTGTAAACTTGTTTATCTTAACCAAAGCAAATTCCAAACATTATTTTTACAATGAAATGTTTAAAACAACACATATACATAATAAAAGTAGTCATCATGACGGCAGACCAGTGGCTTGAAACATGAAATTTATAATGAAAGTATTTCATATGGTTCGTCAGAATCCTAGAAAAAAAGGAAAGGAATCTAGTTATACATAATTCATATGTTTCGTTCAATTATTAAAAGAAAGTGGATTCTTTTAAAATTATGGTTTTCTAAAGAATAAAATAATGTCAATCATTTACCTCTACGAATGGAATTTAATTCCTTTTGACGAGTGAACATGATTGATTACAAAAATGTCTTTGACCCAAAACCCCGTCATACTCTACCTCCATCCCATCCTATCTATCCTATCCGAACAGGCGATCATACCTTGTCCATATTACCATACCCACCTAATGTCCCCTACCAATCTCACCCTTACCATCCCATCTCATCTGAACACCAAATCTTACCCTGTGTGTCCGACCCTACTTGTTATGTTCACCATACCTTTATCTACCTACATACTCACTCATCTCACCCTCTATTCACCAATACGGCAATACCCATTCAACCCTTACCCACCCACACACCATATAAAACGTAATTTATTATTTTTACAGTTTTATAATTTATATGTAATTTATGCAAAAAGAAAATGATAATAAGAAAATTAAAAAGGATATTTTTTTCATTTGACCTTATTCGATTATAATTCCTTTGACAGATTAATAAATCACAAATAAAATTTGATTCCAAAATTACTTTTAGCCAACCTAACATGCTTCGGATTCAATTCTAATTTTCTGACGTATTCCAATATTTTCTGAAGGGTTAACAACATATTTATGCAACAACGATTTCACTTTTTATCAATTTATGCAACGAAATCATTTTTAGCATAATTTATGCAATGACGTTTGAATTTGTTATCAGAAAATGCAATGACGTTTTCCCTCTTTTACCAACTTATGCAATGAAATTATTTTTAACAAGATTTATGCAACAATGTTTGAAGTTGTTATCAAAGTATGCAACATTTAATCTACTTATTTATCTGGTAATATTAATTTGTTGTACATCACTTAAAATCTTAAGTGACACAACTACGTATAAAAAAAGTCGTATCGCCATCTTTGTTAATATAGTATGAGTTGGATGAAAAACTTATCTGATTTCAATACGAGAGTTTGTTTCTATTGGTTTATTTAAAACTCATTCATACCCAGGTTAAAAGGGTCTTGTTCGTTTCCGGTTAAAAACTACAAATACTTAACAAGGTTTATTGTCAGATAATTGAGGATAAATATGAGGATTCATGATTAAACGCTTATTACAAATGATTAATTTTTAATTTACGAATTTGATTGTCGTTAACCATAAACAGTTAACATTTACAACATAATTAGGTGATTGTTTAATGTAAATGCTAAATTTTTACAACATAGATTGATCTCATTAAATTGTTGTTTCTAATCTTCACGGTTATCCCAAATTACCTGCCGATGATTTCTATTGAAATAACTACAGTTAACGATAATGAAATTTTAAAAATAGGGATGAAAGGACAAATTTTCAGCCCGACTCACTACTATCACTAATCGAAATAAAATAAAGATTACAGTTTTTAGTCATGACAAATAATGGATTTTGCAGCATAACCCTTATTTTATGAAGGAATTGAATTTGGTGACGTGAACTTTTTTACACGTAGATGTGTTCATCTAGATTTTTTCGTATGTACAATAAATCAATAGATAATCTGGTAAATAGGTAAATTACGTTGCATATTTGTGTAATCAGTTCAAACATTATTGCATAAATCGTATTAAATATGATTTTATTGCATTACTTAGTAAAAATAGAAAACATTGTTGCATTTTTTGATAAAAAGTTCAAACATCATTGCATAAATTGTGATAAAAGCAATTTCATTGCATAAATTGATAAAATATGGAAACGTCGTTGCATAAAAATGTAGTTAACCCTTTTCTGAAACATAAGCAAACACCATCGATCTAAACCATACATTTATCTTCTCTATGTTGGTCGTGAGACTGGTCGATAAGAACCCCTCAAAAGGTTACCTTGTTTTTTTTATTTATAGAAGTGTTGTTTCAATAATTTTATTAATTTCTAGTTCACATGGATTTATTCGAAATAATATATAATGTAGTAAGATATTGATCAAATCTTATAAAAATATTATTATTTATAAAAAGTTTTAGAAAGAAATTATAAGAAAACTGAATCATTTACTCGACTAGTTTACAAAGAGTCATGTTATTATATATACACTCTCATTCCTTAAAAAGACTCAACAATCCTTACTTTAAAGGGCTAAAGCCGTACAATTGCAGTGTACTTTTTAAGGTGTATCGATATAGTACGTGTACTTTTTATATTGTTAATATGATACATTTACCTTTTTATGATCAATTATTTCGTCTAGTTTTGCGCAGTTGTGGGAGAATCGTCGGTACGAACTTGTTCACCGTTGGATTTGCGTGAAATTTGAGGAGAAGCTTCGCAACAAATAATTCTTCGATCTGGACGTTGGAGATCGTCATTAGAGATTTCTACAGAGGTCTGTAAGTGTTTGAAGTTGGCTGTGCTGTGTGATTTCTCCTACCAGATTATCACAAGGACGAGAGAGTGTATTTGATGCTTCAATTATGGAAATTTGAACATTAACAAAAAGAGAAATCCACTCTTAACGAGTATAGTCAATAACTGGTTACCAAATGTATCATACTTGTATGAAAAAATGTAGTACACGTATCAAATTTGAACGATTCAAAAAGTACACGTGTAATATGAATAATTAAAATAGTACACGTACCATATCGATACATTTTAAAAAGTACACAACTATTCTACGGCTTTAACCCTACTTTTAATTAGTAAAACGAAAAAAAATTAGTCAAAATAGTAACAAATAAAAATATTATACAAAATGTACTCAACTGAGCGATGACAATGTTTTAAATTGTTTTTCCCTCAAGAAAAATACATCATGATTTTGATAATATTTTTACAATCGTATCAATACCTTACAAAATTCTTTCTTAGTTAATAAGTATATTTGCTTGACCTTATTATAAATAAATAACAAATTTATTAGATATTTAATTAGAATGAATACAAAAAATTTAAAATGTAGATTAAATATTTAACTCTAACTTATTATACTATTATATTTGTATAAGTATTTAAACACAAACATTTAAATTAGATTATAAACTTTTTCGTTTGTTGTGAACTTATAATACTTATATTATTTGTGATATAGGTTTGAAATTCCATCAAGTATATATTTGCAGTAATATATTTTATTTTGATGACTTATTGAAATAACTTCTTTTGATTATATATGTATTATGTTGCATTTGCTTTTTTACTATTTAAGAAAAAATTATCTATTCGTAATTAATTAACTTTTATCAATGACCGGTAAAATTAATTTACTATTATATTCAATAGAAGCTCAACTGAAAGATTTTAATTTAATATTTACGATTACATTTCTACATATATGATTTTGGTAATTTTAAATTATGTAGATTATGAAAGACAATAAAAGTATGATAATGGCATAAAATGACTAAAATATATAAAATAGATTTTTTAGAAGAGGGTAAAATATGAAATCAATTTTTGAAGGAGTATGAATAGTTCCTTCAAATATGAATGAACTTTTCAATGCTTAAAAAAAATCTTCTGTTTAAAATACCTGGAATGGAGTTTTTGTTCTTCAAAGTTCATATTTGAAGAAAAATACAGTTTTAAAGAAGCCATTGGAGATGACCCTCCCATCCCCCAAAAATTTTTCATAAATGGAGCAAAAAACCATTGCTCCAAACTCTAAAGTCTAGTTTGACTCAAAGAATGAAACTTAAAGGAATAGAAAAATTTTTACTGTGTATTTGATATCTTTGATTACTGTTGGAAAAAAGTGTAAATTTTTCAAAGGAAAAAGTGTATTTTCCATGTTTTTGGACCAAATATAATTATATATAGTTGTGAGATATATAATTAATATTTTATGGGTGTGTATTCTCCTTGAAGAGAGGATTACAATGATATGAAGAACGTCCAAAACGGAGCTAAGATGAATGAGATATCGATGCTCAAAGATTGGTGTTTGATGTGGGAAAATGCAAGTTAAAAGTGTGAAAACTTGTCCCACATAGGAAGATGGACCAAACCATGAGTGGTTTATAATGAGGAGCCTTGATAAGCATGACAAGTTACTCCAAGACAAAACTTGGGTCCAAACAATAGCAAATCATTAAACTTGTGTGCACTCGCATCTGCCTCGTACTTTGTATATGGTATTTTTTTTTTTTTGTGCGAGCCGAGTTCGTGTCTTGAACGAATCTAGACATTGAAATGGTTTAATGATAGAATTATTATATTTAATTATTAATAAAAAATATATTTTTATTACAATTAAATATAATTAATTTGTTGTTACAACTCATGGTTTAATGATAGAATTATTATATTTAATTATTAATAAAAAAATGGTTTATTATTATTATTACAATTGAATATAATTAAGTTGTTGTTACAACTCATCTCCTATAAAAGGGATGGAGATGCAAACACCAAAACACACATTTTGATATACTTGAAACACTTGGAAAACACTTTGTATTCTTGAAACTTTTTGCACTTTAACGGCAAGACGTTGCTGCTTCCAAGAACGAAGAACACCTTCAATTCACGTGATTTTTCAGGCAAGTTGTTTACCTCTGGCAGTACACGCTGCTTTGGCTGTTGTACCCTGGGAAACAGACTTCGAATCTGTTTTAAGAGAATCGTGTCAAACACGAGACTCAGCCTTTATTTTTCCGTATTGTAATTTACTTTTCCGTATTATTATTTCTTTTACTTGTAATTTTAATTTCAGTACTTTATTTATTTCCGTGTATTGTAATTTCATTTTTGAATTGTAATTCGTAATATATTTCTTATATTTTATAATTGGTATCGGGCACAATATTCATACAATTACAAAATGATAATTAACATTTTGTTTACATTCCATCAAATTTTATGAATTAAAGAGTTCATCATTTCTTACTATATATTTATAATGGAATTAAGATTTCTAACATTGCACAACTCGTATTTTTTTTTTTTTTTGTCAATCTTAAACACAATTTCATACGTCAATCCAGAAACAAAATGTATACTAAAACTAAATTCCATTTCGCGTGATAAACGGAACCTAAAATTTAATGAAAAATTAAATTTGGAGAAAAGGTTCGTTACCATAGACTTGATAAATAGAGGAAAGATTGGAGTACAAAAGTATTACTAATTCTTTATAGATTAGATTAAGTAGTGCCCACATTACCTCAAATGTCAAATCTGGACCATATATATGTATTATGTAATGTGTCCCTGACCCTGAAAGGATAGAAGGGGCATTTCTTATTTTTCCACTACGACTTCAAAGTCAACGATGACAATTGTTGACAACTACTTCTACTGCCAAAAACAAAAAACAAAAAAACAGATTGATTGATAACTATATATGATGCTTTTCATTCTTTTACCTTATAAATCCATTTCCACAATGAAGCAAGTGAATCTCCCATCTTCCAGCCAAAGGGACATACCAATCCAACGATACATTTCATAAGTAAGAAATGAAAATAAATAAACTTTATATAATCTTCTAATCCATGATATATAAGAGTGCACTGTTTCATTTTTTTTTTCTCAAATTTGTAGTGTTTGTTCGATTCTTTACATTTTGATAGAGAATTGAGTAAACGTTAAGAAAGAGATTTGAATTTTAACCTCATTTCTCATAGTTTATACTTTTATTCATTGTGATTCCACCATAAGAGTTCATAGCACCAAGTAAGATACCATTACCTAAAGGTAATTCCAATGATTGATCTAAAAATTCAAGCTTCATAAGTGTCGCAATATTTGTTAATCAACTAGCAAGATGCTTAATTGGTGACAAATTCTAACCGAAATGTTAGATGATAGTCAACCAATTCTACAAGATATATCCCTATAATTTATAAACAACCAAGGTCTTACAATCTAACTACCCATAACCTTGTACAAGTATACAGAAGTAAACGTAAAGAAGAATACATGCTTTTTTTTTTTCTTCCCTCGACGATCATTAAAATAAGATAAGGCATAACATCACACAACATAGTAAGAAAAAGCAAATGCGGCTCAGTGATCTATCAGCCTGCATTGTCTGCCTTCTAGCACGCTGAGTACTGATCCCCGCTAGATTGTATGAATTTGGATATGCAAATAGAGTAGGGTGTGAGTGCCCGAAAATCCTCTCGTACACAATCTCTCCAAGCATGCCAGTTGTTGGACTCGTTGGATTGATCATATTTGTCATGGTCATGCCACCAAGACCAGGCATGGCTATAGGCATTGGTGCTTGTTGATAGTTGCGATGGTTGAGTTGTTGAGCTGGGATGGTGTGGACACTACATCTGGGACTCGGGGGCCTACGCGGGATCGTGATGCCCAGATCCTGAGCTTTTTCTTCAGGTAAAGATTCTGCGGTTTGACCACGTCCATACAATGGGACTATAGTCTTTTGGGAGACTTCGCTTTTGCATACAGGGCATTGCACGTTTTTCTTGTCTGGGTATTCGGATGTTGTTCGCTGGTGATGGATCCATTTGTAAATGCAAGGCCAGCAGTAGAGGTGCCCGCATAGTGTTACCACCGGATCGTGGACAGTGTCTAGACAAATATTACAGTCAAAGCCACCCGAGGAACCATTTTCTGACTCCTCAACTGATTCATTTGAAGATTTCCACTTGTTCAGAGAGGCATCGTAATCCTTGTTAACAGTGTTTTCTGGCACTGAATGCTGGAGATATTGCTCCAAGGCCATTTGATTCGTATACGCAATTCTTGATTGATGGTATCTGAAACAGATGATAAGAAAGATTAGGATTTCAGTTTTTGTAAGTATCAATGAGAATCTTGATAAGCCAAATTTAGAACTTATTGTTACTATTCTCATACATAATGACAACCAACTTTCAGATAGATATAAAATAGTACATAAATGATGTGTATTTTGCCACTATGAAAACTAAAATTCACTACTGGTGGACAAATTGAGCAATTATTGCACCAAGGCTTGGTAGATAAGGTTTCCTTTTTCTTTTTTTAAATTTTGTCATTGATATTGAAATATATCAGGATAAGGTTACCACCAAACCCAATTGTTTTATACAATTGGATGATTGGATCGGTGAGTAAGAACAAATTCTTGAACTTTTTAACTTTAAGGAGCATATAATTAACTTAATGAAATTATCACTTAAAAAATACTATATTCTGCATTCAACAGTGTGTTGCTTAACCATTACTTCATCATCAAGCACTTTTTGTTATCTTCAAAACAAGAAAGATATAAAAATAAAAAGGCCCACGGATCGAACTCTATTTTTCTGTGATTGGCTTCTGATATATCACCAAAAGAGGACAGACAATTCAAAAATCACACAATCAATTAACGGAAAATATTGAAATAATCACAATTATCATCAAATTCGCGACGCTATCAAATGGTGGGTATTGTTCGTTCTCCTGATGCTTTTTGACCATTGCATCAAAAAGGGTCAACTTACACCAAGGGAAGGGATTGATCGTCCCCAGGATCCTTAGTTTACTAGTTAACAAAAGAAAATTTTGTATGAGCATCAAATCATCATACCCTACTATGATGAAAAAGAGAAGGCATTGGGATATTCGATTATTAAACATAACAAGATGAACGAAAACCCTAACATGGGCTAGAATTCACAATTAGGTATACAAAGATTTCATCGACCGTAATTCGTAGCAAAACTTTTCATCTTGTGTATATATGCATAGACGAGTTCACACAAAATCGTTATGCAGGCAGATTTTGAGAATCAAGAAAGAAAAAAAAAAAGATTTAGGGGTTTCGATCCATAGCTCTGTTTCAGAAATTAGCAAAGACAAATTAAACCCCATGGAATTGAAAAAGAACATGGAAGGAAAGATGGAGAGGGAGTAAAGCTTACCAGGAATTGAGAAAATTGGAGGCTGGGAATTCTTGAAATTGAAGAAGACGGTCCTGATTTGTGAATTTGTGGAGAAGAAAGGAAGCGTATGCGTGAGGAGATTGAAAGAGAGAGAGAGAGAGAGAACCATTGTTTTTACCAGAGAGATGTGATGTATATATAGAGATACCAAATTAAATTATGCTCCTCACCACGTCCACCAAATATATTTTTCAATAAATAACTTAATTAAATGTCTTAATACAGTTTTATTAACTTTTATCTATATCTGTATATATCTATTCAATTAAAACAATAAATAGATTGTCAATTAATATTTAACTAGATTGTCAATTGTTGTAACATTCATTTGACAGTGTGAATTGTAACTTTTTTGTTTAAATAATTAATTTCAATTAATTATGGTTACTATGTTTAGGGATCCTGTTAAAAACCTTAAATTAATAAAATCCTTTTCATTAATAATATACGACACTTGCAAAATGAAAATTTTGATTTCTATGGTTTGATATTTATTCCCGATAATGAAGAATTTCATATACATCTTTGTAAACTTTAAATATTACGCATATATCCTTACAAACTTTCTTATTACATATATATCCTTCTAATCTTTTAAATCTCACGTATATATCCAAATAATTATGTTCAATTTAATTTCATCGTTTAAAAAATATAAAAATATTATTTCTTAATTAATTTATTATTGAATTAATTTAAAAAATATATTTTTTATTTTTGTCATTTATTTTATTGGGATTTAATATGTTAGTTTTATCCTTCAGAAAAATTTAAATAATATTAAAGATTTAGAATGATATATACGTACTAAGGAATTTTGTAAGGATATATACGTAATATTTAAAGTTTACAAGAATATATATAAAATTCTCCCTATTAATAAAGCTAATAATTTATTGTATCTCAATTACGTATTGTTATTAATTATAAATTAATCTATAGATTTTACTATGTTGTTCTCATTCATTATATGTATATAATCTATAATATTTAAAGCTAATATTGAGTCAAATCTCTTTCATAATATTTTATAGTTTTGTACCATTTATTATCGAATTCTATAATTATTCTAAAATTCATAATTTTATAAAAAATATTTTTTATTGAAACAAATCTGTATATTAAACTGGTAAATAAACTAGTATATTAACAAAAGAAAATGTCTACTCGCTTAATCAAAAAACAATTCCCGTCTAATTCCACGTATAATTCTCCTTAATTAGTTATCTATTTATATTAAAATATTAAGTTAAGATATAATTAATTACTACCTAGTTTAACTATTATTAATAAAAAATAATCTTTTCAAAATGATTATAATAACTTTCATATTTAACTCTTAATTTTAGCTAATTAGACACTATTTTATACATTTAAAAGTAAAATGATACAGCATTTGTAATAGAATGTTTTATAAATTATTTAAAATGTGTGTTATGTAAAAATAAAATTTTGAATTTTTATTTTTTTACAGAATTCCAAATAACTTTCGTATTTAACTCCTAATTTTAACTAACTAGACACTATTATATTTATTTAAAAGTAAAAATAATGCAATATTTGTAATAAAATGTTTATAAATTATTTAAATTGTGTTTTATGTAAAAATAAAATTTTAAAAATTTATTTTTATATAGAAATCTAAAAGTAATAAGTTTTAAAAAGATGAGAAATTGTAATTATATTATTCATAAAAATATTTTGAATATCGTTAATAACAAGAAGAATAAAGTATGTAAATATGTTTGTAAAGATTTTTAATAAATATTTATTTATAAAATATCTCATAGGTAGATTAATAATTAGTTAATTTATATATACAACAAGTTAAGGTGGACAAATTGTTTTAAGTATGGTTTTCTATTGTTTTGTTTTCTAGACCATAATCTTTAAACTATAAACATATGAAAAGATCTATTTTACATCGTATTTCTTTCCTATAAACTAAAAACACGTGTAATTTATTTAATACTTTAGTTTTTTTTTTCCGTTTATGTTGATTGATCAAGTATAATTTGTTTAAGTTTTTTAATACTTGTGAATTGTTGGATTTTATTAAATGCTTATATGTACGTTTTGAATTTATTGTGTTGATGTTTTTAGATATTTTCTTTTTTATATATTAATGAAAGTTGAAATACATGTTTATATATTAATAAGATTCTTGATTTTTCAAAATTTTCTCTTGCTCATATGTTAAAGAAAGTTGAAATACATTTTATACATAAAACATAGATTTAACATACAAAAGAAACAGATATATTAAATCAGTATTCAGTAATCAGCGTCAATCACTTATCATATCAAAGACTTTTAATTTTTTAAGCTTTTGATTCGTAAACAAAAATAAAAATCTTTTTGCTGTTACATTGACAAATCTTTGGTAAAAAGAATTGCTCAAAATTGCAAACAACTTTTTTTTATTATAGCAATTTCGTAAATTTTGTCCAAATAAAGGAACCAACTTTTTGTTCATTCCCGATTATAGCATTTAACCGGTAAATAACAAAAATTAACTGGTAAAAAAAGGTTATACATAGGGTTTATTGTTTGAAATAACATACTTTTTATTTTTTTCTTTATGTGACAATCAGTTTTATTTTCTACCATTTAATATATTGTTTGAAATAACAACGTACTTATTGTTTAAATGCTATAATCGAAAGTAAACCATGAGTTGATTCCATTATTTGTGACAAAATTTACGATATTGTTATAATAAAAAAATTTAGAAAAGTTGCTTGTTATTTTTAGGAATTCCCTTTTAAAAAAAAACCTCATAGAAGCTCTCAAATGTATAACTGCAACTTTTTAAATGGGCATCTAATCAAAGAGATGGAATGAATAAATTGACAAACCAATAAAAGATGGGAAAGAATGAGATGAGATCAATGTCACTCTCATCTAAAATAAATAGTGTACATACAATACGACAATCCTTTATGTCGTTTCATGTTTGGTTGTAATAAGTTGGGTGGTAATCTTTAAGCTTTATGTTTAATTTATTAGATTGTTGTTTTCTTGTTTATAGCACTTTAATACATCTTACTTTCGACATGTCTTTATAATTAAACAAAAGACATGCCTCGATCGGTTTTTATAATAATTAGTTAAAGAGACAAATATAAATAAAAACTATTAAGATGGATTAATATGAAAAACTCTACACGAATATTTGGTACGTCACTATATACTTAGATTGAAATCGAACTACCTTGCCACATGTCACATCATAAGTGGAACGTGTTTACCTACCATGATCCTGTCTTGGTACACACATGTGCTATCGCCCAAGGCCCATACAAGTTTTATACCCAAAAATGATGAATCGGAATGCGCTCAAAGTATTGTGAAGTTCCGCCTTCGATTTGTCGTGGATGGACGCACATGACACGCCTCAGAATTTGAAAAATCAAGGAATGTGGCTGGTGCATGTGCGACTCTTCGATTGATGCGGACACTAAGACTTGAGTTAAAAAATTGTGCATCGAGACATGAAGGCAGGTAACATTCATTCGGATGATAAGATGAACTTGAAAACTTTGGATCTTGGCACTGCTTGAATTATTGGAGGCTATCAAATGGAAGGCAACACTAATAGGATCATTGTTACTTAGTAAGTTCATCATTGAAACATTTTTTACAAATGTATTCCTATTTAGCGACAATGTGTTTTATAACGAAACCTTGACTGCAACATTAATGGACACATGGCACAAGAGTAAGCAATGGAAGGACTACTCTTGACAAAATCGAAGTCTGTTGTTCAGTGCACCAGAGTATACATACATACATGCATCTATATATAGAGAGAGAGGTTTAATGGAGAATCACAGTGAATTGACGAACCTTAGAAAACCATTGTGCACCACAAGAGGATCTCGATGCATCAAAAGATTCATTAGGGTATTGTTCGAATTCTTAATTTATCTTATTTTATTAAGTTAAAATTATGGGAATTGATTTGAATTTCAAAACGGATGATTTGGAGGGAGACACAATAGTATTAGTGAACCCAAAATTTTAGGTTGTAGGTGTTAACTGTTAAGCACTGGTTTTGATGGTGTCGTTCTTTAGCTTAACGCATGGTGTAAGAAAAGTCGACAATGAGTGAATTCAATTTCTTTTTTAAATGTTTGTTGCATGCCACACGTGTTTGTTTCCAAAAGGTGTAGTGTTTTTTTTGCTAGACAGTGACGAATGACGATATATATCTTGGTGCTTGTAATTGGTCAAAGTGCTGACACTAGTACAAAAACAGTCTTTTACCCCGGTTTTTTTCGTAATAGACCCCGGTTTTTTAACCGGGATAGAAGGGGGGGGGGAGGTAGTTGACGTAGGACATAGAACCCGGTTTTTTAACCGGGGTAGAAGGGTATTTAACCCCGGTTCCTTCATAAGCAACCGGGTTTGAAAGTCTCTAACCCCTCATTATAATTACTAGAAGCTCCCTTTTTGGCCCAGGTTTTTTAATAATAAACCGGGGTTAAAAACACTTTTTTTTTAAAAAAAAAGAAATATTTCAGTACTAATAGGATTTCCAAAACCTGTTACTATTTCTAATCAAAATGCTACCAAAAAACTTCAAAACTAATAGGATTTCCACCTCCTTCACTACTACAAAAAACTAATATAACAAACCCAATTCATACAACCATCATTTGTCTAAACTTGAAGGAGAAGCTATTTCAAGCACTTGGTTACCTCATTTTGATTCAAGTCACAAAATTACTTTGAAAACACACCCTCAAATATCCCTTCAAATATAAATGTTGCAGCTGGAAACATACGAGAATATGTGTCTTACCTAACAACATTTTTTACATGCACATAGATCATTAAGCATTTGGCTTCCTTGTGTGTATTGACTAGCAAAACCTACATAAACCAAAAAAAAAACTTAGGAATTCTAAGTGAGATATATAAATAAAATGACAAGGGTAATGATCACAATTATTGATCTCTACTACCAATGAAATGAAACACAACGGTTTACTTAAGCATCAAAGGTTATCATCATCCAACTAAGTCATTATCACTTAATGAGGTTGTGTACATGCTTAGGAATCAAAACAAAACAGAGCCATTATTTAAAAATGTATAAAGTTAATTTATTTGTAGCACTCTTCTTAATCTTTTCAGATTGATAAAACAAAAAAAAAAAAAGAAGCATGTCTTCCTTTTTATGAGTATGGAAGTGTAAGTAACTTACTACTTTGTGTGTGTGCAGTGAGTATTTGGTAGTGTTTAGCATTGGACTAGTTGGCCTATAATTGTTGCCATACATCATTCGAAAAGTAGTGTAATGACTTGATCTAAAATTCATCATGTCCTGTTTTTACTAAATCAGAATCAAGAAATAAACTAATTGACTAAAAGACATGAAAAACATTTTATTGATACTTAGAAACAATCTAAGGGCATACGACAGTCACATATTGACTAAATGACGTTAAATTTCAGAATTGTAGCCCTCTATTTGCAGCATGACAACACCCATTTTAAGGTTCATATTCAAACTAATTCCATGAGTATGTACACGCTATGTACATTTTATTGCAGCAGTATATGTATCTACTGGTCAAAGAGAAATATAGGTTAATGGCAGAGTAACAACTCATTAAAAGACACGAGTATGTACACGTTCTGTCTATCTTGATAAATCTTTTTCTTCAAAGAAAGCATTGTAGTTTGATGATAATAATAATAATAGTTTATGATTGTCATAGGCAATGGAAACTAACAGGAGAAACTCCATTGCTGTTGCGACCTTTCTTTATTTGTAAATACATGTGTGCAAGGTAATGAAAAAAAGAAAAAAGTGAACACATGTATCATCCATTATTTTCATGATTAAGCTTTACATCATTAATCATCAAGCTTTATATCCACAAAGCAATTTACAACCTGGTTATAATTGGAAAAATATCAGTAGAAGAATCAAACATTATGCACCAAAACATATAGAAGCAGAAAAATCAACATCAACCCACTTCAGCTGGTTATAATCGAAGTCAGACAAATTATTCTAAAATCTGGTTATAATCGAAAAAAGAAAAGAGACTGCAGCAGTTTAGAGAGTGTCTACAATAGTTGTAGAAACACAATAAATATTACAAGCAACCGGTTTCCATAATCTGGTTATAATCAAAAGTATATGAGATTGTTCTCCTTTCTGCAGAACAAGTTCTAGTAAATAATTAGTCCTAGTAATTAACCTGGAGGAGTAGAGGAGCAGGAACAACTGTCATTGTTCTCTTTTCTGCAGAACAAGTTCTACCAGTAGCTTCTCCAACTGTTCCATAAACATGATACAACTGTTCCAATTGTAATAATGATTTATATATGTAGCACTGTAGGTTTTCATAAAACCGTGAAACTAAAAGGGTCAAGCAATATATATGGTGAGTATTAGATTTCGTACCATGGGTGGTTCAAAATTTCAAATTGATTCAAAAACCATAGCTCATATCCAATGCAACCATGTTCGAACTCATACATAAGTGCAAATTTCTTTTTCAATTTTATGTAGCTTGGAAAATTGAGTTGGAGCAATTTCAGTTGATCCATCTATGTAAATACACTTGAATCAATGTAAACTCACAAATTTCATTAGATTACTAAAAAACCCAACACAATTTTAAATTGTGTAAATGTACAGGCTGGCAAAAACCCAACACCCCTTCACAGAGCATCCAAGTTGTTGATCAGGTTCCAGAAGGTACTTTCCAGACAATGACAGAAGTATCAGATTTTATCACCAAGGTCTAATATGTATTAGTAAATTTTCATATCCTGATGGTCAACGTAAACTCACAAATAACATTACTATAATTTAAAGTAGAAAAATATGAAGAACAACTTACATATCCTGACTGCCTATGTGTGAGTTCATCATTGGATCTATCCTCCTCCATCATCACACGAACGTCAAGTGCTAGACCTATTATATTTTTCGAAGACTATATGAAAAGACCAATTTAAACAACATGTTAAGTTAGATGAAATAGGAGAGCGTGAAGTGGAAAGTAAGCCTAAACATAAATATAAGAAACACACACACACACACACACACACACACACACACACACACACACACACATATATATATATATATATATATATATATATATATATATATATATTACCTTCCTTTTAATCAGCATATCATAAGATTCCTTATTACGCCATAATCTACTGCATTCTCCTCATCTGTTGAAGTAATCTATGCATCATAAGTCTTTTGTTTGGTGTAACATAAACAAGGGATCTCTTAATTAAGGTTTTGATTCTAGATTTTGCAGAGTAATTAGGCTCCAATATCTTTGCTATGTAATCCAAGCCCATGCCAACAAAAAAACAAACCATAAACCAAATAGAAGGCAATATTCAGCCCCAAATAGATAAAAACACTACACAGATCACTACTTCAGGAACCAAGTCTAATCGATCTATAAACCAAATAGAAGGCTTATTTCACCCCCCCCCCCAGTAGATAAAGACACTACACAGTCATGTGCTCAATTAATCAACCAAATAAACGAGCTATAAAGACATTACACATACTATTACTTCAATATGAAAGGGAAAGAAGGAAATAAAACGAACAAATATAAACCTTACGTGATGAGAGCAGACGGCAGACGGTAGAATTCGACTCCAAATAAATCGATTCTTGAAAGACACTGAAATAGATTTTTGAAGAGTCTGAAATCAGTTCTTCAAGAGGCTGTGAGAGAGATCGGCGAGAGTAGTGAAATCAATCGCAAACAAATCCACTTTTGAAAGAGGCTGGAATTGATTCTTGCAATGGCTATGATAGATTGATGAGCGTAGTAAAATCGACCCTAAACAAATCGACCAGATCACCTGAGGGTGTGAAAGAGATCGTCAAGAGGAGAGTTTTGAGGATCGATGAGTGAGCATAGAGAGTGGAGATATCGATCAGAGTACGAGAAATGCAGATAGGCGGGATAATGGGAGGGAAATGAAAGGTGAAATTAGGTTAAATTGACAAAGGATGAAACCCAGGTTTTTTAACAAAAGCCGGGGTCTTTGTTTGTGTGCACTGTACGGTACATTAATAAATGGATTTAACCCCGGTTCTGTTGTAAGAAACCGCGGTTGTTGTGGCTGGAAATAACACGGGAAGCTTCTAACACGGCTTTTTACAATCTTTTTGGTTAACACTGGTTGATTGGGGGGGTTAAAGGGCTTTTTTGTAGTAGTGTGACGATTTATTGTTGGTTGGTTTCTTATTGTTGATGATTTTATGTTGACAGTATCGCGCGTAATGTTAATGTTTTTTTTTTTTTGGCAAAGATGATTTTTTGTTGATGTCTAGTCTTTTCTGGAATGCATCATCGTTATTTATGTGGAATACATATTCATTTTCGTTCTTTAAGGAATTGGTCATGTTCATGTTCGTGTTCATTAGTTTAACACATAATCGAACATAAACGACTGGTAAACAATCGTTAGACGAACAAAAATAAATGAACACAAACGAACGTAAATGAACAATTAAACGAACATAAATTGAATGAACAAAGTATGTGTTCATGCTTATTTATTTAATTAAACGAATACAAATTTATGTTTATGTTTGTTTGTTTGTTTAATAAATGAATGAACATAAACAAACTTCTCGCCAAACGGTTCGTTGAATGTTTGGTTCATTTACAGCTCTATCGTACATTCATTATCAATTACGAAAATTATAATCTTAAACGATGAGAACAACGAGAATTAGAAAATATAACAAGTGGCTGAAGAGTATTAGGGTCAAAACACACAAGTCGTGTCAAAAGAAACAACGAGAAATTAGTTTTACTTCTCAATCAAATAATTATCATCTAATTTTCTAATCACACATTATACGAAGTGATCGAACCCCATTAAAAAAAATAGTATGTTCTATTTTTAAAATTTTTAAAGTAGACAATATTTTTCAATCTTGCCTTGGACATGAAAATGTTTAGGATCAGCCTTATACATGTGAAGATTTGATAAATACATCGTCATTTTGGTTTATGCATTATCATTTTTGTTGATGAAAAGATATTGTGCATCATCAAATATGGAAGTTTTTAATTGATGAACTATTGATGCATCGTCATTTTGGTGGGTGCATAATCAAAATGTGGATTATTTATAAATTTGTAAACCATGATGAAGAAGATGAAGATGCATATGAATTTGTTTAATTTTGAAAATAACATTATATAAATCTATGATCATTTAATGTATAATTAAAGGATGAAAAAGTTTAATCATTGTAAAAAAATTGACTACAACTGATTTATTGTTTTACTATAATACCATTTTGCATATATTTATATTGCAATTTGATGCATCGTACATCAACGATTGTGCATCAAATCAAATGACTCTCCTTGGTTATTCAAGGTTTTTCGATGTATGGTAATTCTCTATTGAACCAACCCTTGTATATATGCACATAGAGGGTCATTTTTAAATTTTTGTCTTGAATCTTAAAAATGATACAACTGCACTTTCTATAATGTAAGTTCCTGACATGCATAGGGATGGTAAAAAAACTGAACCCAACATGGAAAACCAAAAACCGGTCTAATCGGGACGGATTTCCCCGAACCCGATTAAGTTAAACGGGAGACGAGGCATGTATGATATTGATAATACATGTCCCGTATACCCGATTACATAACCCGTTTAAATCCCTAAATACTTCGATTATTTTTCAAATAGCAACATGCTTTATATTGTATATTTATTATATATAAAAGATGAATATTTTTATCTATTTTATATATTATACATAAAAAATATTATGTATAATTTAAAAAACTTATTTATTTATATATAATTTATTAAAAGAATGTTTGTTTCGTTATCATTTGATAGGGATTCAAATTGAATTTAATATTAATATTGTAATTTTTAACGCGTGAATAACCCGTTTAATACCCACAGTTTTTTTAAACGGAGAAGGGATTTCTAGTCTCCGGCCCGAACCCGTCCCGTTACCATCTCTAGACACGCATGATATAATAGTCAATACATGACACATGTGTAATGTGTTGTATGCAGTGTATCATCTTACACAAATAATGTCATTTGATGTAGAATGACTTGTGTTTACTTTTTACAAATTATTTTTAATTATGATTTTGATAAATAAAAGATTAATTTTTATATGATTTTGATTTCTTCTATCTGCAGATTAAAAAAAATCCAAAGAAATAAGCATATATCATAAGACAAAATAAGTTGTAAATAAAATTAATAAAAATACATTTTCTTTGATGCTTTTGAACAAAACGTTGCTAACCTATAATCACAAAGTAACAACAACATTTTTTCTTTTATCTGTTAATAGATTAATTACCCTTATGATGGTTTTAGACTTTTAGTTGGCATATAAATATGTAATATAAATTAAAATAGAGTAAATTACAAAAATGGTCCCTGTGGTTTGTGCAAAATTACGGAAATGGTCCCTCAACTTTCAAAGTTGCAGTGGTGGTCAAACCACTTTTTACTTGCAGAAATGGTCCCTCTGTGTCTGAACTTTTTAAAAATGACGATTTTGCCCTTTTATTAATTACAAGTTTAGTCTCTCAACTATTTAATTTAATTTCACTTTTGGTCCTTTTCCTTAAATTTTTAATTTTTTGACTATTAATTTAACAAACTAATATTTAAATCTTTATTATATTATTATTATAATTAAAATTATATATACCTATTTATTTTAAAATAAATTTATATTTATTTATTAACAAAATTTTTATACTTATATTATTTAATTTACGCGTTTTTTTATTTAAAATATTTTTTACATATTTTTTATTTTAATATTTTTTTACGCCAATATGTTTTAAATTAAATTTATTATTTTATTTGTTTGGATTTAGATATTTTGTTATGCCCATACGTTTTGATTTCTATTTATTATTTTATTTGTTTTGATTTTAAATTTTGCTACGTTAATAATTAAATGAAAATTAACAAAATATTTAAGTGAAAACGAATAAAACATATTAATATACAAACTTGTAAATCAAAAAGATTAAAATACTATACTGAAATCAAAACGCATTGACATAACAAAATATTTAAAATTAAAAAAAAATAATAAGTTTAAATCAAAACGTATTAACATAACAAAATATATTATTTTAATTAAAATAAACTAAAATATATATATATTTCATTATTTCTAATATCAATAAATATTAATAATTATAAAAGATAAATATAATATATTATTTCTTACATATTTAAATGTGAATAAATAGATAATATTTAAACTTACATCCAAATTGTATCTTATATATATTTATCAATATATCTAAATAAAAATAAAAAAAATATATAAACATTATAGTTTACATAAAATTAAAATTTCAAATTATATCGACTAAATATATATAAATTTAGGAATAAAAAGTTTAAAAAATGTAAAAAAAATAACTATTGTTCGTGACTATTAAAAAAGATAGATTAATAATATATATTACTAATAATTGTACTTTTTTATATTTTTTTATAAGAATTAAATTTTCAATTTAAGTTTACATACATATCAGTTAACCAATTATTTATTAAAAATTATTCACGTAATACGTGGGTTCATAAACTAGTTCCTTATTAAATAACTTGAATACATAATAAAACACGTAAATTAAATAATATATGTATAAAAATTTTGTTAATAAATAAATATAAATTTATTTTTAAAAATAAATAGGTATATATAATTTTAATTATAATAATAATATAATAAAGATTTAAATATTAGTTTGTTAAATTAATAGTAAAAAAATTAAAAATTTAAGGAAAATGACCAAAAGTGAAAGTAAATTAAATAGTTGAGGGACTAAACTTTTAATTAATAAAAGGGCAAAATCGTCATTTTTAAAAAGTTCAGACACAGAGGGACCATTTCTGCAAGTAAAAAGTGGTTTGAGGGACCACCACTGCAACTTTGAAAGTTGAGGGACTATTTCCGTAATTTTACACAAACCACAGGGACCATTTTTGTAATTTACTCATTAAAATATGAACATGTTCTTTTTGTTCATGATACCCATTTTTAAAAAAACCAAATTAACTGAATTACAACTGACAATGTCAGTCAAACGTACCATCCTTTACCTTGTGGAAAAAAATATCTCAAAAAATTAATTGAATTTATAAAATAAAATGTAACATAAGATTATTAATTGACGTGATCAGGTACAGCAGTGGTCCAGGATAAAGCCCACGGTTTCATTATAATCTAATCTTCGTCCCATACTTCTTTCCATTGTCAGACTTCCGATGTTTTGGCTTCATTAATTTGTCTCGGGTCTTGCTTTTTGCTCACTCTTTACATAATAATTATGTTTAAAAATAATATTCATCATTAAAAAAGTAATGCATCATTAAAAAAAACATAGAATTATTGTGTAATAATTATGTTTAAAAAAGGAAATAGGGGGTCATTGAGATTATTGTGAGTCCATTTTGACTCTCCCTTTGTCTCACTTAATCCTGTTTCAATTTTGATACCCTTTAATTTCTTGGCTTTTCATTTAGTCAAACATATATGCTTGTTGGGATAACATGATCATGAAACTTTTGCCCGACGATTATAAAAGCAAAGATTTTATAAATGCAACGAATCAACGGATAAAAACAACAATTCTTGTTGAGTAAAGACAGAAATAAAAATCAACATCCAAATAGACTTCAAATACGCTATAAGGATTTGTACACAACAAGATTTTTGCATACACAACAATATTATTATATAAAGTCCATTCTACCCTTAAAAATAAATTTTGAGTATATCCATGATAAAAAGGCTAGTAAGTACAATATAGTCATTTTAACTGTAATTGTTGTGTATTGCAAAATGTTGTTGTATACAAATCACTCCCCTTAGAGAAAGTTGTAGTGACAATCCATAATCCAAATGTTATATCAGACACGTCTTTATCGAAATCCAAATCACTCCCCTTAGAGAAAGTTGTAGTGACAATCCATAATCCAAATGTTATATCAGACACGTCTTTTTCAAATGAGACTGCTTGTCACGAAATTAATCAATTTAGGATCGACTTAATATCGATTATTGCATATCTTGTGATCGATGATAATTATGGATTTATTACATTATTTAATATTTAAAATGATTTAATATGTTATTAAATAAAACATAAATGATTGCGGATTGCGAGCGAAGGCGATAGTTGTTAGATCAAGAGGACCTGCCTGCCCGCCCATGGTTTCTTGCAACGGTGTACTTTGGCTTTAGTTGCACATCATTCTACAAGTCTACTCATTTCCCCTTTTCCAATAATTAATCCCACCTTGGATGAAATGTTGTTACTTTTATATATGAATACTTTATTACTCATGTAATAATAAAATATATTTATTGGTTTTAAAATAAATATAACCATAAAATTTTATTATTATTCATATAATAATAATAATAAAATATTATTACTAAACATAAATAAATGAAACATTCAAACGACACTAAATATAATACTAAAAAAAACATGATATAAAAAATATAATACTAATAAATTAAAAACTAAAACTAAAGCAGAAATATGATAGATGATGAAGAAATGATTAAAATCAAACATGAATCGAGCAGTAATCCTGGTCTGATTTGTTTGCCAAAAGTAATCCAGATCTGAAACAATTTGTATAGTTGATTTCCCCATTGAATCTTTTGATGTCGACCTAGGAATATAAACCCTCACTCGAAACAACCTTTGAACCATTCACTCAAGAGACATTCATTGCATTTTATTTTAATGAGGTGCGATTGTGTTGTGTCAAGGAGATGCAAAGACAAGGGGAAGAGAAAGAGGGACGAGGGAGGAATGGAAGTATGGGTCTGAAAAATTAAAAAGTTAGAAAACACATCATCAGTTCATCACTTTTAAACATATATATATATATATATATATATATATATATATATATATATATATATATATATATAGATTTGGGTTCAAATGAGTACCACTAGTTTTGTGGAGTACCGGAGGTACCTCGCTTAAAATCAATTTTTTTGAAATTTTTTTTCATAATCATGTTTAAACTAATAATATAAGACTACTTGCAAAAAATCACACATAAACACACACTAGAACTATGTGAAACGTGTGTGTTCACATGAACTTTATTGTTGTGAACGTGTGTTCACAACTAAGCATGTTCACATGAATTTTTTCACGTTCACATGTCTTTTAAGATGATAAAAATTGTAAATGTATATAATTTTTTACAAATAGCCTTATATTATTTGTATCTAAATGAATATGAAAAAAAAAATTCAAAAAAAAACTTTTTTTCGGAGCAAGTTCACATCTGAAACCCGTGCGTTCACAGGTACTCACGGTACTCTGCATTTTTCAGGTACTCACACGAACCATATTCTATATATATATATATATATATAGGTTCAAGTGAGTACCACCTCTAATGCAGCGCACCAGAAGGTACCACCCTTAAAAGTAATTTTTTCAAAATTTTTTTTCATAAACATATTCTAATTAACATTACACAGATCATATGTGAATTTCACGCAAATCCGAACACTCTAAGTGTATGAAAACACGCATTACATAAATGCACGTTCACATGTGTTCAAAATTATGTAAGTGTGTGTTCACATCTTTTTTTAGGAGTTAGGAGATTTGAATGTATGTGAAATTTACATATGATCTTCATAATGTTAATTAAAACATGTTTACGAAAGAAAATTATATATATAGAATACGGTTCGAGAGAGTACCACCCATTATGCAGCGCACCAGAAGGTACCACTTTTAAAAAAACTTTTTTTAATTTTTTTATTCATAAACATGTTTTAATAGACATTATAAAGATCATATGTAAATTTCACATGCATTCACATCTCCTAAAAAGTGTTGTGAACGCACACTTACATAATTTTGAATGTATGTGAACATGCATTTATGTGATGCGTGTTTTTATGCACTTAGAGTGTTCGGATTTGCGTGAAATTTACATATGATCTGTGTAATGTCAATTAAAACATGTTCATGAAAAAAAATTTCAAAAAAATTACTTTTAAGGGTGGTACCTTCTGGTGCGCTGCATAATGGGTGGTATTCACTTGAACCTAGATCTATAAATATATTTGCATTTTTGGTTGGCTTTTTATTCTTTTGTTGTTTTTGGTATAAAGATATATAAAAAAAAAACTATTTTAGGTGGTAGAAAGGTTGTGATAATATGTTATATCAGGTTTCTAGGTCACATATGACTATAAATTGTAAAAACTAAAGGGTTTAATATGAAAAAAAAACAAACATGTTTGTTTAGTCCATTCGTGTTATTTTTTACCAATAAAATCCTTAAGTGATATAATTGTTTGTGATTTTTGAAAATTTTCTTTATTTTTTCAAAAGTCTTCTTTTCAGAGAAAAATAGTGAAAACATATTGGTCTTTTGTGGAAAAAGTCAATGTTGATTATGAAAAAAAACAGAACTTTTCCGAAAAGCGGATTGAAAACAATAAACTGATGACTTCTTAGGAAAAAATAACACGGATGGACTATATTGCAAAAAATATAAAAACATGTTGTTTTTTCATATTAAACCCAAACTAAGAAATACAAAAATTATGCATAATGTGACTGTATGATAAAAATATAAAAAGTTTTTCGACAGTTAACCAACCCTTATGAAAAATATAAATTTGATGTTATCAATGATTAAAATCCAATATTGAAATAAATATTTAAAAAAACAAAAAATTACTATATTAGATTCATCCTTCACAAAATATCCATTTATAAGTTCCTTTAAATGAAATGGTAAGGTTTTCTTTTGACATGATATGAGCAATGATATTATCTTGAATCTCTCTCGATGTAAACATGTTGGTGTGTGGTGAGAAAACAATCATGAGTATTTGAATTATAAAGAAAATAAGATGACAAATATGGCCTCAGTTATTTGATCTATCTTGCAATCACACTTGCTGCATACGCCTGCATTCGAGTAAACTTATCTGTAAAGTATTTCAAGTCATTGGTTATTTGGCTATGTGGTTAATCTGGAGATGGAGAAATAAAAAATTTAAGTATGAATCTTCAAGAAAAAGATGTTGTCTTGAATGAAGATATGTTCTCTACGAGACTATGATACAAAACTTTGGGTTTTTTGTGGATTGAATGTCAATGCAAGCAAAAACTCTGGAATTGATCCTTATGAATTAGTTACTTAGTTCTCCTTGGATGTTAAGTGATTTGTAATTACGTTGTAGTAACTAACTAACTAGTAAGGAGGTGTTTGTTAAGGTGTTGAAGCTAAACTTGTAGCTCCATGGTTTCCAAAAAAAAATTATACTAAGGGTGCGTTTGGTACAGAGAATGGAATTGCAGAGAAATGATAACAGAGAATGGAATTGCTGAGAAATGGAATTGGTCTGGAGAAAAAGAAATGATTCACCTGTTTGGTAGAACAGAGAATTCAGTAGAGAATTGTAACAGAAAATCATTTCTCTTGTTTGGTACAATAGAGAATTCAGTAGAGAGTTCTATAATTAAACATTTAATTATTTGCAATTATAATTATTTTGTAAAGTTTTTTAATTCAAACCCAAAAAAGTACTAATAATTAAACATTTCATTGATCAAAAAAATTACCAACATAATTTAACCAAAAAAATATTAAATAAAATACTACAATTTAATTCAAAACAAAACAAAGTACTACAATTTGATTCAACCAAAACAAGGTCATTCAATTTGTGAAACAATGAAACTTAAATAATAATCAAACCAAAATCAAAGATCCAGATGGAATTGAACCACCATCCTCCCATTCGGGCACTCTTACCAATTGAGCTAATGGATCTATATGTATATCATCAACAATAACAAAAACTTCTACATTTGAAAATTTGACAAACACTTATCAAATAAATTTCTTAAATTTTGACAAACACTTACAAATAAATTTACGAATTGTCAAACATATGAGCAGTTTATCAAACGCTGAAATTGAAGATTTATCAACGAACATATTTAATTAACATGTAGGAAGCATTCCATCAATTAAGATCATGTTCCATCAATTAGAAAAAGGAGATCATATACAATCTGGAAGCTCATGCACATGGCAAATCCATACAAGAATATGTCAGAGAACAACCCAAGTACTTTGTGGTCATTTTGCTCACCATTTGGCCAACCATTCTCTAAATGAGCACCATCACAAGTTCACAACCATACTGCTGAAGTCTGATCCTAACATTGTCAGCTTGTCCAAGGTAAAGAAGAATTATGTTTCTAGAGTGAAGTTTGGTACTATTTCCATTCGTGAGAGTCAAATTATTAGCATCTAGTGAAATTAGGAACTGGATTGAAGCAAAATCAATCCAATTTTGACCTACAACAGCATCCTTGAATCCAAACCCACAAGTTCCTTGAATCTAATTCAACTCATAAGTTATTTTCATAACACTTTATTGGCAAAGTGCAAAGTGCAAACCCAAAATTTATGTAATGAAGCACAAAACAAAATAGCAGATGATCAGTATCTCATAATAAAAAATCAGCCTTCACCAATCAGTAATGAAGTAGAAACAAAATAGGCAAAATTCATGAACTTTTTTTTTTGTCAAAAATCATGTCTATCCAAAATTGAAGCATTCACAATATCAGTATTACAAATCGAAGAATGAAGTAGAAAACAAAATTAGTATTTAATGGATTTCAAGCCTTCACAAAATCAGTATACCAAATCGAAGCAATCCCAAAATCGGTTTCTACTTTAACGGAAAAACGAGAAAAAGATAGAGATACCTTTCTGAAGGAAAAGGAAAGCAGAAGAGGAAGAGGAAGGGAGATCTGGAGGTTGCCGTCTGTGAAATCGCCGCTAACGGAGACCGCCGCCAAAGGGGTTTGTTCGACGGAAACAAGATCTGGAGGATAAGCCAACGGAGGAGTGATACAGAATGAGAAGCATAACGAGGGAGATCCCCACCGTCTGAGAGAGATCGCCCTAGGGTTTTCTGGTTTGCTTGCGTGAACGTGTGCACATGATGAGGGAGATCGACGTCGTCGGCGACGGTGGGGTAGCGAGGGGTTGGTGTGGCGAGGGTGAGGGCGGCGAGGGTGGGGCGGCGAGCGGTGAGGGCGGCGAGGGTGGGGCGGCGAGGGGTGGCGTTGAGTGGCTTAGAGAGAAGAAGGTGGACGTTTTTTTTTCAAATGAGAGGGTTACCAGGGTTTGGGGGGGACTGAGGAACACCAGCAACTCTCCGCTTTTTTGATTGAGAATTGAAATTGCATTTCTCCCCATTTCTCACCAGTTGGGAGAGAAACAAAAATAGAGAATGAGAATTGACTTATTTCTCATTTTTCATTTCTCATGCCTAAACAAACAAGGGAATTGTTTCCAATTCCATTTCTCAGCCCTCAACTCTCTGTACCAAACACCCCCTAATAGTCAGATATAGTATCCACTCCAAGCAACCCAATTTAAAAACAATCGCCCAAAACAAAAATTAAAATAACGACATCCATTTTGATGCATTATGCAATGAATATATACATTTTGATCCTTTGTTCTTATCTTCTTTTTTTTCTTTTCTTATCCTATTTTCCTAACTTATTTTATTATTGTTTCCTATTTTATTTTAATAGATTTGCATTTTAACTCATTTATTTCTTTTTTCTTTTCTTGTCCTTTTTTCCTAACTGTTTTATTAGTTTATTTTTACATATTTACCTTTTAACTCTTTTATGTTTTAGTTTTATTTTATTTTAATATGTATAATGATTAAATAATATTTATTTCATATTTAATAAATGATTTATATTGAAAAAAATAACTTTCTTTACATGTTATATAATTTGATATTTTGGTTATTTACTTATTTTAGTCTTTATATTTTTTTTGTCCTACTCATTTGATTTCTTTATGTGAGACAATGGAGCAAAATGATAAAAACATAATTTTTTTTCTTTTTCTTTTTTCTTTTTTTTTTTTTGTCCTCTTTTCCTAGCTTTTTTTTTTTCGTGTTTCCTATTACTTTATTATTATTTTCTATTTTATTTTAACAGATTTACATTTAACTCTTTTATGTGTTAGTTTTTATTTTATTTTAATATAAATAATATTTATTTCATATTTAATAAAGTGTTTATATTGAAAAAAAATAACTTTCTTTTACATTTTTATATAATTTGATCTTTCCTTTGTTTACTTATTTTAACTTCTATATCTTTTTGTCATACTCATTTAATTTCTCCACGTGAAACGATGAAGCAAAATGATAAAAGCATAAAAGTATGATTTCAATAATATTTAAACAATAAAAATTACTTTTTTATTATTATCGATTTGGTCCTCGGACACTTATTTTCCAAGGCAAATGAATTTTTGTTTTTATTATCCAATACAAACATAATCTGATAGTACGATACAAATTAGCGGTTCTTTTTTTACTAATTTATTTTTTGTTTCAGGTCCATATGGTATACATCGTTAACTCCACAAGTCGGGGCCATTTGTACCTTGTTTATCATTAATGTCAACTATTTTTTATTGTATTTAAATGTATTAACAAGATAGAAACACATTATTATATTTTTGAAGTCAACCTATTCTTAAAGTCAACTCGTTCGTGCACATGTACACGCATTTCTCATTTGACTTATATTTTTCATTTATTTGCAAAACTCATATGGTTGACATTAATAACTGATATGGTTGAATATTTTGGACTTTATAAATAAGACTACCATAAACATGTAATAATTAAAAATTAAATTAAGGTCAACTTCATTGTGTAGTGGTGGTTAGTCATATTATTTTCTGTTTTAACAATAAGACTTGACAAGCTACCAAGTCAACTTAGCTTAATCCTTACTTTTGTCTTATGTTAGTTGAGAACTTAAAAAAAAAAAATAAGGTTAACCAGAAAACACTGATTTTATAAGACACAATGTGTTTTTAGGTCAAAACACCATAGATTTCTTTAAAACTTCGTAGTTAAACGTGTTCGGGTTAAAATAGTTCTAGAGATATGTGATTTCCTAGGAAGTCTTCGTCCGGTCACCAGAAACAGAATAATGAAGGGAAGAAGATTTGGCGTGAACCTAAAACGATGTGCGGTGAATAATTTAACATAGGCAAAAGTAAGCTAGAATTCGAGTTCACTATGAATTATTTGTAATCCTAGACAAGGCTCATCCTGAGTATTTTCATGTCCAGTGTGAGATAGAAGAAAAACGTCATTTAAAATTTTTTTAAAATGCAACATACTATTTATTAAATAGGTTTGGCCAAGATAGAAAAATAATGTTTTTTTTTAAATACAATATACCATTTTTAAAATGTGTTGGTCATTTATTAGACTGAAAAATTAAAAAATAACACGTGTAAACCTAGTGTATTACTTATTTAACTGAAAAATAATGTCCTTCTATGATTTAATTTTCTGGACGGAAGCCCATGTGCTCCCCTCTCCCGCCAAGACCTAGTCCTAGAAATACATTACATGCATGACTCATATGTACGCAATTATGTAAATATTAGTTTATGAACCCACGATTTACGTGGATAATTTTTAATAAATAATTGGTTACATAAAATGTATGTTTGTAAATATTAATTCTTATAAAGAATATAAAAAATATAGTAATTTATCATAGATATTATTTATATATCTTTTTAAATATACATGAATAATAGTTACTTTTTTAATATTTTAAAAACATTATTTATATAATATGTATTTGTTTTTAATATATTATTGATATGATTTAAGATTTTTTACTATATAAATATACTGTGAAGTTTATAGATAGATTATAGAATTTACGATTTTCTTTTTAAGTTTACATTTAAATTGTCTAAAAATTAATAAATGTTAAAATAACATCATTTGATGATGTTAAATAGTGGATAGATTTATATATTCATTAATGTTTATAGATATTGAAATTATATTTTTTATTTATATTTTTTATTTTATTTTAAAAATAAGTATGTGTAGTTATCTTAATTATTTTTCATGTTTATAGAGATTATAAATAATGAATTGTATTTATCTTTTATTTTATTTTAAAATAATGATATGTATTTATGTTTTGTTTTATTCTATTTTAAGAATAATAAAATATATTTATTTTTTAATGCAATATGGTGATATCACCTGGTAAATTGTGTTCTCCTTTATTATGTATAAATACACTAGTTATTTGCTCATGTATTACATGGGATATATTTATAAAATAATAATTTTTTAAAAATACATATAAAATTAATTTAGTATATTACAATTATAATTTTTTAATAATTAAATGCTAATATTAAAACTCAATAGATAAATTATCTAAATGATATAAACTATAAAATTAACATACATACTGATAAATAAAAATTTTACTGACTTGAATAGTATGTTGATCCATAAATTTTTAACTATATATATAGGTTTATTAAATATTTTAATTAAATATGAAAATAAAATATTTATAAAAATAGTTATTAATTTACTTTCCTTAACATTATAATAGAATTATGGTAATAAAATAGGCAGGAAAACGAAATTGAGATGTCATGAGAGATTGACACGTGGAAAAATTATTTTGATAGATTATGTTTGTCTGATTAGTTTGACTTGAACCCATGTAACAAACATCAATCCAAAGGTAAGTATCGTAAAAAAAAAAAATGGACTGAATCTTATTAGTCCAAATGTATGTTTGGTAAAACCGTAATACTAATTATTCGAGTTATAGCTTTTGGTAGGTGGAGCATATGGAAGCCATGACTTTTGAAAAAAGATAGAAGATTTTGTTTTATAAATGTATTTGGAAAAAAAGATTGTAGTTGTTAATTGTAATCTTAAATGACGTAAAAACATTAATGTTAGTTAGATATCCGATTTATAATTATCAGAATGACTAAAAGTAATTTGGTTTAACTAAAAATTTAAATGGTTAATATGAAAAAAAACCAACATGGTTTCACGTTTACAGTTTCATATTTCCATGTTATTTTTTCCGTAAGAAAGTCCTCAAGTTAATGTTCTTATTTTGAATTTCGAAAAGTTTTGATTTTTTTTTCATAATCAACCCAATGTTTTTCCACAAAACCAACATGTTTTCACTTTTTTGTTCTGAAAAGTCCTAAAACTTCACGACTTTTTTGGGAAAAAAGAAAATTTCTGAAAATCACAAATAAATTTAAGAATTTTTTTTTGGTAAAAAATAACACGAATGAACTAAACTGCAGAAACATGAAAAATATGTTGGTTTTTTTAAATATTAAACCCAAAGTTTAACTCGCTTTGAAAATCATTTCAAGTAGTTTTTCATGGAGTATCTTATATTTACGGGTCAGAATGGGACTGTTAATGCAAAAAACCAACCCAATAACCAAACTAACAGATTGATTAATTTATCTACCATTTGGTTTCGGTTATTTGATAAGAGCTAGTGAGTTGGTTAAATCGGTTAATCATAAATAAGGCTGTGCTCATGAGTACTTGTGGACCAAAGATATCCAATATGTGTTTGCCTATAACAACACTTTTTTCGTTTTCAAATATTCTGCAAATAGAATAAGAAATAATATCAAAAGGCCCCAATTATAAAAAATCATAGAAGTGATTGATGTTTCAACACTAAACTACATTAAAAAAAATGTATTATAACAAAAATATAACATAATTGTTAGGGATCGTGTGTACAAGTGACATAACCGAACATCATAGTTATGTCATAAGTCTTGAGAAGGTCAAACATATTAGTGTTAACGAAAAAGTGTGCAAGTCAAATGAGGATTAATAATATAGGATATTATCATGGAATGTTTATTTAGTCATTAGATAGTTAATTAAATAAACCTGATTCAATAGGAAAATAATTGTGATATATGATATTGCAATAGACTAAACTGTAAAGTTGTGATAGTTAAAGTATAATAGATTAATTATTATGTGAGTAATAATTAATAATAGGATTATCTGTTTTATTACTTTAAATGATAATGAGTTTTATCCCATTTGTATAAGTCAATTAGATTAAATCGAATGGAATCAATGGATAATTCAATAATGTTTAAGATATAAACATTGAGGGTTAAAGACCATAATGCTCGTCCCCGCTAATTTCTCTAAATCAAAAGCTCCTATTCTCTATTTCAAACTAGGGTGTACACGGGTCGGGTCAGTTCGATTATTAGTAAACATGTGAACTGTCTTTTCTGTGTCAGTTACCCGTTAGAAGACGGTCTTAAATACAAAGTAATAGTAAATTATTTTGTTATAAATCTCAAAAGTTACACTAAACGTATTTAAGATTACAATTAAAATAAAATTTTATTTGAAAATCTAGTATTTTAATGCTTTAAAATGACTAAATGAAACAATAAATATAAGCAATTAACTATATATATATATATATATATATATATATATATATATATATATATATAAATATATAATCGGCTTGGTTAGGGTACCCATGGTTTTCATACAATGAAAACCTAAACCACTCAATGATATGTTGGTTTCGGATCAAGCGGTTCGACTCGGTTTTTCGGATTTTGTTTGAACACTCCTACGTTTTCACACGAGTTTATTTCTGTGAAGATCAAAAGCTATAGCTCCGTTTAAATACTCCCTTTATTTCTTTCTTTCACTTTACCAATATAAACCATAGCAAAAAGGTTGAGAAAATGGAGCCCTTTAACAGACTGACAGTGTTTGTTTGTTTAATTTTTAATAAAATTATTAAGAAGTCATTCAAAGATAAAATAACCTCTTAATGATTTAATTAATAGGTAAACAAACATAGTCTGAAAGTTGTTTCCTTCTCGGGTCATGAAATGGTATGGAATTTAAATAGACACCATTCAATTAATTGATGGATGTTGGTTGACTTGGGCCTTTAGGTATTCATGTAAAAAATAGTATCTCATCCTATAAAGCCCAATTGATCTGTCCCATGAACCACGATGAAAATGAAGATAAAACGTGTAATCTATAGTTAAAAAACTGTACACGATTTGAACATTATAAATTTTATGTCTCCAATCACTAGTCTATGGTTAGCCTTGTTTCTTGGGTTGGATCTACAACATCATAATCGAACAGAGAAAGCGAGTCAGCCAGCTAGTGGACTCACTAGAAGAGCAATAGCATGGTTAAATGATGAAATGAATTACACGTACATATAACAACTTTGCAAGACTTCCACCACACGTGATATCTAATATATGAATCGGTGGTTGGTAGGTTGTAAATGCAATTGTTGTTGAATAACTTTTTGAACCATATAATATGGCCCATTTGAACCATCATTTTTTTTTTTAAAACTTTGAAGCATGACCCAAATAAACTTAATAAATAACTTTGTTTTCACTAACCAGTTTTTAGTGATTTCGATTTGAAAATTTCCTTTTCTTAACTCTTCATGTTTCAGAGAGGTATTTTTATAATACTAAACTATACTTTTTGTCCATTTAGTTGAAATTACCATTTTAACCCTGATAATCATAAAAGCCATGGACCGAAAGGTTCCTTTTGGTATTTTTATGGACCAAAAGGTTCTGGGTTCGATTCATAGCTAAGTAATTTAACATATTATTTTTATGGAGAATCATAAAAGCCATGGACCGAATTCAATTGAACGAATCAGCAGTGCCAGTCCTATCATTTTGTAGGCCCGGTGCATATACTTAAAAAGGGTCCTCTATATATAAGCGATATTCGTATAAAAAATTACAATTAAATAATATTGATTTGTTGCACTATTGTCAATGTCATGTTTTTAAAAACTTCACAATCTGTCATTGTGTAATGGTTTCACGGTGCTTCTCTGAATTTTTCCTCAATCTAAAAAAACCGCAAATAAAAAAAATAATATTAACATCGTATGATTACAAATTGGGTAAAAATTGCATACAATATTAAATTATATTTTTATTAGTAAATTGAAAAAAAAAAAAAAAGAAGTTTAAATTTTAAATGATTCATAATATAAAAATAGTAACATATGTGTCAAAAAGAAATAACATCTCAAGAAATAAATACATATCTCATTAGAATTTTTAATAATCGTATAATAAATAACATAAACCACGTGATAAACAAAAATAAAAAAAAAATCAAACTAATTGAAAAACAAAAGTATGAATATTGAATTTGATAGATTGTATATTGATATAAAGCAAATAGACGATATTTGTAGATTAAAATCCAAGTGATAGTGATAAAATATAAAAAAAAATGCACACAATGGGAATCAAACTCATGCCATTAGAGTTTCAAGGTGAGATGACTACCAACCGAACCAACACATCATCTATAATTTTTTCGCGCAAAACACATATAACCTAATACTGGACTGCTGAGCTATATTAACATATTAATTTTTTTTTGAGGCCCTTAGAGTGAATTGGGCCCTGGGCGGTGGACCAGGCCCAGGGCCGGCCCTGCAAATCAGTTGAACCGTTGGACCGACTTGATCCCGGACTGGCTACATGATGCATCAAATGAGCGTGATGCATTATGTATGTTGGTTTCCTGAGGTTTCATAATGCACATTGTTTTCCATTGAACACATCTTTATATATATAGGGAGGTTCAGTGAAGAACTTTTTTGCATCGATGTACAAAAGAACTTATGTCATCCATTTGATCAAAAGATTTTATGGTTTAGATAAAATGACAAAAGGAAAAATATTTGCCAAGCTTAATGATCAGCTCAAAAATCTTGTTATTTAACTATTTAAACTTACTCTAAAAAAATGACACTCATGATAAAAATTTATGAATCCATCCGTGACTGAGCTATTACATTTTGTCCTTGAAGTTCATCAACTAAAATCAGTAAAATTAAAGGAGGAAAAAACAGTTTACTACTTTTTTTTAAAATCACAAACAGATTTAGGGATGGCAACGGACCGGTTTCGGGCCGGGGATCAGTCCCCCCGTCCCCGTCCCTGTTTAAGAAACCGCATACCATCCCCATTAAAAAACCGCGGGGATTTATACGGGGATCCCCGTCGGGGATTCGGTTTTCACCATTTAATGTAAACGGTTAATTTTCACCGCAAAAATTCCCATTTAATGAGAACGATTAAATCTTGTTACGGCGACAATTAAAAGATGCATAAACTAGGATTACAATGTTCGAAAGACGACACTACGAAATGTTCCAACCAACAATACGGTTACAAACAACAAAATAAAGTTTATGAAAAGAAAATAAAGTTCCAAATGATCCGTAGTCGTTTCAACGATCATCATCACCGGTTTATTTCAAACATCATCACCGGTTTGGCGGTTCCATGAAGCCATCACTTTCAAACATTAGTAACACCAGATTGCTACAATTACAACATTACAATGAATTAAGAATCAATATCTCATTAGTAATAATAAATAAGCAAAGTGAAAGACAAATATTAACATATATATTACCTCATCGCCATCATCGGAATCATACTCGATACTTTTACAATATGCTTGAGTTTCTTTTACATTCAGGGCTTCTTTTCTATATATATAAAATATAAAATAATCGATTTTTTTAAGCGGGCCTCTTAAACGGTTAATCGGGCCGGGTAATCGGTTATTTACCTAATACCGGCCCCGGCACCATCCCCGTTAAAATCCTAGCGGTTTTCCCCGAAACCGTCCCCGTCCCCGAACCCGGCCCGTTTACGTCGGTTTCGGTTTTTTTTTGCCATCCGAAAACAGAATAGCCTGCTGGCTCATTTAATGCATACAATCGTTTTATATTTTTATACTATCCAATAAATTCCATAATACTATTTGTTTTTAAATTGTCAATTTGCCTTTTTTTTAGTTGGAAAAATTACCAAGAAATGTAATATAAAATACAAATTTTGACGATAAAGGTATTGTAAAAATTTTTTTGCCGAGAAAGGTTATGTAAAATTCTATTTTGGCCGAGAAAGAATATGAAATTCAAGTTTTAGACCGAGAAAGATAATCAAATATTATTTTTTTTAACCAAAAAAGGGAGCATAAAATTAAAATTTTACATTCTTAATTGGTCGTCAATACCCTTTTTTGTCAAATTTTAATTTTATGTTATCTTTCTTAGTCTAAAAATATTTACATTACCTTTATTGTCAATTTTTAAATTTTATATTACTTTTCTTGGTAATTCTCCTTTTTAAACTTCAAATTATGTGATAGCTCAGTTTATTTTATCAACTATATTATTAACTATGTATTTCAAATCCTGTTTCTATTTGATGATTTTCATAAATATAATTTCACCAAAAGTGTCAATAATGATATAAAGTAACAATTAATGTGTCTTTAAAAATGATAATCACTAACAGTTAATTTAAATTACTTCAAAATTACAATATATATCCTGTTTCTATTTGATGATTCTAAAATCATATGAATATTTTCATAATAGAATGTTTTCTTTCTTTTAATTAGTCCTTGAAGTGATTTTACTTGATCAACTTTTTTAAAATAACTAGATTAAATCCCATGTATTACATGGGTTAATTTAAAAACCAAATATTTATAACTATGTATAGTATAATAATTTTATTATTTTAAGACTGATAGAATTTATTTAGCTTTAATTAATTACTTATAATAAACTTAAATAAATAATTATAGTAATGTATAAAATAAAAATAACATTAATAATAACAATAAACATACAAATGAAAATTAATGATTAAAACAAAAGGAATAAAAAAAATAAAATGTAATGTTTGGATGATTAAATTATAAAAAGAAAGAAATGATAAATATATATATATATATATATATATATATATATATATATATATATATATATATATATATATATATATATATGAAAAGTATGAAAATTTCATAAATGGTCCCTGAAAGTTTGAAAATTACATAAATGGTCCTTGAAAATCAAAAAGACAAAAATGCCCATGAAACTAACGGCTTAAGTTAACGGCCGTTAGATTCAGGGACCAAAATGTTACAATTTTTTGATTTTAGGGACTGCTGGTGTAATAAAATTCTTTCAGGGACGAAAACCGTAATTTCATATAAACCACAGGGACCATTTATGTAATTTAGTCTTTTAAATATAAATGTTTCTTCTTAAGAAAAATATAATAGTATAATGTGTCAAAACTATAAAGTTGGTTTATAAATAAATAATTATAAATTGAACGATTCAAAAGTTAAATGATTTTAATATTTATGTTGAGTAAAGGACATTTTTGGTCCTTGTGGTTTGATAGTTTACCCGGATTCAGTCCTTTAACCATAATAAGGTCAAATTTCATCCCTATTTTGCTAATTTTGTGCCCTTTTAGTCTTTCGTCCGTTAAACTTAACGACACAACCGTTAAAGTTATAAAAATGACATTTTTACCCTTTTCATTGAGACGCTTTTAGTCCCTATGGTTTTATTATTTACACATTTATAGTCCAACATTTATTTATTTTTATTTTATCTTTATAATTATATTATTTATAGATATACTTAATTCATTATAAACACACTTATTTTATTTATAAATATAGTTATGTTTTAATATTTTATTTACATTTACCATTGTTCGTATTTTATTTAGAATTTAACTTTTATTTTAATTTAAATATATATTTCTTTACTAATTTCTTTAAAGTTCATCTTCTTTATTAATTTTAATTTTTATAATATTATTGTTGACATTTATATATGTAATTTTGTTAGTTGTGTTTAAGTAAATATAATATCGTTGGTATTTTTCTTTTCCAAAGTCACTATTTCTTTAAGTATCTTCCAACCTAATCAATTATCAACACATAAATTATATTATATGTGTTGGATATATATATATATATATATATATAAAACTTAATACACATAATGTTTATGTGTATATTATATAATTTATGTCTTGGATATATATATATATATATATATATATATATATATATATATATATATATATATATATATATATATATATATATATATATATATATATATAGGATTGGGTTCTTTTAAGAACCTTAAATAATGTGGGAACATAAGAACCAATTTCAACCCTTGGATTAATGTGATCAATGGTGGATAATCAATGGCATTGTTGTAAATATTTTCAAGTATGGTTGGGTCCACTAAGGGCAAATCAGTCATTTTTCCTCCTTCATTTAATGCAACTTTTCAGAAAAGTTTCCAACAACCTGTCCTTTAATTAAACTATACAATCATCAATGAGTTTGTCATTAATTTTTTCTTTTTCTTCCATTTTTTCCGGCAAGAAGAAGCTCAGTTCCGTCGCCGGAATTCCATTCCGTTTTTTTTATTTCACCTGAATCCATGGAGTCGACCGACACATTTCAACAGACACCGTATAATATTTTTCCAAATGGTTTTGCAGCCGATGAGGAGGTCGACGATTGTTTTTCTCTAATCCAGGTCATGTTTATATTTTATTCGAGTATTCGTTGCTTTATTTAACGTTTCTTCTACGTAGAATATGTTGCATTCTACGTAGAATATGTTGCATTCTACGTAGAATATGTTGCATTCTACGTAGAATATGTTGCATTCTACGTAGAATATCTTGCATTCTATGTTGTCTGTAAATCTATATATATTTTTGTATTATATGTTGTCTGAATAGAACTTCTATAAACATTTATAGATTTTGAATTTTTTAATCTGTATTCTACTCATATTTTATGTTATATTATGATGTTCATATTTTCTAGTCTATTTTATATTTTAAAATCGCAGAATCGGGTAAATATGAAACCCTCAAGACCTTGCTAAACGACGATGGCTCTGAGCAAGACAATAGGAAAGGCACGACAAAAAAGATATATTGTTCGTAGATTATTTTGTATTCTTCGTAGTTTTTTTATAGATTGTCTGTAAATCTATATGGAGTTTTGTATTCTATGTTGTTTGAATAGATCTTCAATAAACATTTATAGATTTTGGATTCTTTAATTTGTATTCTTCTCAGATTTTATGTTATCTTATGATGTTCATATTTTCTATGTCAGTGTAAATCTATATAGATCTTCTCACATTTATAGTTTTTTACAGATTGTTTGCAAATTTATTTAACGTTTCTTCTACGTAGAATATGTTGCATTCTACGTAAAATATGTTGCATTCTACGTAGAATATGTTGCATTCTACGTAGAATATGTTGCATTCTACGTAGAATATCTTGCATTCTATGTAGAATTGTTTGCAAATTTATATAGATTTTAGGTAAGTGTCATATATTCTATATAGAATACCACAATTCTACGCAGAATGTTCACATATTTTTCATAGAATACCACTAATCTACGTAGATTGTTTACATATTCTACGTAGATAGTTCACATATTCTACATAGAATATTGCTATTCTATGTTACTAGAAATGTTATACATTTTTTTTGCATCATAGTTTTGAATCCATTGTTTTAATGCAGGTTGTAAAAGATTCTACCATGGACACCATTGATTGTGATTGTCGAATGTTCGATCGGATTGTGTTGCTTTGTATCTCCGTCATAGAATATTGTATATTCACCATAGAATATTATGTTGACTCCATAGAATATATCTTAATCTACATATAAAGTTGTATATTATTCATAGAAAAAAAAAAAGATGAAAAGAAAAACTCTGGTGGTTTTTTTTTTGGGAGAAAAAAAAAGGATGAAGAGAAAAAAGAGGAGGGAATTAATTGTGTGTGAAAAAACGTGCAGTTCCTTTTTCAATGTTATCCCCAATATACCCCTTACTCACCCATTTTTCCAACAAAAAAAACCCCTAAAGCCTTTTTAATTTCAAAAATGCCATCTTACATCTAAGCCATTGATTTCATGAAATCAATGGATGAGATTAGTTCTTAGGTTCCCACATTATTTAAGGTTCTTAGAAGAACCCTCCCCTATATATATATATATATATATATATATATATATATATATATATATATATATATATATATATATATATATATATATATATATAATCCGTAAGACTCTATGTGCATGAAATCGCGCAAATTCGAAAACTCTAAGTGCATGAAATCACGCACCACATATATGCAAAATTATGTAAGTGTGCGTTCACATCATTTTTAGGAGCTAGAAGATGTGAATGTATGTGAAGTTTACATATAATCTTCATAATGTTAATTAAAACATGTTTATGTAAAAATAAATTAAAAAAAAGTTTTTTAAAGGTGGTAGCTTCTCGTGCGCTGTATAAGTAGTGGTACTCCCTCGAACCATATTCTATATATATATGTGTGTGTGTGTATGTATATATATATATGTATATATATATATATATATATATATATATATATATATATATATATATATATATATATATATATATATATATATATATATATATATATATATATATATATATTTTCAAGTATCCTCCAAAGTCATTATTTCTTCAAGTATATTCACATATGTATAGAATTTATGTGTCGATAATTGATTAGATTGGAAGATATTTGAAGAAATAGTGACTTTGGAGAAGAAAAATATCGACGATATTATATCTACTTAAACACATCTAACAAAATTACATATATAAATGTCAACAATAATATTATAAAAATTAAAATTAGTAAAGAAGATGAACTTTAAATAAATTAGTAAAGAAATATATATTTAAATTAAAATAAAAGTTAAATTTTAAAATAAAATACGAACAACAGTAAATGTAAATAAAATATTAAAATATAAGTAGATTTATAAATAAAATAAGTTTGTTTATAATGAATTAAATATATCTATAAATAATATAATTATAAAGATAAAATAAAAAAAATGTTGGACTATAAATGGGTAAATAATAAAACCATAGGGACTAAAAGCGTCTCAATGAAAAGGTTAAAAATGTCATTCTTATAACTTTAACGGTTGTGTCGTTAAGTTTAACGGACGAGGGACTAAAAGGGCACAAAATTAGCAAAATAGGGATGAAATTTGACCTTAATTGGCTTTAATTAGATTGTTGGTTCATAAATAAATGTTTTATAATTTATTAAAGTTAATTAACTCTAAAAAATAAACTATATTAATTACATAAATGGTGTTTATGGTTTGACCAACATAAATATTTTTTATTATAAATGTATGAACCAGCATAAATAAATATAGTGTCAAAATATTTTATTTATGAACCTCTAAAAAAATAATTTCTAAAATAAATGATTTTTTATTATAAATTTTGAGAGGTTTACACTTTAAAAAAATATTTAAATCATTTATGAACCAACATAAATAAAACAAATCTATTCTTTTATATAATTCATTAAAGTTAATTAACACTAAAAAATAAATTATTTAATTTAGAGTAAAAAAGAGTTAAAAGAATTAATTGCATAAATGATCCCTATGGTTTGAAACAAATTAAGGGTAAATTGGTCATATTAGAAAAGTTAATATGCAGAGGGACCAAAATTGCAATCAAACAGTGAAAATAATGACCGTTTTCTGCAAAATTGAAAGTTCAAGGACCAAATCCAATTTTTAGGACATACCACAGGGACCATTTTTGTAATTAACTCTTAGAAAATAAGAGTTTTTAAGAAAATTCGAAAGAAAAAAGATTTGCGAAGGATACATTTAAAGATTTAATTAAGTATATATTAAAAATAAAATATTAATATACATTGATATGAATTATAAAACAATGTTAACAATTTAACTAAATTTTTATTATTTAAGTTTACAATACTTTATAACAAAATTACCATAGTTATTGTTACAATGGATAAAATAGAAAAAACTCAAAAAAATCACTATTGTAGTTTTAATTCAATTAATTAAGTTGTATAAACGGAAATACTAAATTAGAAAAATTAGACGGGAAAATCAGATTTTGTTTCATCGAAAAAATGACATGATATGAATTATAAAACAATGTTAACAATTTAACTAAATATTTATTATTTAAGTTTACAATACTTTAAAACAAAATTATCATAGTTATTGTTACAAGGGATAAAATAAAAAAACTCAAAAAATCACTATTGTAGTTTTAATTCAATTAATTAAGTTGTATAAATGGAAATACTAAATTAGGAAAATTAGGCGAGAAAATGAAATTTTGTTTCATCGAAAAAATGACATATGATGAAAAACATTTTATTCTATTAATATATATAGAATATAGATATATAGATAGATATTTACATAAATAGAGTGTATTTTTATTTTCTGTAAAGAAAAATCTATACATATTAATAAATGAGAACATTTTACGCTACATGACACTCTCTCCTTAAACTTCATCTTTAATTTCCCGTCTTTTTTTCCTAAAATAAATCTATTATTTTCTAAATGATTGATGTTTAAATAAGTAAAGGCAAAACATAAAATTTAGATTGCTACTTAACTTTTATAGTTTTGATTAAAATTTTACTAACTAATATAAAATTTAAAAAAGGTACCATATCAAAATTAAAAATTATCCTAAATTAAAATTAAACCGTGACTTTTTCACTTTCAATTTCAATTCAAATTTTAATCATAATTATATATTAGAATTATTATAAAATACAATTCAAATTATAATTCGTACATAGTTGTTCTATTTATCTTATATAATAACTTTTAATTTCATAATTTATATGATTTTAAATTTTTCTATACCATTATAACATTAATGCTTTATTAATTTTTTATTATATTTATGATAATATTCAAAGTTTTTATATATTTTTAACAAGTATTTATTTATTAAATATCCCCATGTATTACATGGGTTATTAAACTAGTCTTCATTCAATCAAAGAATTCCTTCATACTTGCGCGCTATGCATGTCACATGTTTGAATTCAACTAATATTACAGTACACGTATTTTGAGATGGGAGGTAGATAATTTTATAGTTTTTTAATATACAAACTAATAAAAAATTATGTGATATAAAAATGAGAATTGATAACATATTAAATTAAAGAGCAAAGGACATTTTTGGTCCTTATGGTTTGATGGTTTATCCGGATTCAGTCCCTTAACCTTAATAAGGTCAAATTTCATCCCTATTTTGCTAATTTTTTGCCCTTTTAGTCCCTCGTCCGTTAAACTTAACGACACAACCGTTAAATTTGTAAGAATGTCATTTTTACCCTTTTCTTTGAGACGCTTTTAGTCCCTATGGTTTTATTATTTACCCATTTATAGTCCAACATTTATTTTATTTTATTTTATCTTTATAATTATATTATTTATAGATATACTTAATTTATTATAAACACACTTATTTTATTTATAAATATACTTATATTTTAATTTTATTTACATTTACTATTTTCGTATTTTATTTAAAATTTAACTTTTATTTTAATTAAAATTATATATTTTCTTTACTAATTTATTTAAAGTTCATCTTCTTTATTAATTTTAATTTTTATAATATTATTGTTGACATTTATATATGTAATTTTGTTAGTTGTGTTTAAGTAGATATAATATCATCGATATTTTTCCTCTCCAAAGTCACTATTTATTCAAATATCTTCCAACCTAATCAATTATCTACACATAAATTATAAACATATGTGAATATATTTGAAGAAATAATGACATTGGAAGATACTTGAAAATGTTTTATACGCGCACACACACACACACACATATATATATAATATGGTTCGAGAGAGTACCACTACTTATACAGCGCACCAGTAGCTATCACCTTTAAAAAAAAATTTTAATTTTTTATTTCATAAACATGTTTTAATTAACATTATGAAGATTATATGTAAATTTCACATACATTCACATCTTCTAGCTCCTAAAAAAATGATGTGAACGTGCACATACATAATTTTGCATATATGTGGTGCGTGATTTCATGCACTTAGAGTGTTCGAATTTGCGTGAAATTCACATATTATCTATGTAATGTTAATTAAAACATGTTTGTGAAAAAAAATTTCAAAAAAATAATTTTACGAGTGATACCTTCGGGTGCGCTGTGTAGTAGGTAGTACTCACTTGAACATATATATATATATATATATATATATATATATATATATATATATATATATATATATATATATATATATATATATATATCCAAGACATAAATTATATAATATACACATAAACATTATGTGTATTAAATTATATACACATAAATTATATACATACATATATATATATATATATATATATATATATATATATATATATATATATATATATATATATATATATCCAACACATATAATATAATTTATGTGTTGATAATTGATTAGGTTGGAAGATACTTGAAGAAATAGTGACTTTGGAGAGGAAAAATATCGACGATATTATATTTACTTAAACACAACTAACAAAATTACATATATAAATGTCAACAATAATATTATAAAAATTAAAATTAATAAAGAAGATGAACTTTAAATAAATTAGTAAAGAAATATATATTTAAATTAAAATAAAAGTTAAATTTTAAATAAAATACGAACAATAGTAAATGTAAATAAAATATTAAAACATAACTATATTACTAAATAAAATAAGTGTGTTTATAATGAATTAAGTATATCTATAAATAATATAATTATAAAGATAAAATAAAATAAAATAAATGTTGGACTATAAATGGGTAAATAATAAAACCATAGGGACTAAAAGCGTCTCAATGAAGGGTAAAAATGACATTCTTACCAATTTAACGGTTGTGTCGTTAAGTTTAACGGACGAGGGACTAAAAGGGCACAAAATTAGCAAAATAGGGATGAAATTTGACCTTATTATGGTTAAGGGACTGTATCCGGGTAAACCATCAAACCACAAGAACCAAAAATGTCCTTTACTCTAAATTAAATATAAGAATGAGTATAATTTTTAACTAAAGTACAATAAGTTAAGAAACAGAAATCAAAAGAAAAATTGTAAAAGAAATACAGGATTTAGAAGAATGTCATGGTAAATTAGATATTATAACATTTCAAAATTACAATATACTAACATTAACAATTAATTAAATTATAATAAGTAATTGATGACATCGAGTTTATTAAAAGTTGATTTTATTGCAATCAAAATTTAAATTTTAGTAAAAAAAAAAAATTGAATATCGTAGTTTGTGTATGCTTTTTGTAATTTATATTTTTGATATTCAACTTTTTTTATTTTTAAAATACAAACTACGATATTCAACTTTTAATATCATAGTTTCTGTATGCCTTTCGTTAAATTTTAACAAACTACGATATTCAACTTTTTTTTTTTATTTTTGCTAAAATTTAAATTTTGATCGAAATAAGATTAACTTTTAATAAACTCTATTTCATCAATTACTTATTATAATTTAAATTAATTGTAAATGCTAGTATATTGTAATTTTGAAGCGTTATAATATCTAATTTACTTGTCATTCTTCTAAATCCTGTATTTCTTTTACAATTTTTCTTTTGATTTTTGTTTCTTAGCTTATTATATTTTAGTTGAAAATTATACTCATTAATTCTTTTATATATATATATATATATATATATATATATATATATATATATATATATATATATATATATATATATATATATATATATATATATATTTAATTTAATATGTTATCAATTCTTTTTTTTTTAATATCACATAATCTTTTTATTAGTTTATATTTTGACGAGTTTTGTAGAGGGGAAATTATCCAAAAAAATCTAGTAAAAAAAATTCAATTAAGTCTCCTTTTCATTTTTTTCCCAATAAGTCCACCAAGTATCCAAATCTCATTAATTCTATCATTTTTAAATTATAACCAGTATAAAACTAGTTACAAGTCCACGTGGCACCGGTCGTTGCTGATCGATGTGTATTTATAAACATATTCTTACTTTTTTTTTACCATAATCCCTAAGACGAAGATGAATACGATAAATGAAGAGGAACTGAGGAAGCGTAGACGAAGACAAAGACAATCACAGTCATTGACGAATCTGTAATACGAAGAGGAAACAAAGTCAAAGACGAAATTGAAGGTTGTTTGTGAAGGATCTCAACTTCAACAACAAGTAAGTACCTTTATTCTACTTAAACATAAATTTATGGTTGTTTGTGAAACATAGTCAAAGGTGAAATTGAAGGTTGCTTAACATAAATTGGATGATATTTTCCGTTTATAACTACAAATCAGCAATAATCGGTGTCACGTGGACCTGTAACCAGTTTTACAAGTTAAAAATGATAAGAATTAAAAAGATTTGAATACTTGCGGAACTTATCAGGATAAAATAAAAGGAAAACTTAATCGATAAAATTTATATTTTTAATTTTTTTTTTCATAATAACATACAACTCAATAGAAATTAAAAAAATCACATGATAAATTGCACTATTTATTTCACTTTAGTTTGCTAATTGATATAAGTGATAATTAATGCAAGGTATATCGCTTATATAAAACTATAATTTATAAAGGTTGGTAATAGTTATTTTATATACTTTTGTCGCTAGTTTAAAAATTATATATATAACAATTACCATACGTTTCCTTTACGCTAACTTAAGCACCCTGCCAGGCAGGTAGCAGCTGCTTTAGTTTATTACTTTATATACATTATATAACATTTTTGTTTTCATGTGATAACTTATGATATATTGTGTTTTATTAAAATTTAAATATGTTGTTACGCTCGCATTATTTTTGTCTACATTCTGATATAAAATTTGTCGCCGTTGAAACCATTTTCGTTAAGCAGGAAGGCATGCAACTGTCTAAATATATGATTTTATATATAATATATAATTGTTTTTGTTGTTCTATTAAAATGTTTACGCTATCTTAAGCAGGCTGCCAGGCAGATAAGCAACTGTCTTATTTTATTACTTTTATATATATATATAGGGGTGGGTTCAATGGAAAACCACTATGCACCGGAAAACCGTGGAAACCTACGCATACCGTCCGATTTGATGCATTTCATGAAAAACGCGGTGGCATGATCGTAAATAAAGTGATGCATCACGCGAGATTTTGATGCATCACGCGGGAAATTAGATGCATCACGCGGGATTTTGATGCATCAAGCGGGAAATTTGATGCATTTGTGGTGGTGCAGTGCGGTTTTCACAAGTTTTCAGGTGCATTATGCAGAAAGACGGTGTATCACGCGGAAATTCGATACATCACGCGGGAATTGTGATGCATTTGTGGTGGTGCATGGAGGTTTTCCAAAGTTTTCCGATACATGTTGGTTTTCCATTGAACCCCCCTCTATATATATATATATATATATATATATATATATATATATATATATATATATATATATATATATATATATATATATATATATATATATATATATATATAGGGTTGGGATCACATAAGAACCCTTCAATTCCGTGAGAACCCTTCAAAATGCACAAATTTATAAATTAAATGCACAAATTTAAAAATTAAATTTATAACTTAAAATCATTATTGGGTTTCAATATTAATAAATATCATAATATAACATTAAAATTATTTTTAAAATTTAAATTCATCAAGTTTTACACTAAATGCACAAATTTTGTCAAATTCATGAATTCATACATAAAGTGGACAAATTTATAATGATATGCGTAAATTTTTATATTAAATGCATAAATTTATCAAATGTATAAATTTTAACATTAAATGCATAATTTTATGCATTAAAATGCACAAATTTTAGAGAGGTTCTCACGTTCTCATGGTAATGAGGGTTCTTACCGGAACCCAACCCTATATATATATATATATATATATATATATATATATATATATATATATATATATATATATATATATATATATATATATATATATATATAACATTTTTGTTTTCGTGTGATAACTTTTGATATATTGTATTTCATTAAAATTTGAATATATTATTACGATCGCTTTATTTTTGTCTACATTCTGATATAAAGTTTGTCGTCGTCGGACGTTAAGCAGGCAGACATGCAACTGCCTAAATATATGATTTCATATATAATATATAATTGTTTTGTTGTTCTGTTAAAATGTTTGTTATATTTTATAAAAATTCAAATATATCGTTATGATCACTTTTCTTTAAACTACATTTTAACATAAATTGTATGTCGTCTCAACCTATTTTATAATGAATTTTTTTATTTAGTTGATTAATCGATCGCACTCTTTCGTTAACCCGATGGTAAAGCTAGCTGCCTCGCAGGTAAACAACTAATTTTTTTTACTTTATATATGATATATAACATTTTTGTTTTCCTGTTATAACATTTGATATTTTAACTTACATTCTGATATAAAATTTGTTATCGTCAGAACTATTTTTATTAGGCAGGTAAGTATACAACTAACTAATTACTTTATTCCATACATAATATATAATTGTTTTATTTATGTGTTACAACGTTTGATATACTATATTATACGAAATGACGAATATATCATTATGATCGTCTTCTTATATTCTAAATTGCAACATAAAATTGTTTTTCGTGTCAATTTAGAATGATAAAATTTTTATTATTTAGTTGGTTGATCAATCACATTCTTTCCATTTATAAACTTAAATTGAAAGAATAAAATGATCCTCAATTGAGATTCACAATCGATGGCTAATGTTATTTTCTTATTTTAAAGTAATATATTTATAAACATACAATTTATAATCACGTTGCAACGCGCGGGGTGCACACCCTAGTTCAGTGGCGGATCCAGAAAATTATATCATATGGGGCAAAAAAAAACTCACGTCAAGCATGAAAATGGTTGAACGATACAATAAAGCAAATTCATAGCCAACGTTATGCAATAGCTAGCTAAACAACCAACCTGCAAATATAAAGAACAAAACAATTTAAAAACAACACTACAAATAATAAAAATGAACAAAGAAACCGTAAAAATATGAAATTAGGAAGCAATAGCATCATTACCTACAACTGTTTTCTACGAGTTTTCATTTTTTGAAAACGATTAATCACATCTTCGTTAGTAACCTCGAGAAATGCTTCTTTTTCCACGGCACAAATGACACAATCATTCAAAAACTCGTCTCCAATTCGGTTGCGCATATCTGTCTTTACAATCTTCATTGTTGAAAAACATCTTCCAACGGTTGTTGTTGCCACGGGCAAAACCAACGCTAGCTTTGGTAATCGAAAAACCAAAGGACAAGAAAATAAATTAATTCAAGAAGTCATACAAAGAATAATCTTTCCATTTAATAATCCTACAAAGAATTTATAATCCTATAAAGAATTTATAAAACTCAATTCAAGAAGTTCATAACAAATAACAATCATAAATCAACAAAATAAATTAATAGTTAATAAATAGAGAGTTTAAATCAACAAAATAGAGAGTTAGGGTTTTTAACTTTTTATCATAACACATCAATTGATTCACACAATCACACTGGAGGCCTAGTTATTATACATGATAGAACCATTAATTACTATAAATATTTTGTGTAAATATTTATAAAAATAAGAGACGAGTGACAACGCTAGTAATCAGCATGTATATATTTTTATACAAACCATTGCTGGTCAACGTAATTAGATGATCAACCACTATTTAATTCATGAAACATTAATTTATAAAGTTAGGTTAAAAATTTAAATCAAATGAAAATGTAACAACTTAACAATGTAATTAAATCGAAACATATAAAGCATTATGTTTATATATTTCATTATGTTTATTATTTCCTTCTTTTAAACTATAAAGTGTAATACCCTCTTACATAACATTTTAATTATTCATATAATTTTATTAGTATATAATGATGATACAGTTTTCTTAATATTAATATATGATATATAACTTATTTTGCTTATATTCCTGTAATAATAATAAAAGGTAACATAATAACAATAATTAAATAATTAAAATAGGAGAAAAAAATTAATTTGATTAGGACCTAAAGTAAAATAGATTAAAAATGTTTGAACTCATATTTTTAATCAATTGACCAAATCAAATTATTTTTAGACCAAACGTAAGATACAATTCTAATCATAAAACTATAAAAAGTTGAAAGTTAAATAAATATTGAGAGTAAAAATAGGGGTGGGGTGGGGTGGGGTGAGGTGGGGTGGGGGGTGGGGGGGTTAGAAAATAAAAGAAAAATAAATTATTTCTGAACAAAGAAGTATTAATCCAAAAAAGTATTATTAAGTTTTAATGGCATAATAAATTACCTAAAAGAAAAGATAAAAATACTTAAATTAGAATCATGTCTACATCTATGCATATATTTCACATGAAAGAGGCTGTTAAGGATTTAAATGGATACGAGCAAATTAACTAAAAGTTAATTGACTTTAAAGATATATTAATGCAATTGATAAAAGGTTTTAGAAACAAATCCGTAACCATTTAGATAAATACTAAATAAAATGCATGATGTTAATGCAATATTAAAGTACCATCATAAAATTAATTGCATTTGTTTTTAAATATATAGTTATAGATAAAAGAAACCTATATAATATGATGTCTCATAACAAAATTTCACAATACACATTTCATTTCTATGATGCATAACCTACTCACATTTGTTATCTTATTTTGCTTGATTGTTTCATGTTGTAATGGTTGCTTCGTTACGACACATTGGCATATCTATGTCACAAGCAACATTTCAGACATTTTCAATGTTCGTATCACGTCAGATGATGATTTTCTTGGAGATCATACTATTACATATCAAGAAACTTATGATTGGACATTTTGTGAAAATATTTTTGGCACTCATTTCACTGGCGAATTTACATGGGGTTCAAGATATCAAGCTTTGGGTTTATTTGGCCCAAGTATTCGAAAAAGATGCGGTTTTTTCAAATGGGACGCTAGTCACTGTTTTTGGACGATACAAACAGATGGATTTTATGTGAGTGATAGTGATGACAACATTGGAACTTTTATTCTACCATGGGGAACTATATAATATTATATTTACTTCAATAAAGTTTTATGGATTATTTTATTTCTGAATGTCAATGGCGTTTCTTTAATTTTATTTAGTAATCAATGTATGTACGTCTTTATAATGGTATTTGATCCCTTAATAATTCATCATGCTAAAAGTACAATTTTGATGATGATTTTAAATTACAGTAAATTACAAAATGGTTCCTATGATTTGTTTAAAATTATTAAAATGGTCACTCAAATTCCAAAGTTGCAATGTTAGTTCATCGAACCCATTTTTATTTACAGAAATGATCCCTGTGATTCTAAACTTATTAAAAATGATGATTTTGTCTTTTTCTCAATTACAAGTTTAATCCTTCAACTATATACATTAATTTCATTTTTGCTCCTTTTCTTAAAATTTTATTTATGGTTTAAAATTTAAAATATTAACTTAACAAATTATGATAAATTATTTATTAAATATATTGGTATTATTATTAGTTTTACTTATTTAATTTTTAAAAATACAATTTTATATTTATTTATTAATACCATTTTTATTTATATACTTAATTTAGTTAATTTACGCTTATTTTATGTATTCAATTTAGTTATTAAAGATTTATTTATTTAATATTTCATTTGTTAATCTATTTGTATATTTTTTTATTTATACTTTTTCATTTAACTATTTTCTTACCTTAATATATTTTAATTTAACTATGATTTTTAATATATATATATATATATATATATATATATATATATATATATATATGTATGTATGTATGTATGTTTTTGTTCGATTTAATTTAAATATTTTATTTGAATAATACGTTTCAATTTAAATTTAATATTTTATTACTTTGATTTATATATTTTTTTTTCGTTAATACGTTTTGATTTTAATTTAGTATTTTATATTTTTTAATTTAAATATTTTGTTATGTCAATACATTATAATTTAAATCTAGTATTTAAATTTACAGTTTCGTACATTAATACATTTTATGTGTTTTAACTTAAATATTTTGTTCATTTTCACTTAAATATTAATGTAACAAAATTATAAATCAAAAGGAATGAAATACTAAATTAAAATCAAATTGTACCAGCATAACAAAATATTTAAATCAAAGCAAATAAAATTATAATTTTAAATCAAAATGTATTTGTGTAACCAAAATTTTAAACAAAAATAATAAATTAGTAATTTAAATCAAAATATATTATACTAACAATATATTTAAATTAAACGAACAAAAACTTAATTTTATATGTTTTTATTAATAATCATAATAAAATCAAAATCTGTTATTGACAACCGCTCGTCGTAAAACGTTCAAAAATAACTTATAAAAACACCAATCACCTTAACTTATAGCTAGGGTAAGTGGGATCGTCTCTTCAGGAAGCATGTGGTTATCAATTATTCTACGATAGTTATTAACTAATTAATAAAAAAAACTACTAATTAAACTAACTAATGGAAGGTTGTGTTTGAGAGAAACTCTTGGAAAAATAATAATAGCTTTATTACGAAAACTTAAAGAATGAAGTAAGAACACCAACGACTTCAGCTTTAGGGTTTGGGTGGAATTATGGATAATCGACCTAGGGTTGCTAATAAATTGATTATTTATTATTCCGATTAATTATCTTTGTAACCTAACCACATAGACATAGTTATGACAATCACATCTATCGCAATCCGTATTTTGGGCACGAATACAATCACATCACACAGAAAACTAAATAAAATATATCGTTCGTTACAATATTAAACTAACGGAAAAACATAAATAGTTAGCTAACAAACAAACCCTTGAACGATAATAGTGTAATCATCAACAAACGCGTACGAAACATTGAACTTGTCAGTAACAAGTTTCGTAGTTGTTGGATTGATGGTTGAATGATGGAACGTAGAAGGAACCAAACCCCTAACCCTTCGTCGCTGGTTTCGCACAGACTACATCGCGATTGATGAATCTAGACCTTTCTTCCTCGTTTTCTCTTCAACTTTCCGTCTAAAATATGTGTATATTTTCGTATGGCAGCTTCTCATATATATAAACAACCTTAAAACCCTTAAAAAATGCTGAAAATTATTTTAATGGGTTGGGCGCAGCCGTGGGCGCAGGCCTGCGCCCCCCTGTGCTTGGGTCAAAACTCGCGTATTTTGGCAGCAAAAATCATTCTGTTGAGCACTCGGTTGGGGAGCAGTGTTGCGCCCCCCTCTGCGCTTGACGTTCTATAAATGTTCTCTGATTGCGCTCAAATCTGCCAGACTTTTACTTGAGAGGATTACCTACATGCGTAATGAGTTTTATAAATAGTAGAACATTCCAAGGCACAATTTACTCATTTTAACTCCATTTAAGCTTTGATCCTTCAATTAATAAATAACAATTAAATGTAGCATTATACCAAGACTTTATACGTAAAATAATATCATTTAAACACATTAAAGTCGGTATAAAATGAGCCGATCAAACCTCCCCAACTTAAACCTTGATCGTCCCGAGCAAGAAAACTGAATCGGACTTTAATGTATCAGATTTCATTTACCAAGCATATGATAAATCAGTGATTCTCTAATTAATTTATCAAATTAGTAATAGCATTCATACTAAATGTTCATGCATGATTATAACAAAAAAATCCATTTTCGTTATACTGTGTTAAAACCGCTATCAACAATTTACCTCCCAAACATTCCACACCATAAACCACCTTTTTTTTTGCTCAAGGTTACTTGCATTACACTGAAGATTCTTGCAATTTGATGTGGAGAAGCTGAAATTGAGATGGATTTGTTATTTAGAATCAATTTGGAAGTATTTTAAGAAGCATTGGATGGTAAGTTTTTTGTATTTTCATGGTTATTGGGGTTAGGGTTTATACCCAAATGATGAAATGACTTGGAATGTGTTTGTATATAATTTTGTTACAGATTTGGAGTCAAAATCGTGAGCAATTTATTTCAAGAAATCTGATTTTGTGGCAAATAGCAAAATAAGGTATGCATGTATGGACTTTGAAGAGAAAATTTTAGGTTTATGAACCCTTAGCTTTGATTAGTATGATATGGTGTTATTTTGGTTGTATCTTTTATTAGAAATAGTTTATAATTGGTGTTTATAAATGTTCAAATCGTCATATGAGTTAGAATGACAAAAGTTAAGTTTTGGTAAGCTTGTGTTAAAATCCCATAGCTGCACAGGTGCAGTTCAGAGTCGACCCATCGAGTCGGTCCACGACTTTAGAGTCAATTGTCTACTATTTTGAGAACTACACCAGTTCTGTGGTTGAATCATCGTGTGATATTGTTGGACTCGTAGATTTCGAAGTTTCTGTAAAATGGGGTACCAGTATATATGGGTGACTCGTTGAGTCGATGGGAATGACTCGTCGAGTCGATGCCTTCTGTCCTTAATTTTTTTGAGAGATTTCTATTTAAATATTGGTTGATTATAACAGAGGTCTGGGTATTGTTACATGTTGTTGGCATGTTAATAGTTGAGTTTGAGGAGTGTTGAGCTATACGTAGGATGTGTCTTATTGTTATGAGTATCCTTAATATATTATGTGGCAACGTGAATTTATTATCTGTCATTGGTTATGAACTTTGTTATATGTTGATTTTACATTGCCAAACATATATGCTTGATTGAAATAGTGATTGTGTGATGATAATAGATGAATTGTGAAATATGGAGGGATAATGGCATGTTATCTCAACTTCTTGGCAAGAGAACTAGGGTATACGTACAGTGAATGTGAAATTGTGATCACAATTTGAAAATTGGCCAAGTGAAATAAATCTCTTTAAACGGGGGCTGAGGTGAGACCATAATGGGACATGTAGAGAGAGAGGATCCTTATGTGAGGGTCAAGGATAAATTGAAAGGATCGTGTAGGTTGTGTCTCTCCTTGAGTGGGGGTTGAGACGAGATCCATATTGTGTTCTGATCTTACATTTATTTGAATGTTGAATATGAAGGTATTGTGGTTGTGGTGTATTTATAACATGTTTAAATATCTTAACAATTAACGGGACTCATTAAGCTTTTGTAGTTAATTTTAGTTGATTCAAACAATCTCGGGAATTGATTAGGGCAAGAAAATTGCCAACCCTTCATCCAAGTAAGGTTTAAGAAGTGAAGCGTGGTGTAAGGCTCGTTTTTGTGTTGGTAGGCATTTTCCTATGTTTTGGGAAGATATTTGTTAAGGCTGTGTCCATAATTTTGAGCCTTTTGGAGTTGTAAGAAAAGAAATGTAACGTCCGTATTTTATAAAAAAAATTATAATAATAATAATTTTATACGAGAATTGACGGTTACCTTTTTTTGTTAAATTGTTAAAAATAAATTAAATCTTATAATATGAAACTAGAACGTAAAATAATCAAATATCGATGGAGTGACATTTGAAAAGTAAAACCAAACTAAACGTAAATTTTGTTGAAAATCATAAAGAAAGTATCTTGCCAAAAATTGTATTTTTTTTGGACTTAAATGATGGGTTCAAAGTTGACTTTTTAGAAGAATGAGATATCATAAAATTGGGCATGCAACTCTCTGCATTTTCTTCTCCTCCTTGTATCCATGCACCCTTTTGACTCTTTTTATTCAACCATTTTCATTTCTTTAACAATTCAGAATCTATAAAACACAAGTTGTTCTTGAAGCTTGAGTGTGGGTTTAAGCAAAGAATCTCCATTTCATCATCAACTCAAAATCTTCATCTTCACCCTCAAGGTACAAATTCATATCCCGTATGCAAGTTTCTTTAACGCTAGAACCCTTATAATAAGAGTTATTGGTGAGTCACCAATCTGAAATGAACCTATTTATGTAACCACTTCATCATCTTATTCAAAGAAAAACCATAACCTCCATTAATGGAGTTTTCTCAAACTTTTGTTAAACAACCCAATAATTCTTAAAACTTCAAAATAAACATTAAAATGTTGTTAGAAACAAATTTATAAGGAGTTACAATAGCTAAAACTAAGTTTTCGTGCCATTAGAATAAAATCATGATTTTTGGAGTTGAGAGAAATTTATTCAAATGTGTTTAAAAACTTTGATTTTGTGTGTGTGTGTGTGTTGCGGGGTACCTGAGCTCAGGCGGCGCTGCCGTCGCCGGCCGACGGCCGACTGACCTTTTTCTCTCTCGCCGTAAGGCTCTGTTTCCATTATGGTTGCTTTTCCTCTTTTCTGTTTTCATTAAGCGTAGCAAACAAAAGAAATCAAGAAAAGGGTTGGGTTGGAATTTTGTGTGGGCTGGGTATGGTTTAAGCCCAAACCCAGTTGTGGTTGGGCCAACAACAAGATGTTGTTTGGTTGTCAACTTTGGTGTCCCTCTTGCTCTCTCACTCTCTCGACACAACCACCAAAACTAAATTGCTAGGAGGGGCCGCCTTTGTCTGTCTTTCTTTTCCTAATTCACAGCTAAAGACAGTTTTAAATAAATGGGGTTTGGGCCTTAGATTAGTGTGTTTGTATTATATTTAACAAAGGTTGTTGGGTCTGGGTTCTATTAAAGGATTTAAAAGGAAGAAAAAAAAAAGGAGAAAAGGAAAGCTAGATAGGACCTAAATAAATATCTTGCTTATCGGGTTACTAAATGATGAAAATTGTTCTAGTTGAATCTTGGCCTACAAATAAATTAATTGATTTTAGACTTAAATTCCTTGGTTTGGATCATTAATAAATATTATCATTCAAATTAATTATAGATTAAATAATTGATCATTAGTTATTAAAGATTTAATATTTAGAATATATGTCCAAGTTTTAGCTAGATTACTATCAAGTATTGGTTAGATTTAGAATGGAATTATGTTGCAATCAATTAGTCGGTACACCTTATAGAAGGGTAGAGACAAATATTATAGTTTTAAACCCTTTAGCCGTGATAGGTTCGAGACCTATAATTATAGGCTAAATAACCTAAAACTTAAAGTTTAATTAGTTTTAAATATTTTTGCCGCATAAATAAATATCTATCGTTTAGCCCGGACTTTGGAATTTTAGACCAATCGAGAAATTATAGTTTGAGATAAACAAAAATAGCGGTGATTAAGCAATGTACTCTTATTATCAGGTCGTTAGTTGAGCGAAGTGGATTCTGATATTCTGGTTGGCCGTATTATCTTTAAACGAGCTTCGAAGCACAATTTTGGTATCACTGTGAGTAACAGATTTATCTGCATGATCAGTTATATGTGTTTATGCATATTTGTTATATTCGCTTCATTTGTCACCCTACCATATTTTTATCATTTTCATGATTATGTCGATCACATGATATATTTATCCTACCTTTCTATTAGAAATCTATGCCTATGTGTAAGCGCGAATTCCCTGTATGCATACTTGTACTCTACGATGTGGATTTGGGCGCCGACGCTACTGTGTGTAGGCCGGGTCGGTTAGCCCCAAGTTTTTGGTTAAACCGGCGCCAGCTCGGATGAGGGGTTGTACGGTTTAACCAGCACCAGCTCGGATGAGGGGTGCGGCGTCAGCTCGGATGAGGGGCGCGTAGGAAATTATTGAACTCATGCTTCACTTCTATTCATGTATATTTACATATGTACTGTTATGCTTTTAAATCTTGTTACTCTCTGGGCGACGGCTTACCCCAGTTGTGGGGACTTATATTTCAGGTGGAGCAGATAAGGATAAGGCTCCAGTTTGATAATGTTGACTTTGCTGACTGAGATGCTAGCATTTCTTTGTATTGCCTTTTGAGGGTCGGGTAAAACCCTAGATGTATTGACATATAAACTTAGAAACTTATTTAGCGTACTCTGGTTGATGTAATTTATTATTATGGGTGACTGTTTTATTTATTGAATTATGACTTTAGAAAAATTTAAATTATCCCGTATTTTTGAGGTATATTGCTTATGAATGGTGGAAATTTAGCTTCAAAATATCCGGTCATGTGCATCATAACGTCCAGACCTTTTATAACAATTTTTTGCTCGATTTGAGTGCAAATATACATATCTGGTATTGAAAAAAATGCAAGTATTCCTACTGCACAAGTTCAACAGAAAGGGGGGGTGCATTATAAACCTTGTTTGAGGATTTTAAACATGTGCATTTAGTGTTCATCTATAGATTAAAACACAATTAACATGTGTATTAGTTAAATTTTGAAAATACATATGTACAGAACTTGAATTAGGAATACATTTTTAATTGGTATTATAGTCTTTTATCACATTGAACGTGTTTAATGTCTTGTTACGTGATGTATTAAACATGTTCAATTATATAAATCTTGAGATAGGCTATGAACATGTGCAGTAGGGATGTGTGGAATGACCGAAAAACCGAACCGAAACCAGAACCGAACCAGAACCGGAACGGATTGGAACCGATTTATAATATTCGGTTCGGTTATCGGTTCTTATAATCTTCAATATTCGGTTCTCGGTTATTCGGTTATTGGTTCTGCGGGTATCGGTTTTATCGGTTATAGAACCGATTATTTGAAAAGCTCATAATATGCAAATTAAGAAATGATTTAAAAGCCCACAATGTGAAAACCAAAAAAATCATTTGTTGGAACAATATTTTTAGGATGGTGAAACTACAAAATTTATATGAAAACATCATGATCGACACTTCTCTTATTATATTTTCATGTTTTTTTGTTTATATCGTGTTATAATAGATAGAATTATATACATTTTTTAATTTTCGGTTCTAATCGGTTCCGTACCCGAAATACCCGTACCATAACCGAACCGGAACCGGAACCGCATTATAATTATTGGTTCGGTTATCGGTTCTTACAATCTTTAATATTCGATTTCGGTTAAATCGGTTCCGGTTCGGTTCGGTCCGGTTCCGGAACCGTTTACATCCCTAATGTGCAGTAAATAGCATTGTGCAACACTTTGAATATGCAATTAGTAAACAAGCATATGATAATTGATTACACAGTCAGCACTTCTTAATTGAACATGTGTATTAAGTGACTGAGATGCTACTATTTATATATAAACATATGTGGTACCCCATTGCACATGTGCAGTAATGGTTTGACATGATTTCACATGTGCAGTTAGGGGATATGATACTTACATTTGTGGTTTTCCATTGAAACAAACATATGTGGTTTTCCATTGAAACCTATTCTTGAGTCAGGACATGAAGCCCAATAAGATTCACAAAAAAAATGCATTGAAAAGGATTGTTATTTAGGTATTTGAACATATGCGTTAAAATACAAACACAGTAACTGCTCAATTGAACATGTGCAGTAAGGGGCTGCTGCTCCAATTTTTACTGCACAAGTTCAACAGAAAGGGGATTGAATTATAACCCTTGTTTGAGGATAATGAATATGTGCAGTTAGTGTTCATCTATGGATTAAAACACAAATAACATGTGTTTTGTTGGAAAGTTACAAATATATGTTTGCGGAACTTGAGTTAGGTAAACATGTTAATTGGCAATGCATCCATATTGATTGTTTGTAATGTTTATGTTAATGTGAAGGTGTAGCCGATCACAATGAATCAGTTGTTGAAGAGGATTTGGAAACAAGTGTTGATCAATATGAATTGAATGGTAACCGAAGATGCAGTTATTCCATTCATACATATGTTTTTAAAAAATAAGATTTTTAATTACATTCATTCTAATTTACTTGTTCATTGTAATTAGATGAGAGGGACAGGAACAATGACGAAAATTTATCAATAGAGACAAGTTCGCCTGGTGGTAATACGTATTGGACACCGAAAAGGGAATGTCTGGATGTGCCTGTACACGGAAGTATTTTCGATAGTCTTGAAAAGGCTATAGTTGCATACGAGGAGTATGCAAAATCTGTGGGGTTCACAACACGTCGATCCACAGAAAAACGAGCAAGAGATGGGACAACAACACTAAAAAAGGTTGTATGTAGCCGTTCAGGTAAGGCATGTGATGGAACATACGCTACTGATGAAGGAGTATCGAAATCAAATAAGTGTAGTAGGCCATCAAGTAGGATAGGATGTTGTGCTCAAATCACATTTGGATATTTGAGTAGGGGTAGGTATGTAGTGAAAGCATTTGTTGAGAAACACAAACATCCAATGGTACCAAAGGAGGATAGGTATCTAATGCGCACTAATAGAAAACTAGACTATGGTAAACAATGTTTCATATATGATATGTCGAATATCAATATAGGTGCAGTTAATGCTCACAAGATAGTTTCTCAGATGTCCGGAGGATACGATAAAACTGGTGCAACAAAAACAGATTTCAAAAACTTTGCGCGTGACATCAAGTGTTTCATAGGCGAGAACGATGCACAAATGGTTGTTGACAAGATGGAAAGTGCTAAGAAGTATGGTTTTATTTATAGTTTCGAGTACACGTGTGCGGCCGATAGGTCTCTACTAGGAATGTTCTGGGCAGATGAAACAGGAAAGAATAATTATGATGCATTTGGTGACATAGTATCGTTCGATGCCACGTATCGTACAAACAGGTACCTTTCATGACTTTCTCTTGTTACTTATTTTATAAGGGATAGTTTTTAGCTGTAATTGATTGATATTTTATTGAGCAGATACAATATGGTTTTTGTTCCATTCATTGGCAAAAAAAATCACAAGAGGTGTGTGACATTTGGTGCTGGCCTACTAGCGAACGAGGAAACTGTTACGTACGTCTGGCTACTAAAGACATTTCTAAAGACATTCGGACGAGAGCATGTTGTTGTGGTTACTGATCAAGACCCGTCCATGAAGGGCGCAATAGAGCAAGTGTTCAAAACAGCTCGCCATCGTTTCTGCATGTGGCATATAACACAAAAATTACCAATCAAGGTTGGATGCAGTTGGTAACCAAGTTTAATTCACATTGATTGTTGTTAGGAAATGTGTAGTATAATTGTTATTGATTTTGTTTACTGTTTAACAGTTAGGACATTCGCTGAGCAACGACAGTCAATTCAAAGATCGATTCAACAGTATTGTTTGGACTTCCTTATCTAGTGAAGCAGAATTCGAAAAACAATGGAGGAGCATGGTAAAAGATTATGGACTTGATCAAGATAAGTGGATGAATGACATGTTCAACATCAGAAATCAATGGATTCCGTCGTTCTTCAATGATGTTATTTTGGCTGGACTGATGCGGACAACGTCAATGTCGGAGAGTGAAAACAACTTTTTTGGTCATTTTGTAACGGGTGGTTCAACGCTTGTGGAGTTCATGAGTAGGTATGATTCTGCCATGTTTAAACAACGTGATAATCAGCGTACACTAGAATTTAGTTGTCGAGAAAGGAGGCCAAAACTTAAGACGCCGTTGACTGTTGAAAAAACAGCACTTGATGTGTACACAAATGAAATATTTACCTCCGTCCAAGTTGAGATCGTTGCGTTTGCGTTTACTTGTACATCGACAAGCATAGTGAAAGAGGGAGATACAAATGTTTGCATTGTTCAGGACTCTGAACACGCTTTTCCACAAGGTGTAGTAGTTACAATAGATTTTGAAAAGATACACTGTAAAAAAAGTTGAAAACTGACATGTGAAAATAATCTATCTTGCAGGTGTTGTATAATGCACTGGACAGTGAAATAATGTGTACACGCAAGTTGTTTGAGCGAATTGGCATACTTTGTAGACACATCTATTATGTGTTTAAGGCATTTTTTTAACAACTTTTTGTTGTTCCGGATTCAATGACTTTATAGTTGATGCCAATGAGATTGGCGAACTTCGTATTGCAACCGTCCTATACGTCATACTTGGTCTCTCTGTATTGACCTCAACCTTCGTATGCCTTTGTCGTTTTACTTCATTAATATTAGGACTGTTGCTTTTCTCTCGTTTCCTGACATGTTTTCCTTTTTGTTCTTTCACATGCTTTGCTTTGGGCGAGTAATCTGCAGTATTGTTTGAATTGTGAGCATTTCATTGTTCAAAAGTGGTTGGAATGGTTGAACATATACTACAATTTTCATACAAAAAAACAGAAGTGAGGGCTGCTGCTACACTTTTCAAAATTACACAGAAATGGTAAGGGGATAGGTTAATTGTACAGTTGTTTATGTACAAGTATTGAAATTCACAAAAGTTTGTCCACATTAAGATTCCTGTTTTGTAAAACATCAGAACATGAAAATAAAAACAACACTTGATTAACTGTAATTCTATTTTATAAAATAACTATAATGATAATATTGCATAATAATTAAACACCTTTAAAATAACGGAAAACTAGTTTGAATCTGATCATCTTCAAGAAACAAAATCTTGGTACTGCAGGTGTTATGTAAACATTTTTCATTTTCTTACTGTTACTGCACATGTGCAATGTTGAAGTGTCATTGCTATCAATTTTCAATAAATGGTTGAAGCATGTTACTGTTATTAACAAAATGTTGTTTGGTAATTCTCAATGAATCTGAACAAGTTCAGCATTCTTAATGGACATGACCAGTATATTGGAAATTCATGCTGGACTGATTGGCAATGTTATAACTAATGAGAAAGAAGATACATCGAAACGATCACCAAAACTGAAGGGGTGCAGTAACTAAATCGAACCTGATTGTATTTCTGGCTCCTGTTCTGATGTTTTGCAGAAAAACCTCTGCACGTATAGTTGTTTGTAACCTTTCTTTCCCTTTTGTCCGTTAAGTTTTCCGTTCTTTAATCATTGTGTTACATGAGAAAAAAAGCGAAAAAAGTTTTACAAAATAAAGTATAAAAACATGTCTTATTGATTTAAGACTACAATAGTAAGTATACCAGATTCTTTTTTGTCCACCACTGTTTTTGTTGTAGGTTCGTTAGCCATGGGTTGCTCTTGTATTACAATGCCTACGGGTCGAGTAACCTTGCGTTCTTCGTTTTGTAAAAAACAGTAGATTATAGTAAACGAAGACTTAGAACATGTGCATGATAAAAAAATGTATAGATTAAACAGAACTAATGATAGTGTGTTGATAGACGTAAATAATATTGCAGTAACGAAACATGTATGGATTACACATAAGTAATACGTGAATTAATGACAGTGTGTTGACACGCGTAAATATTATTATGGTCCTTTGTTCATGATAAATGTTAAGATAAAACTTTAACCAATAATTGGTATGCAGTTGTACATAGTAAAATCCTTTAATAAATGTTAAGGTAGTTAGTATTTATAAAATGACAATACCCGGTGTTTCCAATATAACAGTTCCGCTCGAATCAGATTCGGTATCGTCATCTCCGGATAAGGATATAGCTTCTTCCGGAGTGTTATGGAAAACAAACTTGTTCTTTGGTCTTGTTTGAACCATCTAGACAAATAAGAAAGCCACGACATAAATATTCATATTTTAGAAACATTTTCAATAATAACAGATTTAAGTATATCACACATGTGAAGTATAAAACAATAAATATGGAAGTGCAATTAGTAAAAAGTCATATAATCATTGATTACACGGTCAGCACATGGTTAATTGAACATGTATATTAAGTGGATGATGCTACTATTTACATATAAATTAATGTGGTTCTACATTGCACATGTGTGCAGTAATCGTTGGACATGGTTTGCACATGTGCAATTAGGGGATATGATACTTACATTTGTGGTTTTCCATTGAAACAAACATATTAGGTTTTCCATTGAAACTTATTATTGAATCAGGACATGAAGCCCCATGAGAATCACACATGTGAAGTATAAACACAATAAATATGGAATTGCTTTAAGTAAACAAACATATGATAATTGATTACACAATCAGCACTTCTTAATTGAACATGTGTATTAAGTGTCTGAGATGCTACTATTTATATATAAACATATGGGGTACCCAATTGCACATGTGCAGTAATGGTTTGACATGATTTCACATGTGCAGTTAGGGGATATGATACTTACATTTGTGGTTTTTCATTGAAACAAACATATGTGGTTTTCCATTGTAACTTATTCTTGAGTCGGGACATGAAGCCCAATGAGAATCACAAAAAAATTCATTGAAAAGGATTGTTATTTAGGTATTTTAGTATATAAAGAGTTGGATCCCAATGGGTTTGTCTGTGATCAGACATTAATTGACTGAGATGCTGATCAAAATATGCCAAATAATCTTTTTATTCACAAACTAGTTATTTTTAAATGTTGCACAAGTGCAGTATTCAATATTGCACATGTGCAAAAGCTTATACCCTTAAGTGTTGTACATGCGCAAAATGGGCTTATTGTACATGAATGTACAATTGCATATTGAATTAACAAGTTTAAAGCTTAGCATTTTGCACATGTGCAAAACTATCACATTGAATGATTCGGCAATGTATAACCACATTTGGTATAAAACAATAAGAAGAAAATTAACCATAGCAAACATGAACAATAAACTATATTGAAATAATGCATATTACGATACTGAACATGTGCAAAATGTAACTTACACTCAAATTTGTTAAAGTTTGTAGATGTGCAAACACAAAACAGTAAACTATATTATCATAATGTGTATTGCACATGTGCAAAAGGGGCAACACGAAAAAAAACATATATATACAATTGCATATAAAACTGATTCAAACCCTAATATAAGGACTTGCATATAAAGGCATGGGTTCACCAAAAATAAAAGAATACCAATGGGTAAACAAATGCAAACCCTAACATTCATCCAAAAAACTTGCATTTTGACCATGTGCAAAATCGACTTAATGTGTAAATCGTATCATTTATTATCATTGTAAACAAAAAATGCGTATATAACCAGACACGTTCCATCTGGGTTTATCAACAACACTGGTTTTCATAGCCGATATGCGTATACGTCCGATTGTATTCAACATGTTTCCGATTTCGCATAATGAAAATAAATGAATACTATTTATTACCTTTAATCGACTTGTGCAATCGTTTCCTCCCTCACAATATCCTCAGTGATGAATCGAACGAACGAAAAGCAGAGAAGATTTGGGTGAGTACTGAAAATCGGATTTATGGAAACAATGAGTCGATCAATGGAGCGGGAGGTTCTATAACCGTGAGAGAAAAAAATGGGATATGAGAATATTTGATTCTCATTTAGATATTTTCATTCCCATTTTGCCCCTTAAAAGCAAAACATGTGAAATTAATTTAGGAAGTGTTTTATGTATTAAAAATGAATTTTAATGCAAAAATGATTGGCTGAGAATGGTACCCCGGTACCCCAGTCTAACATGGTATCCCATTGATCTTGAATCTATATATATATATATATATATATATATATATATATATATATATATATATATATATATATATACATATACATTTATCAAATCCTCTATACCAATGAGGATTTTTCTTTTTTTTTTATTTTTAAATTTAAATTTTTCATTAAAAACCCTAATCTTAGTGTTATCTTTTATTTAGCCCTTTTATTTTAATAACTTTTCGTTTAGTCTTCTTTTAACATTTATTATTACAACATTTTCTTACATACTTTTTAATTATGATTTTAATTATACTTATTTTTGTAGTTGTCTTTTAAAACTAATATTATGTTTAATTGTATTAAAAATACTTTGTTATTCAGCTGCACAACACAAAATTCTAATTAATTGTTTTATTTTTTTAATTCTTAATTTATTTTTTTCACAATACACCATTATCTTAGTGTTATCTTTTATTTAGCCATTTTATTTTAATAAATTTTCATTTGGTCCTCTTTTAATATATCATTACAACATTTTCTTACATACTTAAAATTATGATTTTAATTATACTTATGTTTGTAGTTGTCTTTGAAACTATTATGTTATTGTATACAAAAAAACTTTATTATTCAGATGCATGATACAAAATTCTAATGAAATTGTTTTATAAATTCTTTTTTTCTTTTTTTTTATTTTAAATTTAAATTTTTCATTATACACTCTCATCTTAGTGTTATCTTTTATTTAGCCCTTTTATTTTAATAAATTTTCATTTAGTTCTCTTTTAATGTTTATTATTACAACATTTTCTTACATACTTAAAAAAATGATTTTAATTATACTTATGTTTGTAGTTGTCTTTTGAAACTATTATATTATATTTAATTGTATTAAAAAGACTTTTATTATTCAGATGCACGATACAAAATTCTAATGAAAATTGTTTTGTTTTTTTATTTTTTATTTTAGTTTTTTCACAATACACCCTCATCTTAGTGTTATCTTTTATTTAACCATTTTATTTTAATTAATTTTCATTTGGTCCTCTTTTAAGATATTATTACAACATTTTCTTACATACTTAAAAAAATTATGATTTTAATTATACTTATGTTTGTAGTTGTCTTTTGAAATTATTATGTTATGTTTAATTGTATAAATACAAGACTTTATCGTTCAGATGCACGATACAAAAGTCTAAAGAAATTGTTTTATAATTAAAACGTAACCTATTTAATAATTAGATTTTTTTTATTAAATATGATCATGTAATTCGAACATTACTATTATAACGTTGACAAACTCTAATCGATGTATTAACTAGAGACATTACAGTTATAAATTTATTTGATTTGATCGTATTAAATTGACGATTAAACCTAATCAATGTCAAATTTCAAATTATGGTTATGAATATTTGATTAATTAATTCTGGTTCCGATCCGATTTAATAAGACATTGTTTGTAATTTTAGCATTGCAAAATCTAGAAAACCAATGATAAGAATCAACTAACAGTATCATTTGTCTTACTTCTTAAATCTTTATCGACTTTTTAATTTCACTATTCGATGTTGGTTCAGTTGTGTTTCTTTGTATGAATTGTTTGAAAAGTATTTTTATTTATTTGTTTTTTATATTTATTTTTGTAATTAATATTTTTGACCCTGCAACAACGCGTGAGTGTTCCTAACTCGTTGTATTGAAATATTAAATGTTTAAAAATTAAGAAATAATTTCAAAAGTGTATTTTATAATATTTAAATTATTGTAATAAAAAAATATAAATAAGATGTTATACATAGCTAAAATTGAACTTTATATCAATTAACATATATAAATTTACAAACAAGAAGTTGAAAAAGATCATAACAAAGTAGCTATTATTCATATATATTTATAAAGAATTAATATTTATAAGTTTTAGTTTTTTACTTTAGACACATTTTATGTAAATTATTTATTAAAAACATTCGCATAATACTTGGGTCAATAAAATAGTATTTTTAATATAATGATACTTCATAAAAAATAGATAACTATAAAGATTTGAAAAATATCAAAATATCATAATAACTGATCATATATTGAATTGAGTATTAATCTCTCTCTTTTCATTTTTCTTTTTACTAATTGATATCAAGGCAGATTGTAATTTTCATTTCTCTCATGTTTTTTACTGAATGAAAAGCTAGAATCAAAAATATAAAAAGAAAAAGAACTTTGTATACATGTCAATATTATTTATTAAAAAAACTTGTTAACCTAAACGATTCCATTAATTATGATTTTACTGTATCAAACACTCTTAATAAATAAGACGGTCTCGAACACCTACAAGCTCGTGCTCTCTTTATTTGTTGGTTGAGAACACATTTTATATATTAGAAAACTTCTTTCATTTTCTTTTCTTTGGAACTTAATTGGCCTAAGCTTATGTGATGCTTCGTCTTTTGATGTTTCTCGTTGTAGGCATTTCAATTGCTTTCATCACAAATGCTTCTTGCTTTTTTACTACCGAATGGAAACTCCATATTATTAACAGTACGCCAGATAGCATTATCATTCACGTTAAATCAAAAGATGATGGTCCTGAAAATCATACCATTCCTACTAACGGTTCTTACGACTGGATATTCTGTGAAGATTTTTTCCATAGGACAAGGTTTACTAGTGAATTTTGGTGGGGTGGTAAATATCAATGCTTAATTGTTTTTAACGAAGCAATTTCTTGAAACCAATGCTAAAACTCTAGATTCTGTGTTGAAAATCTTGTTTTTGGTTGGTACTACCTGACAGATTTTCCGCAGCTCCAATCAACGTGTCGTATGATGATCCTTTATGGAAAATTATTAGTACTTGGGATGAACATCAAAGTGTTTGTGAACACAAATATTATGCAATTAATACTGAAGCATAAATAATAAATTTCATTTTGGTTACATCTGTTTATATGTTATTAATTTGGTCAATTGTTAAAAATAGCAATAACTTTTTATATTTTAGCATTCATTTGTTATTTATTTTTTTATCATTCTCAACATCATTTCTCATAATTTTTTTTTACCATTTATAAAAAAAAAAGTTAAAAAGTTGTTGCTATAAATGATAAAAAGGTAAAAAAAAAATTATTCTTATACAAAAAATAAAAGTTGATGCTATATATATATATATATATATATATATATATATATATATATATATATATATATATATATATATAGGTTCAATGGAAAACCTCCATGCATCGAAGAACCTCCATGCACCACCACAAATGCATCACAATTCCCCCGTAATGCATCATTATTTCCACGTGATGCATCAAATTCCCGCGTGATGCATCGATTTCTACATTATTTCCACGTGATGCATCAAATTCCCGCGTGATTCATCGATTTCTACGTGATGCATTTCAGTTTTTCTAGCGATGTATTGTGATTCTCCAAGGTTTTTCGATGCATAAGGTTCTCCATTGAACCCACCCCTATATATATATATATATATATATATATATATATATATATATATATATATATATATATATATATATATATATATATATATATATATATATTATAAATTATAAGAAAACAAAAAAAAAATTTAATGCTATCTTTCATCATTGACCCTATTAATTTATTCATGTATTTATTTCGTAGAACTAATAATGAATGCTTTTATGGTTTAAAAAAAACATGAAATCTTTTCTGGTTATTTACTTATTTGATTTATATAGTTAATTTAAAATTATATATGTATGAAGAGACATAGGTGTTGTTTGTTTATTAAGAGATTGATCTCTGCGGTTTGCGGACTTAGCTGTAAAAATCTGCGGTTAGAAAATATGGCTTAAAGGTCTGCAGACGTCCGCAGACGCGAGAAGACGTTCGCAGACACGGGAAGACGAAGAAAAAACAAAAGTACTTAAATTTAAAACATCTTCTCGCGTCTTCGAGTTCGCAGATATAAGAGGTTCGAAGAGCTTCGAACAAAAAACAAACAAGGCCATAGATTTTGTGTAAAGACGCCAACGGATGTCTCACCAACAATTCTCCGTTTGTGATACAACTGAAGTCTCAAGGACCATTGCCGTATATTTTTGCCTCCACTGAAGGTTTTTATAAAATCAATCTAAAAAACGATTTCTATGTCTTTTCTTGTGCTCAAGATCCAAATTAACATACCAAAATGATCCAGATTGATCTTGCTGTCGATTTTAGCCAAAGGCTGCGAATCGAATCAACATGTAAAACCTACGCATCGTCTTGACGGATAGTGATGCATTGTCATTTTCATGGTGAAATACTAATATATCATCATGGTTAATTGCTAAAAACAGTAACAATTATAATTTTTTTTTATCATTCATAACAACATCATTTATTTTTTTATTATTAATAACATCAACTTTTGTATTTTTATATATAATCGCATCAACTTTTGTATTCTGTATCATAAATAATATTAATTTTTGTATTTTTTTTAAATCATTTATAACAACTTTTTCAACTTTTGCCATGAATGATAAAAAAAAATATGAAAGTTGATTGGCGTTATTAATGATTAGAAACTAATGTTGTTGTAATACAAATGTTTTGTTAGAATGGTGGAATATGCATAATCATAATGGGTGTTTTTTTATGATGTAAAAAATTCATACGAATTAGTTTAAATTTTAAAGAAATTTAATTTATTTAAAATTATCTTCAAATATAATTTGGTAGTATATTAAATAACATTTAATGTGTGATTACTATATGAAATATTTTATTTATATAAAATTATTGTTGATTAGGAAGAATATGAGGATTTCAGTTATTAAATGTTTGCTATTAATTTGAGATTGATTTCAAACTAATTAATATTTAACTAGTTTATGAACCTACGTGTGAATAAGTTATAAAATGTTATAACATATGAATTTATTAATATTGTATTATGTTTACTTTTTAAATATTTAATATTGTTTATATTATCTTTATGATTTATGTTGTTTATTAATATTATAATTTTCTCTTTACAAATGTAATCTTATTCTTTTAATCATTTTATGTAAAATAATGGATAGAGTTAATTATTTATCAATGCTTATAGATATTAGAAGTAACAAATTGTGTTTATCTTTTGTTTTATTTTTTTAAATAATAAAATGTATTTATCTTTTATATTAATGCATTTTAAAATTAATATGTATTTATCTTTTTAGGTGAAATGTGGTAATGCCAAAAAGAGAATAATTAGTTGTCACAAATATTATTTGTCTATCTTTTTTAATATACTTGAATAGTAACTATTTTGTTATCTATTTCTTTCACATTCTTTCAAGTTTGTTATTACCAAATATGTATGTGTGTGTATTTCATATAATTTGAAATTTTTGTTTTGTATACAATATTATGCTTATATATATTTTTTATAAAAATAAATAAAATGTTATGAATTAGATTTTATTAATATTTTAGTATGTTTAGTTTTTAAATATTTAATATTGTTTATATAATCTTTATGATTTATGTTCTTTATTATTATTATTTTCTTTTTCAAATGCAATTGTCTATCTTTTTTAAAATACGCGAATAGTAACTATTTTGTTAACTATTTCTTTCACATTCTTTTAAGTTTGTTATTACCAAATATGTGTGTGTGTGTTTCATACAATTTGAAATTTAGTTTTGTATAAAATGTAATGCTTATATATATTTTATAAAAATAAATAAAATGTTATGAATTAGAGTGTATTGATATTTTAGTATGTTTACTTTTTAAATATTTAATATTGTTTATATAATCTTTATGATTTATGTTCTTTATTATTATTTTGTTTTTCAAATGCAATCTTATTTATTTTATTACTTTATGTCAAATAGTGGATAAAGTAATTATTTATTAATGTTTACATATTAAAGATAATGAATTGTATTTATCCTTTTATTTATTGTATTTTAAAAATAATAAAATGTATTTATCTTTGAAATGATGAATTGTATTTATCTTTTATTTTATTTTACTCTAAAAATAATAATATGTATTTATCTTTTTAAATGAAATGTGGTGATGACAAGTGACAATTTGTGTTCTCATATTATATATATATATATATATATATATATATAGATTAATAAAGATATATTATGACAAATCTACCGTTTTATGTTATAAAACAAACTGTGTGGAATTCTAAGACTCCACTCTAAGTTGGGACTTCATCAAACTTTATCACTCATCATGTATCGCACCAGTAGGTTATCACCAATAAAAATAATTTTAAATTTTTTACACAAACATGTTTTGATTAACATTAAAAGATGATATGTAAATTTCATATACATTCACATCTCCTAATTCCTTGAAAATGATCTAAATGTACACTTACATAAATTTACATACATGTGAACGTATATTTATATGATGCATGATTTTGTTCACTTAAAATGTATGAATGTGCATAAAATTTATATATTATCTTTGTAATGTTAATAAAAACATGTTTATAAAAGAAATAAATTTAAAAGTGGTAGCTTCTAGTGAACAAGCAAAATTGTAATTAAATTATTATACTACTAAGTAAAATGTTATTTATTAATTAAATAATTACAAATACACAAATATCTAAATTAATTGATTAGAAATCAAATGTGAAATTAATTTATATGGGCAAAATTAGAATTTTGAAAAAAATTGAGTTACTTATAGACTGAAAATGTGACAAGGTTTCAAAATATAGACTATCATTTTCTAAATAGTGACAAAACCTGAAATTTGCTATACATTTATGTGATTTACTCTTAACTAAAATTTGATGGTTGGAGACCCCATCACAAATTAAGGACGTAGAAATAACCAAGTTAAGATAGCCCCTGATCCAAACAACCCAAAACCCAAACAACCCAAAACCCATGTGTATCAGCAATTAAGGACGAGGACATAACCGAGTTAAGATAGCCCCTGAATTACTCTTAACTAAAATGTGATTGTTGGAGACCCCATCAGCAATTAGATAGATGAAGTATTTGATCTTTAAATCCTTTGATAATGACCAAATATGAATTTTTGTCATTATCAAATGATTGATAAACAGTTTTGAAATATTGTTCATTAATTAAGAACACATTTTTTCTCATCTTCAAACAATTTAGATTTCGCTCTGAAATCTTGTTCTTTAATTAAGAACTCATATATTTCATTTTCAAGTAAATCTTTAGTTAACGAGAACTCTTTTTCAAGAGCAAAAAATTCTTCAGATTTGTTCAAATCATAATTTTGATCAGAATGATTTGTCTTAGAAAGTGTTGCTTCAAGATCTTTAATTTTCTTGTAAAGATCAGATCGTTCAGGTAAAAGATATTTCAGCTGAGTTGCATTCTGAAAATTTGTTTGTTTAGAATCGTCAAGTTCTTTTGATAATTCAGATATTTGCAATTTAAGCATATGAATCTCAGAATTTAAAACTTTCTGGTTTTCTTCAAAATTTAAAACTTATTATTTCAATCTTTTGACATCATTTAAAGCAAAAGCTTTATCTGTATTTAATTGAACAAGAATCTCATAATTGTTCTTACGAATCTGTTCAGATTCAGTAAGTTTGACAATCAGCTCAGACTTTGTAAGATTCAGAAACTGATTATGATCATTTGTCAAACGTTAAAATGTGGTCCGCCCTGGAGTTGGGAAAGTCGGGGAAAGATAATTGCGCTATACCTGTATGGAAAAGATGAGCTTCAAACCACCAAAGAAATACTAGTTTTTTTGACGAAAAATTATCTAAAAAACCATAAGATCACCAAAGAAATACTAGGTTTTAAAAGATTTTTTATCAAGTATTTTTTTTCATTTTTTTCACAATAAGATCCCAAACTGATTAAACATTTTCAGTTTAACCCGTCAACTTGTTATAACATGTTAACATGGTTAAAACTATGTTGCAAAAACCATCCAAATATAATTTTTTTCGACTAATTTACTATTTATTTTGTAGTTCTCATTATTATTATTATTATTAATCTTTTAATTATAATAAAATTATTTATTTATAATTTTAATTTTTTCATAAGATTTTTAAATTATTTTTTATATTTACTTTGATTATTTATGTTTGTATTATGATCGTGTATTATACCATTGTTTATTTATGATTATTATATAAAATCTTTTGATTTTTAACTTTTTGATAAAAGAAGAACCATTTTTTTACTTTTTCCAAACTTATAAAAACAACAATCTTTTCCGATTTTATTTTTCAATCATAAATAAATAGTTGTATCTATTTTCTATTTGAAAAACAGAGTGAATTAAAGATTGTTCTGTTCGGAAAAAAATATAAATTTATTAGTCATATTTTTTCCGTTTGAAAATATAAAAAAATTACGATAATTTATTATGTTTTTCCAAACGAAAATAACTACACTATGTATTTACGATCAAAAATTAGAAGTGGATGGATTCATCATATTTTTCGATTGAAAAAAATAATAATCAGAATAGTTGTAGCTATTTTAGTTAATGATTCATTGTTTTTTGGATCCTAAATAAATAGTTGTAGTAGTTTTCGTTTGGAAAAATGAAATGTGTTTTAGTTTTATACACTCAAAAATTAAAATGAATCATACTTTTATCTATTCGAAATGATTAAAAAGTTCATTGAAATTTGTTATTTTGAAAACTAAAGATGGAATTGGGCTGTCTTTTTTACCCGATCGTTTAAATCGAAACAATGTATTTAATTTTTCTGAACGGATAAACTGAAATTAATTCTGTTATTCCGAACCTATTTATTTATGATTGAAAAATGAAATTAGAAGGGCACATCATTATTACCGATCAAAAAAATAAAAATCAAAATAGTTTGTCTTCTTTTATTGAAAATTGGAAATTCAAAGAATTCACATAATAATCCTAATAAGTAATGATATGATATATAATTGTTAATAAATAATCATAATATAAAAGTAAATAAACAATCTAAAGTAACTATAAAAATAATTCTACAATTTTACGAAAAAATTAAAATAGTAAATAAATAATTTTAATGTACTTGAATGATTTTGAATAATAATAATAAACTAATAATACAAAATGAATAAGCTATTAATCGAAATTTTTATTTACTTTAATAGTTTTATTAATAAGAACTTTTAATATATTTTAAGTTTTACTTGATTGTAATTTATAAGATATCAAATTTACTTATACACTATTAATAAATATAGGGTTGAAGTCATACAAATGTATGTTACTTTACTGAAATTATCGATATAACTAATTTACTTTTTCATTTAACCGGATGATACTTGTACTCAAACGTGAGCTGTCGATATGGTACATATGACCAACAACTATGATGACATGGCGGTTATTTCTTATTCAAACGATGACATGATATATTTTTTATAACATGACAAATACATTAGTCATATCGATAATTTCAGTAAAGTAACATACATTTGCATGACTTTATCCCATAAATATATGAGTTTTTTTGCCAAAACGTAGTATTTGTAAAATTTATTTCCCAAATCATTGCACTTTGTAATTTATTTACCAAATAATAGTATTTTATACAAAGACCTTATTTCTCTCTCTTTCAACTTCCATATTTCAAAATAGCAAAGTACAAAAATGGTCCTTATAGTTATTTATATAAAATTTTGGTTTTGGTTTTTAAAGTAATTTATACATGAATGGTTGTAAAATAAAATTTTATCCTATCATTAATCCCTAAATTGAACTCCGTCAACTTTTAAAATGAACAGATTAATACGTAATATAATGCAATTTTATATTCTAAAAAAAAGTCTTCAATTAATCATAAAATTTGTTTATGTTCGTTCCATGTCATATGTTTGATATCAATTAATGCAAACGGATGCCACTTATATGTAAGTATAATTTTTAAAGGTTAGATTATAGTTAATTTATATCGTTGAGTCGATAGTCTAATTCACATTTAAAAAAAAAGATAATTATACACGACGACAGAACCATCGTAATTACTATCTATACATTGTTACAAAAAATAAGAGACGAGACATAATCCATTAGTAACCAACATATATTTAATACAAACAATTGATATTAAAATTTTGGCAAATTTAAAAAGTTGAACAAGTCAATTATTTTAAATACTGAAATATGTTTTGATTTAGTTTACAATTAAATCAAAATGTATCAAGTTTATATAATTTGTTAAACCAAAAACTATATCATTAGAATGTTAATATTTCAGTTAAAAGTTTTGATACAAAGTATGTCTACTTAATAAAATATCTAATAAAAAAATATATAGCGTTAAGTTTATACATTCGTTAAGTTTATAATTTCATTGTAATAATAAAATATATAACATAATACATCCAAATATAATTGTACATTTCAAATTCAAAATGCAAAATATAATACTTTTGAAAATATGATCGTTGTATTATATTAATTGACGATAAAAATATATTAACAAGGATAAAACATAAGTGTAAAACATAACATTCGTGCATTGGTTTAAAATTTTATTCAAGTTGTATTCATAAAAAAATTATTTGTATTAATATATATATAGTTACAATCATTTATTTTAAATATAGGGACTATTTGTGTACTTAACTCTTTCTTAATAAAAAAAATTGAAAACTGAAAATAAAGATGGAAAGAGAAAGAGAAAGAGAGGTTTTTCCAAAAAAATATCATCATTTGGTAAATAATTTTTAAAATACAATTGTTTGGAAAATAAAATATAAAAGTGCAATCCTTTTTAAATAACTCTAAATATATATAGTTATATCTTGTCGGCAATTGATTTGTATACACCAAATAAAGAAAAGGAAAAATTGAAAATAAAATTTAAACAGTAAGTAACAGATATTGAATGAATGGCATATTAATGAAGAGTATAATGGTATAATTTGTGGAGCCAATCACTCCAGCAGGACAACAATAATATTGTTAAAGGCCCGTTTTAGCCCAAACCCATCTCCACAGGCCCACATAAATAAACAAAACATAGAAAGCGTCAACGATAAACAAACTTCACCCCCAAGAAACAAAAAAAAAGGGACTTGGTCAAATCAAAGCGACCATTTCAAACGCTTATTACTGTTATCGGTGAGCAGTTACCAGCGTTTCTATAAACCTCAATCCATCAAACCTCGGTGCAAATTTCTCCGAGCAACAACTCGTCTTCTCCGGCAACGAACCTTCGTTGTGTTTGCCCGATGCTCCATGATGCTAAAAAAAACGAGATTCCACCAGTTAGTTGAAGACGTAATTAATCGATGGCAAGCTGTGCTGAGATAATATGATAATTAAAGTCAGGTATTGATCGAACAGAAATATAAACAAATCAATTACCTGGTGAAAAGTTTGGTTATTGAGAGCGGAGCTAGTGATGGCAGTTGTAGCGGAAGCGGCAGCCATGGAAGCTGCTAATAACCCTGGTTTCTTCATGTTTGGGAAACGAATTCAGATGTGAATTTGAACAATACAGGGAAGAGGGCGGTAGAGAGAAATATATATATATATATATATATATATATAGGAGAAAGAGAAAGAGAAAATGTTGTGTTGGAAATTGAACATTTTGTGTATATATATATACGGCGGAATAAAAGAGAAGTGTGTTGATTTTCTGATATTTTACGCGGCAAATATAATAAGTCTGTCAGTGTCATCGTAGCCAGCCAAGTAGACCCCGCCCTTTATTATTACAACCAATTCTTTCATTTTACTACTATTTTTATATGGGTTAAGATCTTACAATAGCAACCTACTTTTAAAAATGTATCGATATGATACGTCTACTTTTTTAATTGTCTATCTGGTACGTGTACTTCATTTTTCTGTATCGATATGGTCATTCTACATAATAGAGCTTGGTTTTTACATACGAAACATGGTTCTAATGGTATGAAAAACAGGGTTCTATTACAAATATGGTCACATCGGTTTGAAAAATTGAAGTACAGGTATCATGTCGACATTTAAAAAGGTAGACGTACCATATTGATAAAATTTTAAAAGTAGGTTACTATTGTATAACTTTACCCCTTTTCATATCTTTAAAAATTAATATAATTACTTTAAATATAATTTTCTTTTGCAGTTTAGTCTTTAATTTTATTTTACCTTTTTTTGGTAAATTATCATTTATGTATATCGTTGAATATGTTTTTAGAATTTAATTCTAGTTGATTTTTTATTTTGACTTTTTAAATATTGTAATGGTCCAATAACGTGCATGTTGGATGAGGTAATGGGGGATAAAGAAGAAATTAGAGCCAATAATACGTCGACGCATTATTTTAGTCAAACTTGATGTGGTTCGATTCTCTACACAAGTTGTAAACGTAATTATTTGCGCACATTTGTGTGGAGGTCTTTTGAGCATTTCTATACCATATGTGCCACTTTTTCAAAAAAATTATTTTCAAATATTAATTTATATATTTGTTAATCATTATTTTGGGTTTATTAAAAAAAAAACAATATGCTTTCATGTATTTTGTGTTTTCGTCTCTCTATGTTTTTTTTTTTAAAGTCATCAAATTAATTTGTTTTATTTAGTGAAATTTGACTATTTGCATCTGGTTTTTCAGTTTTTTGAAACTCAGTTTATTAATTATAACCATAGTCAAATTTAACAAAACTAGCAAAAAAATGTTAACTTAAGGATTTCTAGAAAAATTAACATTGAGAGTCGAACCATGAAAATATATTATTTTCTACATAATAAACACTATTATTTAGGGTTAAAGTCATACAAATGCTAGCTACTTTACTGAATTTATCTAAATGACTAACATAGTTTTTTTTTTTGTCTGGATGGTACTTGTACTTCAAAATGACCTGTCGATATGATACGTATGACCGGTAATTATGTTTACGTGGCGGTTTTTGCTGATTCAAGTAGTGACATGGCATGATTTTGATGACGTGGTGCTGATGTGGAATTTTGATTTATATTAATTCTTTTTATTTATTTAATATTTATTATTATTATTATTATTTATTATTATTATTATTATTATTAGTATGATTTCTTTTGTAATTAAAATTATAAATAAGCATTTTAATTAGGTAAATTATGATGAACGTTTTTGATGTTCTTCATGTTCAAGGTCCTACTTTCCAGAAAGATTCAACATCCGAGCTTAGAAACGATATCGAGGATCAAAAACAAAATTCGAACCATAGTTAAAACATCTTAAAGAACGAAACTCAAACTATAAATAAAACTCAGATCAGAAAAATCTACCCAAATTCAAATCCAACCACCGACAAAGAAGCTTCGACCACCACCGTCTTATTCGTCAAACCCAAAATCAGAAATGAGATCTACACAAATCAAAACGATTAATAAATCGTTCACAAAACCAATAAAGATCGAAACCCAACCAAACGATATACAGATCCGAGGAAATGAAGACAAAACCAACCCAGATCTACGTCAACGAACACGAAGTAGAAGGCATACATGCGTCAATGAAGTTGCAGAATCTAAGTTAAGGAGATGAAGATATCATCAACAAAATGAAACCCAACCAAATGAGATTCACATTCTGCCTTCGTTGGAGAACCGACGTTAAGGACCGAATCACCACAGATCTCCGTCACCGAGATGAAGACGAAGGTTGCGATGAAGACGAAGATGTGAATAGAGTAAATAATCCAGAGTGGCTTGTTGTTGAAGACGATTTGCAAGCAAACCTGGTTTCAGATCTGGAAATCGATTTGCGAGCGAACCCTTTTAACACAATGATGTGTTGTTGAAGACGAAGATGCATTATTATTAATTTCAATTTTGTAGGATGAAAATTAAAATTGATTTTGGAAACCATCACATTTGCAGATGCTTTAATATTTGTATTAATTATAATATTTGTATTTATTATCAACATTAATCCATCAATATATAAATTGAATAAACAATAATGATAATTAAGTTAAGAAATCCATGTCACTTGTTAAAAAGAAAAAGAAAATGAAAATAAAGAGTTTTTACCGGTAAAACCGGTCACAAGTTACCAACAGTACCATATCAACAAGTAAATTTGAGTATGAGTACCATTCAGACAAAAAAAAAAAACTATTTTAGTCATTTAGGTAAATTCAGTAAAGTAGCTAGCATTTGTATGACTTTAGCCCTATTATTTATTAGCAAAGCATATCGGCATAAAGACACTTGTCGTGGTTGTTTACATGAAAATGAATGAGTAGTGTAGAGATATTTTTGAATTTCCGGATTGAGTTGGGAAGTTTGAGAACCAAACGTTGAGAAATGTGGCCCCAACGGCTCCATTTTCAAGTTGGGAGGTTGGGTTGTGGGTACACGTGGATGGAGAAGATGAGTCCACGTCTCGTTCTACAGTTTCCACAACTTTCAAATGGCCAAAAACAAATACCACAAATAGGACGAATAGTTGATGCCTGATGGTGCTAACTGCACCCACTGTCCATTTCTACCCCTTCCTATTTTATACTTTCTTTTTTTACCAAATGGGATTTCTTCACGGTAATTTTATTTTTATAAACAACGATCTTATTATAAAATAAAAAGTTCTATCTCTAAAAGTAATGTTTGAATACTTTCATAATAAAAATGTTAATAAAGGTAACAAAGTCATTTTATGTGTAATTACTATGTATGACAAAATGTTGTTGTATACAAATCAACTTCCTTTTACTATAGGTGAGCGTGAGTCGGTTTGGTTTGGTTTTTGGATAAAGTCGAACGCAAACTGAAATTTTCGGTTTTTGAAATGAAAGAGTTTTTCGGTTTGGAATATCTGTTTTTCAATTGTGAGTTTTTTGGTTTCGGTCTTTTGCATTCGTTTTTTGGGTTTAAATGTGAAAAATCTTGCACAAATCTTTTTATGTAAGTTTTACTTTACTTGTCTTTTTATTTATTAAATTTGGCCTTTATTAACATATATATTTTAGTTTTTATTAAAACTTTGGATCATAGTTTGACACTTAGATTTATTAAAATCGAATTTGATTAATAGTTAGTTACTTCATACCTTTTTATTAAGCATAGGCTTTGATTTAAACAAGTCATTCAATTAGAAAGCAAAAATAGTTAAATTGATTCCAAACAACCTGTAATACTTTAAAAAATTAATATAATTATATAATAGTTTATTACCCGCGTATTACGCGGATATTTTTAATACATATAAAATATAATAAATAAAAAGATAAAGATTTAAATATTATTTTTTAAACAAAAATATATATGATGATATTATTATTTATTATGACCTATTAATTTTGTATATTTCTAAATATATATGAAGAGCAATTATTTTCTTATATATATTTTTGAAACTTTTATTATATTATCTTATAATTAATAAGTTAGTAGATTATTAGATTTTGTTTGATTTGATTTGAATTGAATTTAAAAATGAATTATATTAGATTTGGATATATTTAATTAGTAAGTTACTAGAGTATTAGATTTTGTTTGATTTGATTTGATTTGAATTTAAAAGTGGAATATATTAGATTTGGATAGATTTGATTTAAATTTCTTTATTATTTTTAAAATCTATAAATGCCACATGTCGATTCATGGTGACGACACGTGGCTTCACCAGAATTGAGTATAGTTACTCTTTTAATAATATAGATAGATTGGTTTGGTTCATTCTTTCAGTTTGGTTTTGTGAGTAAACCAAAACCATTATAACAGTTTTTTCGATTTTCATTTTTTTTTTTTTAGTTTTTGTGCTTTCGATTTGATTTTTGCTCAGAAAACTAGTTTTTAGGTGGCCTCATCTTCCACAAATAACTTTTCTACGTAATGTTCCTAACCATTCGACTTCGAAGATGCGTTTTGTACAATACCGACTTGCAATATGCATTTGGTGCCGTATCAACCTTCTAAATGTGTTTAGTACAATCAAATAAAATAATAATAAATTTATGTTGTTTTTTAACCATAAAACGCTAGCAAAATAAATAAAGTTAATATTGAAAAAACCACATCAACTTTTTCCATGTTCATAGTTAAGTTTTTAAACAATTTTTGTCTTATCTAAAAATGTATATTTGAGTTTTTTGAACGATTATCAAACAAGTAACCTTAAAATTTGAGGAAGTCTAAAAAGACACCCTCTTTTACTATAGAGACACCCCTATTATATAGGTTCTCTAATATTTTGACAAAATTTTCCTAACTTATAGTTAATTACTAACTTTTATGTTCTTTTCCTTTTTTTTATTTTACCAATATTAAAATTTCTTCTTTCTTTTTTCTTTTGCTTTTTCCAAGTTTAATATTTTTTTCTTTTTTTTTTTTTGTTTTATCAACTTGAATATGCATGGTTTTTAAAAAGGTTTTTAACATTTTTCTTTTGTTTTACCAACTTCAATATTTTTTTCTTTTTTCTATTTTACCAACTTAAATATGCTAAAGTTTTTTGACATAAAAAATAAAATTATATAATAGAAGTTAAGTGTTTAAGATAAAAAATAAATAAAAGTTAATATGTAAACATAAATGTTTATTAATAGTTGACTTTCATAAATTTAAACACAAAATTTAGTCATTCTCTAGATTAATACGAGTTTTGTTTGTAGTTCTGAGTTGTATGTAGAATTCTAAAAGTGATATATACATACGTTCCCATCCAAAAGCTATCGGAGCTTTAAAAGTCTATAATATTATGTGTTTTTGATATCATTTAAGGCTTATTTATGCACCTGTGCTTCGTAACTACAATATTTTTACACAAAAATTGTGTTCAGGGTCAAGAAGTTAAATGAAAGCAGCTCGAGAAAATTCAGCGCGAAACGAGCCGGTGGGGGCGCAGACCTGCGCCACCCTACGCCCTCAAAACAGAACTATTTGGAGTTAGAGAGCACTTTTAGCGTAGCCCAAGCCGTACCCCTCAGCGCAGGGCCAGGCGTAGGCCTACGCTTGGGTCTACGCCCATGCGGCGAGAAAACCCTTCAACCGCTTTTTGACGCCCAAAACCCTAAAAACCGCGTCCTCTACAAATAGGAAGCGACTGTGTTCGTTTTTGCAGGCCCCGAAATATTGAAAACATTGGCGAAACCCTGTCGGAGTTGCTTCACGGATCAAGTACGAAGAAGGTGGAGTGCAACCATTTGTGCCATAGAAGCCTACGATGATTTTCACAGTCTTTCCTGGTGAAAAACACACGATAAGAGGCTAAACTATCATAGTCATTTGCGGAGGATCTACGGCTAAGTTTTATTTACTTGAATATCTTTTTATGTATTGATTTATCTTGTGATACTTGAATATTTGGTGTAATGCAAATGATATACATTTGGTTTTTTTTATGAGTAAATGGTTTAATTGGTAAAAGCAAGATAGTTTATAGTGATATTATTATTTGTATCGAGTCCATTAGTTAATGGATTAAGACAAGTAATGAATGTTGCATGTGCTATGTTGAGATTTGGTTAAAACATTTATGATTAATATGACTAAGTAATTGGTTATGTCTATGTGACCGTTGCATGATATTTAAGTGAGTAATAACTTAAGCTGTAATGATTTTGTAAACGGTAATCTTTAATTCCCTTTGTTAATCAATTGTTATTTGCTCGACGTTGTTTTAGTGGTAATTTAGTCGTAATCATCATTCTAAACAAATCACTCAATTCACGATTTAATCATTTTTATAAACTTAAAGAAACTAGCAATTTAACCCTAATTCATATACGCACTTCCTGCGGATTCGACCCTTACTTCTGTACGCTAATAGGTAGTTTTAAGGTTATTTTTACAGGCCACAATGACGGCTCGTCAAGCTTTGTTGCGGATTAATAAAGCCGCAATACTAGTCATTAAGTAAGTGCACCATCACATGATGATTGTCATTTATATGTGCAATTGTAATGACCCGATGATGTGGAAACTCTTCAGAATCTTTCCAAAGAGGAAAAAAAATGTGATATAACATCCATTCCTTAAATAATGAAGGATCACACCGAACCTGTTAGCTATCAATATACCACTTCAATGAAGTGAGTATTTCATCTATTCCATAGAATACTCTACTTTAGCGCTCGTACAAACGTAACAATTCATCTAATAACTATTGACACATAAATCCACTGATCTTCACTATATCTAAGACAAACAACCATTGAAAAAAAGCCACTGTTTGCATTAATTACCTTCGCCCCTAAACTCTCTCAGCTATTATGTCCATGCAAAATTTTATAAAAATAACTAGCTTTTTTATTTTATAATTATTTTATTAAATAACAAATACATGATAAATAATATGTGAATTGAAGACCGTTATAAATACATGCTGTAACACCCCGACTCCCGAGCAGGTACGTGTAATTATCCTATTGACCAATTATTTTATTGAGTATTGCGTTGGTCCAATTGCGTCCCGTATAGTGAATTATACGTGTCGGGACGGGGGATTACGTGGACTCGAGATATAATTTTAGCGGATAAATTATAATTATGGATTCACGAGATTAAATGGGATTTAATGATATAAATAGTGGATTTTTGATATTGGGGTCGGGTATCGGTGTCGAACCCGCGATATAACGGGATCCGTTTAGTTACGTATATGTGTGTGACGTTCATTCTTATCCTCTCTTTTGTGCAATTCAGAGATAAGTGTGTGTGGGTGACCTTATGCTGCTGGAACTCCAGATTGGATCCAAAAACAAGTGATCAAGGTGTTAAAAATCAGATTTGGCATCTCCTAGTTGTGTTCTTGAAGTTGCAAGGTAAAGGGCCTTTGATTTAACCTTGATTCTATGTGTTAATTGTTGAGATAGGTTGGGAATTGGTTTAATTATATATTAGCAGCGTTTTAGTGTTATTTTGGTGTATTATAACTGCTGGAATCGGGTTAGGGGGATGAGTTCATCCCTGGACAGAGCAGAAACAGAAACAGGGGCCTGCTGTTCGACGCGAGCGCGGTCGCGACGCGCTTAGCGCGGCCGCGATGTTCTTCCTCGAGCGCGGGCCGCGATCGGGCCAGTGCGGCCGCGATCGGGCTTCTGCGGGCTTGGGTCGGTTTGGGCTTTGGGGGTCCGTTGGGTTGTTTTGTGGGGTCATTTGGGTATATTAACAGTTATGGGATAATTGAGATTAATCTGGGAGAATTAATTGTGTACAGGGGCTATCAGAGATTGTTACGGGCTGGGTTCGGATCAGACAGTTAGGGAAATTGTGCAGGGTGATCCAGGTGAGTACGCGAGACTTTTTCCAAAGACTAGTCGTTGTCTTTCGAGTCTTTTGTGTTAATATTTCATATGTGATTATATGAATTGTTTGGGCACTGCGAGTTGCCCCTCAGGTATGATCTTTCTTTCTTACTATGTGTTATATTTGAGATCCATTACTATATATTGCGATGAGTATCGTGGGAGCTGTGTAGCTTTGTTTGACCCTGTGAAGGGTTCCCATATATATATATGCGGCCGTTATTCCTGTTAGCTTCCACGGGCGTGGTTTGGCTCCAGGGGGGGGGAGGGATCCCCAATTGAGATGAGTATCTCTTTCTGTATTGGATCTCTAGGGTCTCTGAGTAGAGACTCGCTGGCATGTGTTATGCCGTGTAGTGTAGGGTTGCCATGTGACATGCGATGTGTGATTATGTGAATTGTGCAGTGTCTAACCCTTGTGTACTCACGAGCTGCGAAGCTTACGTATTCGAGTCTGATGTGTGTATCAGGGGGACCGAAGATAGGACCGCCAGCTCCTGAGCGACGATAGGAGCTTGACTTGCTGCGATCGGGAGATTCTGCTTTTGTTATCTGTATGTGAATACTTTGCTAGAAACTTTGGGACAAATGGTACTGGGATGTATGTGAATATTTGGGTTCGGGTCGGGTTTTGTATGTCGGGTTGACTTCGGGATATTACGGTTAATGTTTGTGTAAAATGTTTTAATTAATCAGTGTTTGTGTAAACCTTGACATTGTGATATGGATTGTGATTGCGTTAATGCCACATGTGTATTGTAAATGACGTGGCTTTTAGTTGGGATTAGAGGGTGTTACATGTATGGTATCAGAGCTTGTGGTTTTAGTATTGAGTATCAGTGGATACTTGAGCTTAGACCGTGTTCAGATTCTTGGGGAGTGTTCCGGTGACGGATACTAGAGGATTTAATTATCCTGGCTTAGTGTATAACGCTGGGAGACCTATTTCTTGTGCTTAATTGCCTTGTTTTGTGCAGATTAGTATGGCAGACCAGGGAGAGGGTTCTGGCGCGGGTAAGCCGCCGGGTGATGATGAGTATATCCGCAAGTCAGAGTTGCTTGGGGTTCTTACAGAGTTCTATAGACAGCAGAAAGAGCTGGAGAGAGAGCAGGGACGTGATACAGGACCACGTACTGGGGATGGTCAGGATACGGGCACGGGTGCAGGTGCCTCTTCCTCTACATCTCAGCGAGGGGGTTCATTTAAGGATTTCATGACTGGGAATCCTCCAGAGTTCAGAGGCGGGGGTGAGCCAGGGATGGCACTCGCGTGGGAGCGCGAGATTGAGTCTGCATTTCGGGTTGCTCATGTGGACCCGAAAGACATGGTAGGGTATGCCACGTATCAGTTGAGGGGTGGAGCCTCACAGTGGTGGAGATCTATCGAGTCTTCCCTGTCTGATTCTCGTGCATATGCGATGTCCTGGGCTCAGTTTAAGGACATGTTTGAGATTCAGTATGCGCCCCGTGATGAGCAGAGAGAGATGGAGCGCCGTTTCCTCCACTTACAGCAGAGGGATCTGTCCGTGCAGCAGTATGTGGATCGCTTCAATGAGTACTCCCAGTTCGCGCCGCAGCATGTGAATACAGAGAGGCGCAAGGCCGATGCCTTTGTTGACGGCCTGAGATCAGATATCAGGGAGTTTGTGGGACTACAGGAGACGTCATCTTTTGCTAGGGCGCTAGAATTAGCTCGCATGAGAGAGCGAGAGATCGAGAGGCAGCGAGAGCAGCCGCCTACTCAGAGACAGCGTACGGGAGCTACTGAGCAGTCTAGTTACTGGCGAGAGCCGAGGGATCAGCAGCCCGAGCAGGGCCGTCATCAGGAGCAGAGTTCAGGTCCGCGTAGGGACCAAGGCAGGGACAGAGGCAGAGATAGAGGTCGGGATGAGAGATTCCGGGGACAGGGCCAGAGAGGCAGTCATGCGGCCAGTCAGAGCAGTGTTGGGCAGGGGTCCCGGGCATCGGGGAGTAGAGCTGACAGTTTATCCGGAGAGCGAGATTGTCCGAGATGCCACCGCAGGCATGCCGGACCATGTGCCAGTGATCAGTTTCGGTGTTTTAGATGTGGTCAGTTTGGCCACACAGCTACAGCCTGCACAGCCCCAGAGGCATTATGCTTCCGATGTGGGAAGCCGGGCCATCGCATGAGAGACTGCCCAGAGACAGCGCCAGCAGTACCGGGAGCGAGCACGAGCGGTGCTAGAGTCGAGCCTTCTTCTTCCACCTCCTGCAGGGATGCAGCTCCGAGAGCCAGAGGCCGGGTGTTCCAGGCCACAGCTGAGGAGGCCAGAGATGCTCCAGATGTCGTTACGGGTACGTATATTCTGAATGGCTTGCGTGCGCGAGTCTTATTTGATTCTGGAGCCGATCGCTCTTATGTGTCAGTGTTCTTCTGTGCTTATTTTGCTGTTGTTCCTACTGTATTATCTGTGCCATTGATTGTCGAGAGGGTAGACGGCAGTACCGCTTTAGTGAGTCGTATTTATCGAGAGTGTGTACTCGAGATTGATACTCACCGATTCTTGATCGATTTACTGCCTATCGAGATTAGCAGTTTCGATGTGATCGTCGGTATGGACTGGATGACAGCCCGTCAGGCAGACATTCTTTGTGCAAAGAAGATGATCAGGATACCGATATCTGAGACCGAGGTCGTGACAGTTTACGGGGAGAGGCGAAAGGGGGAGATTGGGATCATCTCGATGGTTAGAGCTCAGAGATATGTGACCAAAGGTTGTGAGACCTTCCTGGCTTATGTGATTGACGCCCAGAAGGAAAAGACGAAGGTAGGGGATGTACCTGTAGTGCGAGACTACCCTGAGGTATTCCCAGATGAGCTACCTGGGCTACCGCCAGATCGCCAGGTAGAGTTCCGGATCGACCTTATCCCTGGAGCGGTGCCGATTGCGAAGACGCCTTACAGGCTGGCACCCACTGAGATGCGAGAGATGATGACTCAGCTTCAGGAGTTGCTGGATAGGGGATTTATCCGTCCGAGCTCATCACCGTGGGGAGCACCGGTGTTGTTTGTGAAGAAGAAAGACGGTACCATGCGAATGTGTATCGATTATCGGGAATTAAATAAAGTGACCGTGAAGAATAGATATCCACTTCCGCGAATCGACGATTTATTCGATCAGCTACAGGGATCTAGCTTCTTCTCGAAGATTGATTTACGATCTGGATATCATCAGCTGAAGGTCAGGGAAGAGGATGTGCCCAAGACAGCCTTCAGGACGCGCTATGGACACTATGAGTTTCTAGTCATGCCATTCGGACTGACTAACGCACCCGCAGCCTTCATGGATTTGATGAATAGGGTGTGTAGAGCCATGTTGGATCGATATGTGATCGTGTTCATAGACGACATATTAATCTACTCGAGGAGCGCTGAGGAGCATGAGCAGCACTTGAGGGAGGTCCTAAGCGTGCTGCAGAAAGAGAGACTTTATGCGAAATTTTCGAAGTGCGAGTTTTGGCTCCGAGAAGTGCAGTTCTTGGGCCATATTGTGAGCAGCGAGGGCATCAAAGTGGATCCCGCGAAGATCGAGGCTGTGATGAGTTGGGAGCAGCCTAAGACCGTGCCAGAGATTCGTAGTTTCCTGGGATTGGCAGGCTACTACAGACGGTTCATTCAGAATTTTTCGCGGATAGCCATGCCGTTGACGAGATTGACACGGCAGGGCGTACCATTCGAGTGGAATGACGAGCAGGAGACTGCCTTTGCCGAGTTGAGAGCTCGATTGTGCCAGGCGCCGGTGTTAGCCTTGCCCGAGGGTACGGATGATTTCGCTGTGTACTGTGATGCATCAGGGACAGGGCTGGGTTGTGTGTTGATGCAGCGGGGCAAGGTGATTGCCTACGCTTCGAGACAGCTGAAGACATATGAGGAGAATCATACTGTCCATGATCTTGAGTTGGATGCCATAGTCTTTGCGTTAAAGATATGGCGACATTATCTATATGGGTCCCAGTTTGTGGTTTATACTGATCATAAGAGCCTTCAGTATCTTTTCAGTCAGAAGGAGTTGAACATGCGACAGAGACGCAGTTTAGAGCTTCTGAAAGATTATGACTGTGAGATACAGTATCATCCTGGGAAGGCGAACGTAGTTGCTGACGCCTTGAGTCGTAAGGCGTGTGTTCAGACGATTACCTCCCGAGCTGTGAGACTCGAGATCACCTCTACCCTGATTGACAGTCTGAGATTGGCACAGATAGAGGGTCTGCGGGAGCAGAATGTGAAGAGGGAAAGGTTAGTTGGGCAGACAGAGTCGTTGGTCAGGGATGACCGAGGGATATATACGCTGAGAGGCAGAGTTTGGGTTCCCAGAGTTGGGAACTTGCGACAGTTGATTCTTGATGAGTCGCATAAGTCGAGGTTGTCTATTCACCCTGGGAGCACCAAGATGTACCGAGATCTCCGAGAGTTCTACTGGTGGCCGGGTATGAAAAGGGATGTGGGCCGTTACGTCGAGCAGTGTATGACGTGTTTGCGGGTCAAAAGTGAGCATCAGAAGCCGCACGGCCGTCTACAACCACTGGAGATTCCCGAGTGGAAGTGGTACCACATCACGATGGATTTCATCGTCAGACTTCCTCGTACTGTGCGTGGGAACGATATGATTTGGGTTATAGTAGACCGGTTGACTAAGAGTGCGCACTTTCTTGCGGTTCGGGGTACGATCACGATGGACCAGCTAGCGCGGCTGTATATTAATGAGGTGGTGTCGCGGCATGGGGTTCCGAAGTCGATTACTTCTGATCGCGATACTCGATTCACCTCGCGGTTCTGGCAGAGTTTCCAGAGAGAGCTGGGTACCCGGGTTCAGCTGAGCACAGCTTACAGGCCTCAGACAGATGGGCAGACTGAGCGCACCAACCAGACACTTGAGGACATGTTAAGAGCATGTGCCATAGACTTCAGAGGTAGCTGGGATGTGCATCTCCCATTAGTAGAGTTTGCTTATAATAATAGCTACCATGCCTCGATTAAGATGGCACCGTTCGAAGCATTATATGGCCGTAAGTGTCTAACCCCCGTGTGTTGGGGTGAGGTCGGTGAGCGACCGATCAGTGGGCCCGAGCTACTTCAGGAGACGAGTGATAAAGTAGCTGTGATCCGGGAGCATATGCGTGTTGCGCAGAGCCGTCAGAAGTGCTATGCTGACCGCCGTACTTCAGAGCTCGAATTCAGTGTTGGGGATCAGGTGTTGTTGAAAGTGTCTCCATGGAAGGGTGTTATTCGTTTCAGGCACCGGGGCAAGTTGAGTCCGAGGTATATAGGGCCGTTTGAGATAATTGCCAGGGTCAGAGATCAGGCCTACCGGTTGAGATTGCCGCCAGAGTTAGCCGGTGTTCATGATACATTCCATGTGAGCCATTTGAGAAAGTGTCTAGCTAAGGAGGATCAGTATGTGCCTTTATCAGAGATATCCGTGGATGATCAGTTGAGATATGCTGAGCAGCCAGAGATGATTACTGATCGCAAGGTAAAGAAATTGCGCAATAAAGAGATATCGTTGGTACTCATTCAATGGAGACATCATAAGGGTACCAGCGCAACTTGGGAGCCCGAATCTGAGATGCGGAGTCGCTATCCTTTTCTGTTCCAGAGTCAGAGTTAGATTCCGGGACGGAATCTTTGTAAGGGGGGAGGATTTGTAACACCCCGACTCCCGAGCAGGTACGTGTAATTATCCTATTGACCAATTATTTTATTGAGTATTGCGTTGGTCCAATTGCGTCCCGTATAGTGAATTATACGTGTCGGGACGGGGGATTACGTGGACTCGAGATATAATTTTAGCGGATAAATTATAATTATGGATTCACGAGATTAAATGGGATTTAATGATATAAATAGTGGATTTTTGATATTGGGGTCGGGTATCGGTGTCGAACCCGCGATATAACGGGATCCGTTTAGTTACGTATATGTGTGTGACGTTCATTCTTATCCTCTCTTTTGTGCAATTCAGAGATAAGTGTGTGTGGGTGACCTTATGCTGCTGGAACTCCAGATTGGATCCAAAAACAAGTGATCAAGGTGTTAAAAATCAGATTTGGCATCTCCTAGTTGTGTTCTTGAAGTTGCAAGGTAAAGGGCCTTTGATTTAACCTTGATTCTATGTGTTAATTGTTGAGATAGGTTGGGAATTGGTTTGGTTATATATTAGCAGCGTTTTAGTGTTATTTTGGTGTATTATAACTGCTGGAATCGGGTTAGGGGGATGAGTTCATCCCTGGACAGAGCAGAAACAGAAACAGGGGCCTGCTGTTCGACGCGAGCGCGGTCGCGACGCGCTTAGCGCGGCCGCGATGTTCTTCCTCGAGCGCGGGCCGCGATCGGGCCAGTGCGGCCGCGATCGGGCTTCTGCGGGCTTGGGTCGGTTTGGGCTTTGGGGGTCCGTTGGGTTGTTTTGTGGGGTCATTTGGGTATATTAACAGTTATGGGATAATTGAGATTAATCTGGGAGAATTAATTGTGTACAGGGGCTATCAGAGATTGTTACGGGCTGGGTTCGGATCAGACAGTTAGGGAAATTGTGCAGGGTGATCCAGGTGAGTACGCGAGACTTTTTCCAAAGACTAGTCGTTGTCTTTCGAGTCTTTTGTGTTAATATTTCATATGTGATTATATGAATTGTTTGGGCACTGCGAGTTGCCCCTCAGGTATGATCTTTCTTTCTTACTATGTGTTATATTTGAGATCCATTACTATATATTGCGATGAGTATCGTGGGAGCTGTGTAGCTCTGTTTGACCCTGTGAAGGGTTCCCATATATATATATGCGGCCGTTATTCCTGTTAGCTTCCACGGGCGTGGTTTGGCTCCAGGGGGGGGGGGAGGGATCCCCAATTGAGATGAGTATCTCTTTCTGTATTGGATCTCTAGGGTCTCTGAGTAGAGACTCGCTGGCATGTGTTATGCCGTGTAGTGTAGGGTTGCCATGTGACATGCGATGTGTGATTATGTGAATTGTGCAGTGTCTAACCCTTGTGTACTCACGAGCTGCGAAGCTTACGTATTCGAGTCTGATGTGTGTATCAGGGGGACCGAAGATAGGACCGCCAGCTCCTGAGCGACGATAGGAGCTTGACTTGCTGCGATCGGGAGATTCTGCTTTTGTTATCTGTATGTGAATACTTTGCTAGAAACTTTGGGACAAATGGTACTGGGATGTATGTGAATATTTGGGTTCGGGTCGGGTTTTGTATGTCGGGTTGACTTCGGGATATTACGGTTAATGTTTGTGTAAAATGTTTTAATTAATCAGTGTTTGTGTAAACTTTGACATTGTGATATGGATTGTGATTGCGTTAATGCCACATGTGTATTGTAAATGACGTGGCTTTTAGTTGGGATTAGAGGGTGTTACACATGCATTTTAAAAATAATTTTATTTCACTTGTCATAAATGTTTGTTGCCAATTTTTTTTATCAATATATAAATTATTTAATTACTATTATGTTTTTATGAAAATAGCAAGTAAACGAGAGAATTACCAAATCTAAGTTTAATGATTTAAAATATAAAAAGAGGTATATTGTATAAAATAAAATAAAAATAAATAAAAAGGAAAATTTTCATGGTTTATAGAAAAACGTTGATTTTGGAAACTATTAATTTAAAATAAATGCATGCAAGGCAAAGGACCAATAGCAGTGTGTTTTGAAAGATAAGTTCTTGGTTTATAGAAAAACTAGGTTAGAAACCATGTATTACATGAATTGGTTTAGAAAATACATAAATTTTTTTATATTTTAACAAATTTTTAACAAAATTTATATATAATTAAGTTAATGTAGTAAATTTAAAAAAGTGACGGTAAAATAAAATTTTCGTGCATTGTGGAAGCGACATGCGGCATCAGTTGTGTTGCTTTATTATAATATATTGATATAGATGTTGAAGAAAGTAAATAATGTTGAGGAATGCAAGGAAGGGTGTTTGACCATGACACTTAATTAGACTGTCACTTGGATTAACCAGGAAATGTCACGTGTATTATAAAAATTTTATATTTAAAATAAAAATAATATATAATTAAAGTGATTAATTTATAAAATATAAATAAAATAATACTTAAACAATATCTATACAAATCTAATAGAATTTATTTTTAATTCAAGACAAATCTAAAATGAAATCTAATTTTCTAATAACTTATTAATTATAACATAATAAAAGTTTACAATAATATTTTAAAATACTTACTATTTATATATTTTTAAAAAATTAAAAGGTCATTTCACACGATTTTCAAGTAGTTATTTCGTGAGTTTAAGTGGAGTAAGTAGTAAATATTTTATTGATGAGGTTTTTATGAAAGGCAAAATAGAAGGTGTAAGTAGAGTAATATTAAGAGGGTAAAAAGGTCAAATTATTTTTAGGATAGAACTCACTTAATGCCAAGAAAGGAGAGAGAGCAAGAAGAAAAGCCATAAATGAAGTACATGTGCACACAATTATTATAGTTCATATTTTTAGGATAGAACTCACTTAATGCCAAGAAAGGAGAGAGAGCAAGAAGTAAATTTTAGGGTGTCTTAATAGCATCATTCAAAAATTTTCACCTGATTAATGTTGAATTAAACATACCATTTTTTTCTTTCTTATTTTAGGAAGTAAATCTCTAAACGTTTTGTTCTTATTATGTTTTACTAGCTAATATAGTAGCTGGTCAAATATATATATTTTTGAACAAGAGAAACATAGTTTAAAACTTAAACAATTGAAATTTTTTTAAAGAATTAATTGAGTAAACCAAAAAAGTTAGATTAAAATTTTCAAACATTAACCAAAAAATATGTATTGCTATTCCATTTCCTAACTTAAAGTGGTTTTCAGTTTTTCACAAATAGGAAAATGGAATGAAATACAATTTTGTTAGTGTATTCACATTCTTATAATTAGAAAAACAATATAAAACTTTTCATTTTCATTCATGTTTATTTCATTCTACCAAACGTAACCTTCATTTTACAAAGATGTAATAGAAACCAATTAATGATACAATTTATTTTAAAGATTTCAAAGTATGTAGCAACGGTTTATTGTATCAAGTCAATGTCAACCTTCTTAGTGAATGATGATTAACTATCACTTAGATGACGTTTGGATTGCAAAGATTGTTTTTATAAGATTTGGATTTATCTCAAGATTTGGATTTGAAGAGACAATATTTGGATTTAAACTAAAGGATTTCAGAAGTACAAAGTCATGTGTGACGCTCCAAATCAAATGTATAAGTTTCAGGTTTCGTTTTGGTTTGCTTCGCTCGTTATTGCTGCTAAACATGTTTTTTTTAACTCATGTGGTTATTTCATGCATGGAATAACACTATTAGGAAGAAATTTAATGGAGACTTCATTGTCCTCCGTTTCTTGTCATTAGATTCAGGTGTAAAGTGACTTTATTGTGTGTTCGTATTGGGCTATTTTGGGTTTTGCTATAAGTACGTTTGTATAGGCTGATTTTGATTTTGGGTTCACATTACCTGGCTCCTAAAAATGGATGTGAACATACACTTACATAATTTTGAATATATGTGAACGTGCATTTATGTGATGCGTGATTACATGCAATTAGAGTGTTCGCGTTTGCGTAAAATTTATATATCATCTGTGTAATGTTAATTAAAACATGTTAATGAAAAATAATTTCAAAAAATTACTTTTAAGAGTAGTACTTTCTGGTGCGCTGCATATTTTTTTTTTTGAACGACAAACTATCCTACTCCTACTCCTACTCCTAAACTACTCCTTTACCACCAGACTCATTTACTCCACCTAAATATCAACTTGCCTCCGACGGGGATCGAACCCGTGACCTCTCGCTTACAACTCATACCGCCAGGCCAAAGGCCTTTTGGTTGGTGCGCTGCATAATTGGTGGTAGTCACTTGAACCTCTCTTTCTCTCTCTATATATATATAGAGAGAGAGAGGCGCACACACAAATTAAACCATTGGTGGTCAACGTAATTAATTAAGTAATTAACATTCGTGATCAAGCACTATTTAATTCATGAAACATTAATTTATAAAGTTAGGTTAAATATTTTAATCAAATGAAAATGTAACAACTTAACAAAATAATTCAACCGAATATAAAGCATTATATTTATATATTTTATTATGTTTATAATTTCATTGTTTTAACTATAAAATGTAATACACTATGATATAATTGTACATTTTAATTATTCAATGCATATAATTTTATCAGTATATAATGATGATACAAATTATTGAATATAAATATATGATATATAACTTATTTTGATTATATTCTTGTAATAACTAATAAAAAGTAACATAATGGCAATAATAAAATAATTAAAAACAGGACCAAAAACATTAAGTTGATTAAGACCTAAAGTGAAATAGATTAAAAATTTCTGAACTGATAATGTTAATCAACTGACCAAATCAAATTATTTTTAGACTAAAGGTAAGATAAAATTCTAATCTTAAAACTATAGAAAGTTGAAAATTAAATAAAGATTGAGATAGAAATAGCTAGAGGGAGTTTTTTTATTAGAAAATAAAAGGAAAAAAATTTATTTTAGAACAAAGAAGTATTAATCCAAAAAAGTATGATATCTTTTAAGTTTTAATGACATAATAAATTACCTAAAAGAAAAGATAAAAATACTTAAATTAGAAACATGTCTACTGTCTAGGCATATATTTCACATGAAAGAGGCTATTATGGATTTAAATGGATACAGACAAATTAACTAAAATTAATTGACTTTAAAAATTTTAACTAGAAACATGTCTACGCATATATTTCCTAGATAAAAGTCATTTAGATAAATATTATAAATTAAATGCATAATGTTAATGCAATATTAAAGTAACATCATAAAATTAATTGCATTTTGTTTTTAAATTAAAATAGTTATTGATAAAATAAACCTATATAATATCATGATGTCTCATAACAAAATTTCTTTGAAAATACAATATACATTTCAGTTCTATGATATGATGCATAGCCATAACCTAGTCACATTTGTTATCTTATTTTGTTTAGTTGCTTCATGTTGTAATGGTTGCTTCTTGACGACACACTGGCATATCTATCTCACAAGCAACATTTCAGACATTTTCAATGTTCGTGTCACTTCAGATGAAAATGATTTTGGAGATCATACTATTACATACCAAGAAACTATTGACTATCAATTTTGCGAACTTGTTATGGGCACTCATTTCGATGGCGAATTTACATGGGGTTCAAGAACTCAAACCGTTGGTTTATTTACCCCAAAGGTTCGATCTATATGCGGTCTTTTCAAATGGAGCGCTGGTCATTGTTATTGGACGGTACAAGCATATGGATTTTATTTGAGTAAAAGTGATGATAACATTGGAAACTTTATGCATCCATGGAACTAAATAATATTATATTTAATTAATTCAATAAAGTTTTATAGATTATTTTGTTTCTGAATGCATGTCGTTGGAGTTTATTTAATTTATTTGGTAATCAATGTATGTCTTTATAATGGTTTTGATCCCTTAATAATTCATTATGCTAAAAGTACAATTTTGATGATGATTTTAATTAATCAATTTTCTTCTTATTTTTGTATAAAATTATATATACATAATATATTGGTAAGAAATCTGTATAAATCTATTTTTAATTTAGATCGTAAATGAGATAAATCTTTGTTTATAGGTAATGATTAATAATTATAGTAAATTAACTAAAACCAGATCGAGATCTGTACAAAATCGAAGAAGAAAAATTAAAAAAACTTCAGCATTTGAAGAGTAAAACTCAAATCTTGTAAACCCTTCTATCCTTAAATATGGAAAACCATTCATTCTATTTCTAAATCCAAATCTTAAATGAGTTGTTTAAATTCACCAAACCAAACGACACCTAATTGGATTCCGACAGTGAATCTCCACATTTGGGGAATTGAAGCACATAGCCGGTGGGTAAATCTAGGCATTTGGGGAAGATGATGGAGCATTTCCCATTTGTGTTTAACATGAGAAAAGTGTTTGACTGTTTGCTTTTTATTTTTTAACTTGTTCAAATAAAAACTAAAATCAAATATGGGTGCCACCATTGATGTCAAATTGCCAACATAAGATAAAAACCACTTCAAAGAGATAAAAAGACTTGATTCCACCAAACCAACTTTTTAGACAATATTTTGTTGATGGACAAACGAAAATAACAAAAGTGCGTTGGGTTTTTTTTGTGCATATTTTTAGTTATTTTTTGATACACTTTTAATTATCATGAAATGATGTAACTATCTTTAAAAGATATATGATATTATGGATTTTTATCTTGAGTTTTAGATATTAAAAAATAAATGAATTAATGATTCTGATATATATTATATTATGAATCTTTTAAAAGCGTATATATGATATTATTTTTAGTTAAAAGAAGCAGTATATTTATCATTAATTAAACTTATTATAAATCTTGAGTTTAGGAGATTTTAAAATTATTAAACATATATATTCGGTTTATATGATATTATGAAGGTTGAGAAGTGATATATATGACAGTATCAATATAAATTTGGCATATATAACAACTAGTTTATTATCCGTGTATTACACGGGATAGTTAAATAACTGTTTTTTTTTAAATTAGTATAAATTCAAAAAATAATCATAGAAACAAAAAAAGAAAATAGCAATATTATACTACCAAAAAGATTATTGAAATATATAAAGCAGGAAATCAAAGAAAAAAAATACATAAATAAGAATCTATATCTATTAATAAAAGAAAATATTCAGTGACACGTGTCGCTTCCTCGGTTAACTAAATTTTATTTACCCACCAAATTTTCCATATATGATCTCATATTAGTTAATTAATTTATATTTAAAATTTAAGTATAAACATAATTAAGATATACATAACTTAACTACTATAAATAATTAAAAATTCGTATGTAATTTATGTTCGTGTAGATTTTTAGTAAAAATTTATTTAAAAAATATCCACGTAATACGTGGGTTAATAACTAGTTAAATAATAATGAAGAAAGAAAAATATCATAAAAATTTGGTAAATAGTCAAACTTTTTTTTCTAAGTTAATTCAATTATTATTTTAACATCTAAAAAAAGTTTAGATAATAAGCTAAAGAAAGACATGGGTCGTGAACTCAAACTTAAAACAAAAATCCGAGATAATAGGCGGATTTTTTCCTATATATATTTAATTATATTTTAGCATAGAAATTGTAGATTATTACAGGTGTCACATTTAGGTTATGCTAATTAACATTTTAGTTAGGTTTCAAGTGACATCATTTAATATTATAATGAACTAGATTGATAGATGAACCTATATATTATATAGGTATATTTAATAAATAATAATTTTTAATAAGATACAAATTTATTAGATTGTTATAAAATAAAAAATAATAAAGTCTCGATACTATATTAAAAAAGAATTTATAATTTTGAAATTTTGTGTTATATTTTTTATTGTTATAATAAAAGTACAAGGTAGAAACATGTTTAATGTGGTAAAATTACATAGTAAAGAATTTCTTAAAATTTTATAAAATAATTCAAAATAAATCGTTTAGATAAATCTAACTGTTAAATTTAGAAGTGATTAAATTAAATTGGTTTCATTAATAAAACTTAAATTACATTGTAATTAATTTTAGTTTTTACTTACTTTTATAATCAATTAGATAATTAAATGAGAAAGTTATATTAGGAAATTTTGAAGGGAAAATAAAATTCTGGTTAATTGAGGTGATGTCATGTGGCATTAATTGTTCACATTTATTAATATATAAAGATTTAATGTTTGATAGTGGTATAAATGAAACTCTCCCTTAAAAAAATATTGAATTAATGTATCATAAAACTTGATCAACTGATATAAAAGTTGAATCAATATTTTATATTATTAAATATGTGTATGGTTGTCAATTAATGAATATTTTGTATTTTATTGAACCAATATTTATATCACTGATTTGATGTATCTTTGGTTTTCGAATCAGTGACTCAAGCAAGTGTGAATATACTACGAATTTGTTTTTCTTACAAATTTTTTCATATTTACGTATATACCAATAATATAAGGTAATTTATAAAACATTGCACACATTCACACTTTATAACTCCTTGAAAGTCATGTAGACTTGAAAAAGTATCGTAACTGAGAACATACGTTCACAACGGCATTATAATTGTGAACAGACTAGTTTCAGTGTGTGATTATATACATGTGGGTGTATACTTGTATGCCTAACGAAGGACGCCGTATCTCGGTAACTGAGAACATACTCAGAACCTCAATTAGGGATTACAGATGTAAGGTCTACCAATGCAAGATCTATCTAGACGCGGATCCGTGAACGAGTGCGGAATCCTCGTTGACGGTTAGACGGACAACTCTCAACCAACGGAAACACGGAGACTATTAGACGCTGAACGAACGACACACGAACGATCCTACGTACTAATTCTCTCCGAAACGGCACTCACCTAGCTGATAAACTCGAGATCGCCTCTTGCTTAATTCCTCACGAATTCTGCAAAAAGTCTCTTAATGATTCGAGTCTATCCCTAATTATAGACCCTGATTCGAGTCTGATGTGGGCCAAACTCGAATCTGGCCCAAGGCCCATTCGAGTCTGTCCATATTGACATCCTCGAATCTAGCCCATTCGAATCTAAGGTCTCATTCGAATCTATCACAGATTCGAATGTATCCTTTTAGCTATTCGAATCTAGCCAATACACTTAAACACTTAAGTGATGAAACTTATGTTTTAACTAATGCTTGAGTTAATCTTTGATCTTTATGTTTGAACTTCTTGTAATACGTTACATCAAGTTCAAACACACAATCAATAACAGACAAACACAGATTAAACATATATATCAAAATACTTGTTAATACTCAGAATATTACTTAAACCATAACGCAAATCGATTAGACTGCTATCGTCACACAGGGTGTACCAACAGACTCCCCCTTGACGATAGCTTCTAATTAATTACATTACATCAAATTTAAGTACTAGAGCTATATATATTACTACCTGCATATAATCCAGCATCTATACAAACTTTAACTACCTTTTGGAACTTCCTGGCTTCAGATCTCCATGGTTCAGTAAAGAAAATAGGCTGATCATGAAGCTTCTTCAGGTCGTCCTTCGATAGGTTTATCAAATGCAGTGGATCATATACCTTCAAAATGACCTGCTCGTCTTGATCTTCCATGATAGCTTCAGCAGTGTCAATCTCTAGGTACCACCACTTCATGTTGCTCAACACGTTCTGTGGCATTGGTTTCATTGGCACTTTTTTCAAGCATTTGACTGGCTTATAAATCATTCTTGCCCAAGGCCTTCCAGTATGAGGATCTATCCTTGATCCATCCTCGACCCTCTTTCCGGTCCTTGGCTTGAGTTGCTCAAATTTGCCTGATCGCCCTTCTTTCCTTATAATTCTTTCAATTACGTTCGCGTAGGTATCATCTCCAATATTGATCAGCTCCTTCCAGGCTAACTCTTTAACTTCAATCTTGGGCAATGAATTAAACGCTTTCAGTGTCCGCCTCATGTATTGAAGTCCATCTCTTCTTTTCAAAATAAACAGCTGCAGTTCTCTGTCAAAGAACCAGCTAATAATCCCTCCTGAGAAGTTTCCAGCACTTGGATTTCTCATCTTCTTCTTCATCTTCAGCTGATCTTTCTTTTCTTCTTTCTTGAACCAAAGATTGATTAGATCAGCTCTAGATGGCTCTTTCTCAGCCTCTTCAAGTTCTTTATCTTCAACTGAGGCTACCTTGATGTAATCAATATCAATCACATTATGATTTTGGCTCTCATACAGTTCAGTGACTGGTTGTGAATTGATTATTACTTCATCAACATGATCGTCTTCATCATCTAGCACCTCATCATCCGATTTCCAGTCGACTACATCATCTGGAATGAATTCACCTTCTTCTAATTCTTCAATATCATCTTCAAAATCAAATTCCATTAGCTCTTCTTCAATATCTTTCAGCGCATCTATCATGTCGCTATCTAAAGTCCTTGAAGAACCTGCTTCTCCTCCTGTTCCTCCTACTTCTCCCCCTGGACTAGGCTCCCCCTCAGATTGAGCAGTCTGAGCAGCAGAAGAATCTACTGGCTCATTCTGTCTTTTAGGGCTGGGATCATTGCCTTGGTTGTCTTCATCATCATCATCTCTCGGCCTCTGTACTTCCTGATCACGGCACGACGTCTCCCCCTGAGCCTGTAAATTTTTCATTAACTGCTCAATTAGGGAGCGCATCGACCTTATCTCGGCTGACTGATCACAAACAAATGTTTTTAACTCTGTGTTTTCTTCCTGGACCTTTTCCAAAATCTTCTTCAAATCGGCATTCTCCTTATCGATATCTGCGTTATGCTTCTGAAGCTCACCGATTGCTGTTGTTAGCCCAAAGATTTGGATTTCCTGGAAGTCAACTCTATCTTTTAAGCGCAAAAATCTTTGATTGTCAGCGTATGAGGATGAGGTTGATGGAATTGACAGTAACGGAGTTGGAAGTATTGGCGATGGAATATATGGTTCATCGCGAGGTGGTGGTGGTGGAATGGTGGTTTGAGGTTCTTGAGGTTGAGGGATTTCTGGTTGTTCTGCGGAGACTGAAGAGGATCCTTGCATGAACCTGTGACGTTTGGCCCGTTGCCTCGTCACAAGTTGAGTAACTTCTTCTTCTTCGAAATCAGACTCCTCCAATTCCCTGTCCAATCGTCTCCTAGAACCACCTACATTTATAATCAGTCGCGAACCATAAGTTCCAATTTGAACTTCAGGAACGGCAGACATTGACTCTGGAGCTTCAACTTCTATCTCCTCCATCTCTTCTGACTCAGTTGCTGAAGATGACAAGTCAGTACCAGTTTGCTCAGGTTCATATTCCTCAACTTGCCTAAACACATCTTCTGCTCCTTCCGGAGGCTGTAATAACTGATCAACTAACTCTGCAGTTATTTCCTCATTGGCATGAGGTCCAGACGCCCAGATTTCTTCCAAAGTTTGGGCGATTTGCTCGGGTTCTGGAACGGCACTTGAAGGCCCTGCTTCCTGTACCTCTGGCTGTTGACTTATGGAAGGCCTTGATGCCTGAATCTGACTCTCAGTAGCTCTTTGTCTTCGCCTTGGATCACGTGGACGTTGCTGTTGTTGTTGCGGTTGTTGTTGTTGCGGTTGTTGTTGTTGCTGTCGAGGCTGAACTTCTACTTCACCTGCCCAGTTGGCATTATCTGGTGCCACAAAGTTCCTGTCTAAAACAGCTCCAAACAACGGACGCTCAATTGGAACAGCCAACCTTCCCCGATGTGAGGAACAGTCAGAGTAGATGCGCTTATCCATTATATTCACGCTCAATGCATCATCTGTTTGTGGTAAATCAGGCAAGAAGTGCCTTATCAACATCATTACAAACCTAGGATACAGAAGGAATCTTTCTCTCTCAGGAGCAGTGATTTGATGGATGAATTCCGAGAAAAACAACTGTGAGAAGCTGAATTTCTTATTGTACACCATGGCAATCACCCCAGATTGAATCTTTGAGACGATGTAATCAAATCCAGCCTTCTTAGGCGCAAAACAAACCATGAACACGTGGACCAAAAATCGCCACTGCCCTATCAACCCGCTTTTCATATAAGATGATTTTGTAACGTCCAAACTATAGCCCATTCGCAAAAACGCTGCTTGCCTAAAACTTAATGGAAAGTCTATAGGCCCGTCTTCTTGTTCTTGTGAACCCAACTGCAGTACTTGACGCAAAATATCTGCTGAGAAAACCAGAGGTTGACCAGCAATTCTGGTTCTTAAAACTGTCGGGGTGACAGTACAGTCCACCTGTAAATGATCGTAAAATTGACGCACATATGAAATCACAATCGGAATATTGTGATATAATGCATAGCTGATCCTAGACTCTGCTAGAAAATCTAAAACTTCTCGATAACCCTGCGCTTCAGGGATGTTATGAGCTGGATTAAGTACCATATTATGCTTAGGAACAAAAGCACGAAGCGCCATATCTGCACAATACATAAAACTGTTAGAATTATTAAAAATCAATAAACTTGTTTAAATTCAAAATTTGTTTTATTTTGTACTCGATTAAGTACCAAATCCAACACAATTAAATTTCCACAAGTTTAATAAAATTTAAATTCAACAAAGTAAATAAAGTACAGATTCGAAGGTAACAGATTCGAAGTGTCCATATTCGAATGTAATGGACAGATTCGAAGAGTCCCTATTCGAGTCTAATGGACAGATTCGAATATCATGGTCATCTCGAATCTAATGATAGATTCGAGAAACCCATGAACAGATTCGAAAGTCCATGAACAGACTCGAAACCCCGTCGGCCATTGTTTCAACAAAAACCCAAAATTTTAACCATTTTGAACTCAGCAAATCACATACATTAGTTCAACTAGGTTCTAATTATAGATTTATGCTGTCAATTTGATATTTTATAGGTCCTAACTTAGTTATTTAGCAAAAATTCTATTTTGACCCATAAAACTTCAAAATGTGATGTTTAAGCCCAAAATTGTGTATAAAACTACCAAAATCTTGTACAATCCGGTTGATTATACCTAGATATGAGTGTAGAATCGAACACAATAGCTTTAGACTCGATGAAATGTTGTTTATGTGAAATACGGTAGACTCGAGAAAATAGATTCGAAATCGCCTGAATAGATTCGAGAGTATAGATTCGACAACAGTAAAGTAATAAATGACTTCACTATTGACCTATATATACTACCAACCTTCGAGTCTAAGTCCCTATTCGAATCTACTGACAGATTCGAAGTCTTACCACTTCGAGTCTGTCCTAGATTCGAAACTACCAAACACTTAGAAAAATTTCGAAAATTTTGAAAATAACTTCAACTTTTCCAACTTTTTTCTACGGTATTGTGTAACCAGATAAACTATGCCAACTCTTTTTCCCTAAGCAACAGATATTTCACGCAATGTTTATTTTATTCAACCTTGAATGCACCCTCAGTAATTTTTGACCTTTTACCTAAGTAAAATTAAACTAAACTAAAATAAAATAAACTAAGGTAAAAATAAAATAAAATAAACTAAAGTAAAATAAACTTTTGACCAAAAATTTAATCTAGACTTAAGAAAAATAATTTACAATCTAAGCTAAATACTTAACAACATATTTTTGATGAGGATAGTCTAAGAAAGGTTCAATCAGATAGCGATGTCCAATACTAACTTTCAGTACTTAAACTTTCACACTTAGGAATTTTTTGAATTCCTTTGATTGTTTGTCGTGACATACCCATTTAGCCGATTATTGGTATTTTACCCTGTTAAACATTCTACATTTCGGAATATCCCTTGGCCTTTTTATTTATCAGGAAATTATCTTACGTGACTCAGACATAGACATACTTTTATGATCAAGGCACACAGATAAAGATTCTAACTTGTTGGTATTTGCAAACTTTCTTTAAAAGACAAACATCGGACACAGGTCTGTATTTTCATACAACAAAGTGTCTTAGTTCGCCTTAAGGTTTTCTTTTAAAGTTAGCAGATAGCGGTGACAGGTCTGTACTGACGTACAACAAAGCGACATGTCTGCTAACCCGAATCTAAACAGAGACAACAGGTCTGTACTTACGTACAACAGAGTTGCATGTTTTCGACTCTCAGTTTTACATGATATTTCTATTCTTTCCATTTTCAGATGTATTTGATGTTGCCATACATCCCCAGAAAGTTTGCATACCTCATTTAGACTCAATGTTTGTATGTCTTGTACATAAAAATTAAGACCGATTGGTCGTACATCTAAGTTAGTGACACGCTTGACTTTTTCTAGAATATTTTATTAGCCTTGAGATTCCCTATATGTATTATGCCTACCAACACATCAAACTAAATAAAGTATAACACTTAGGATTTAGTTGCATTATGTGTGAAAGCCTAAATACTTAGAGTCTGTAACGACGGTGCTAATTTTCGTCACTTTGAACCTATGTATCTAAGACTTAACTCCTTTTCTGATATTCTCTTTTTTTTGTATTTTTGTAATTTTCTCTTTTTTTTTTTGTTTTTCATAAGAATAAGCAGTAAAATAAGCTAACCTACTAACTTAATAGTAAGAAACTTACTAAAATTAGAAACTTACTAAAAATATAAACTTTCCTAAATTAGCAACTTACCTAAATTAGCAGACTACTGTAAAGAAAGAAATACTACTACTCTAAAAGAAAATAAACTTACTACTACTAAGGTCAAATTACTCTGGGTTGCGCATTACGTTCAGTTGAATTAAATACTCAAACCGTGACTTATCAAACGCTTTGGTAAATAAATCTGCATTATTATCTTCTGTTGCCACTTTTACCAGTTTGATTAAGTTCTTTTCAGCACAATCACGAATAAAATGATGCCTTATGTCTAAGTGCTTTGTTTTACTGTGTTTAACTGGATTATTAGTTATAGAAATTGTAGATTGATTGTCTATCCTAATAGGAGTTTGAGTGTAAGCCAAACCGTAATCCCGCAATTGTTGTTGTATCCATAGAACCTGTGAACAGCAACTACCAGCAGCTACATACTCGGCCTCGCACGTTGACACGGCTACCGATGTTTGTTTCTTGCATTGCCAGGACACCAATCTCCCTCCGAGGAACTGACAACCTCCAGTCGTTGATTTGCGCGTCAAGCTGCACCCTCCGTAGTCCGAATCTGTGAACGCCTCCAACTCTAGATCTCCCTCCGCGTGATACCAGAGTCCCAGCTTCGGTTTCGACTTGAGGTATCGTAGAATCCGCTTCACAGCTTTCATATGCATCTCCTTCGGATTCGCTTGAAACCTAGCACAAATACACACAGCAAACATTATGTCAGGTCTTGAAGCAGTTAAATACATAAGTGACCCAATCATGGCCCGATATAAAGTCGGATCCACATCAGAATCACTTTCAGTACCCGGCCCGAGATTGTGATTCACTTGAATCGGCGTGCTGAAGTGGGCAGTCAACTTAGTTCCCTTCATCCCAAACCGTTCTAATATGTCATAGACATACTTAGTTTGATGGATAAACATCCCTTCCTTCTTTTGGTCAACTTGTAACCCTAAAAAGAAATTCAACTCTCCCATAGCACTCATCTCGAACTTAGACTTCATAACCTTCTCGAAATCTTTGCACATCTGTTCGTCTGATGATCCAAAAATGATATTATCGACGTACACTTGTACCAAGATAAAGTGTTCTCCCTTTCTCTTAACAAATAGAGTACTATCTATCCTACCCCTCTCAAAGCCATTTTCTAACAGATGGTTGGATAGAGTCTCATACCACGCCCTAGGTGCCTGATGTAATCCATAAAGAGCCTTATCTAAGCGATATACTCTATCAGGATATTTAGGATCTGTAAATCCGGGCGGTTGTTCTACATACACCAACTCCTTCACTTTCCCATACAGGAAAGCACTCTTAACATCTAATTGATATACCTTAAAGCCCTTGAAGGAGGCAAAAGCTAAAAACAACCTAATTGCTTCTAACCTTGCTACAGGTGCAAAAACTTCGTTGTAATCGATTCCCTCCTCTTGGTTGAAACCCTTTACAACTAATCTCGCCTTGTTGCGCGTGACTATACCCCGATCGTCTCTTTTGCACTTAAAAACCCATTTGGTTCCTATTGCAATCTCCCCTCGAGGTAACGGAACTAACTCCCACACTTCTAGTTTCCTAAATTGAGAAAGTTCTTCCTGCATCGCTTCAACCCAAGAGTTGTCTTTAAGTGCCATTTGCACATTTTTGGGCTCTACTTGCGATATGAAACATGAATATAGACATGTGTGATATGCCTCGGAGTCGTTTATCATCGACAACAACACAGTGTTGTTATTTACACTACTCCGAGTCCTCACACCCTCGTTAGGATTTCCTATGATGCTATCTATCGGATGGTTCTTGTTAATCCTAGAGGTCTCTATTTCATCAACCCTTAGATTATCTCCTAAGTTGGATCCTATTTCACCTAAAGGGGGAACAGGCTCAGCTTCTACATTTTCCTCCTCACGGACATTTTCCTCAGAGTTGGAACTCGATGCTTGAGTCTGATTCTCAGTGTTAGGTGCCTCTTGATCAGCAACTTCTGGAGATCCATCTACAGTCGCAGTAGGCTCGGACGTAGATTCGAACGTGGTCCTTGGAATGACTTGGCCATCGTCGTTCAGATGCAACGTTTCCATGTCCTTCTCGATTGTACCTGCATTATCATCCAAAGGAATGTTAAATGACTCAAATAACTTATCATAGTCAAATATCCATTCCGGACCAGTTTGGGGTTCATGTGTATAACTTGAGACTTCAATATTATACACAATCTCCACAGTACCAGTTGTTTTGTTAAACACCCGTTTGTTTGGTGAGTTTGGCACATAACCTAGGAAGTATCCTTCGTCAGCCATTTCACCAAACTTCGGTTGATGTTTTGTCCTTAAAAGTGTGCATGGTACTCCAAACGGTTCGAATCCAGTTAAGTTAGGTGGCCGTTTATTCAAAATTTCATAGCATGTTTTGTTCAATGATTTGACTGTAAGGACTCGGTTTAAAATGTGGCACGCGGTATTCACTGCCTCCCCCCAAAACATGGTAGGAAGCTTTGAATCCGAAAGCATAGTCCTTGCAGCCTCAATCAAAGTTCTATTTTTACGTTCAGCCACCCCATTCTGTTGTGGTTCATATGGTGCACTGGAGTTCTCCACTTGGTCTAAGAACCCGATGAGCTTTGCAGCCGTCTCGTCCTTCGTACCTAAAAAGAAAACCCATGAAAACCGTGAGTAATCGTCAGTGATAACTAAGCAAAACCAACTACCTCCTATACTCCTTTTGTTGATAGGGCCGAAAAGGTCCATATGCAACAAATCGAATGTCGAGGTTATGGAGTTCAGCTTCTTGGACTTGTGTGTCTTTTTATGTTGCTTGCCCTTCATGCACGGTAGACACTTGTCTTCAAACTGAAAGCTCTTCAGAGGCACACCTTGCACCAAACCATTCTTCGTTATGTAGTTCATTTTCCTAAGGTGCAAGTGAGCCATGCGTCTGTGCCACAAAACCGATTCCGTCTCCGAAGCTTTTGATAGTAAGCAGATCGGACCCATCGAATTATCTGGCTTGTTCATGTCGAGCATGTACAAGTCATTCTTCCTTGGAGCCCGCATCAATATCCAATCTTCAGGTATCTTGAATCCCGGCTTGAGCACTAACGCCTCAGTGTCAGTAAATAACACCGAGTTCTTCTTATCACAGATTTGAGAGACACTAATGAGATTATGAACCAGTTTATCAACGTGATAAACTTGATCCAATGTAATCGTCCCATTAGTGACTTCTCCAGTTCCAGTGATATTTCCTCCTTTGTTGCCCGCGAATGATACAAATCCCCTATTACCCCCCTTGAAGTCTGTGAGAAGACTCCTTTCCCCCGTCATGTGCCTGGAGCAACCACTGTCGACGAACCACTTGTTGTTTGAACCGGTAGTTATCTCCTGCACATGAAAGAAAATAGGTTAGTTATCACGGGGAACCCAAGCCATGACTGACTTGGTAATACCATTCTCGTCCACATACGTGAATTCTTTCAAGTACCCATCTCGCCTTTCAGGTGACTTGGGCCTTTGAACTGAATTCTGTTGTGGTGCCGAGTGATTTAGATTCACTCTTTGCCTTTGAGTAGGCATTTGTTGTGGAGCTCTAGAATAACTCTTATTATACTGCATTTCAGACTGTGATCCCTGAGCTCTTACCGGAACATAATGTCTAACTGGAGTATGAGACCTAACTGGAGTCTGTGACCTGCTAGGTGTGGTGCTCCTATAGACTTGTTGTGGTGCTGACCTAGATTGATTAATGACACGATTCGGTGAATTTGTCCTAATCACTTCCTTTGGTCCAACCTTAACCGGTGTGTTCTTCACAACTTGTTTGGGTGCGGCCTGCACAGTTTTCTCGGTAGGTTGAGAACTACTGCTGCTTGCCACACTGGGTGAGGGCTTAACAGGTGTTGGGTTCACTGTCTTAGGGGTAACATCTGCTTTCCTAAGTGGACAGTGAGAAGCAACATGCCCTTTCTCGTGACATCTAAAGCAAGACATCTTATCCATGGACTTTTTGGTTGGTCCCTTAGATCTAGTTGTCTCACTAGTGTCGACATCCTTTGGTACATCTACAGTGTCTGTCTCTTCGACCTGGTCAGCCCATGAAATTTTTTGTTTTCCTGCAGGTGTTTCACTGGAGGAAGACACAAATTTCACTTTCTTGACCTTGACAGTAGAGTCAGTCACCTTAGGTGTATTTTCAACTGTAGGCTCAGGTGCCGGTTCAGGTAGGTCCTCTAAGTCTACTGAGTTGTCAGTTTTCTCCTGAGGCTGAGGCACATAGTTTGCATTGAACGGTGGAGGAATTTCGTGAAAACCTAGACCTACAGGCTTCTTAGACTGTCTTTGGGCATCTAAGACTTTCCCTAGGTTTAGGCTCGAATTCCTAAACTTTTCCAGCTTGCTATTTGCCTCTGCTACCTTAACCTTGGTCTCGGCTAGCTCTATGTCCTTATCTTTCAGACTTTTGGTCAAGGCCTCTACGTGCTCATACATAAGCTCTATCCTAACACACTGCTCACTCAGTTTGTCTTTTAGAACTATTACATCTTGAGCATCAGCCTTAAGCTTTTCTTTTAAATCTTGCTTTATATCATTTAGGCTAGCATTTTCAATTTTTAAATTTTCATTTTGAGCAGCTATGGTCTTATGTGAGTCTAAGACTAGATTTAACCTATCGTTAGAACTAACACATAAAGCACATAATTCACGAAATAGAGAATAAGAAAGACTAACCTTAGAGTTATCAGATTCCACGTTGGCCATCTGAGCAGCAAACTCCAGCACGGTCTGATCATTCGCTGTCTCTACCCACATCGGACTGTTTTCCCTTGTGGTCTGCTCATCTTCTTGACAACCATTCTCCGTAACTTCAGCCATGAAAGCTCTAGCATTGGACTCAGGATGTGAACTCCAGTCATAGGTACCATCTAGCTGTCTGTCAGAAGTGACATTGGATATTAGACCCGCTAGATTGGCTTGACCAGATGAGGAACTCGGAAGGTATCTCTGTTGGGACTGATTTTGGTACTGTCCTTGATGCTGACTCTGTCCTTGGTATGTTTCTACCTTCGGTCTTTGACACTCCCTGGCGAAGTGTCCCAATCCCTGACAGTTGTAGCATTTGACCTTAGACTTATCAAATCCTATCCCTTTGTTGTTCATTTGTAGATTCCTCCCAGTTCTCTAAATGAATCTTTTAACCCTCTGGGTCACCATGGCCAGTTGCCATTTAAGATCCATTTCCTCTAAGTCATCAGGGTCGACCTGATCGTAATCTTCATCCCAAAGAGCCGGATCATTGATCTTCCCTTGAACACAATTTCCATAAGCGGCCACAAACGAAGCAAGTAGATTCAAATGTTCTTCTGCGGACTTTGCGCTCATGGGCATCTTCGAATAGCTCTGACTGGTCGATGCCTGTTGGACTTGAGGTTGCGGTTCTTCCGATCTTCCTAACCCTAAGAACGCGCGATTTAGTGAGTCTTCGGACTCTGATGGCGATGACGTTTCTCCGGTGAAAAACGCTGTAGCACTCTTTGGTTCAGCTGTCACTGATGATTTAGACGTCTTTCCAAAATACATAGCCGGATTCTGGACTTGCTCGTAATCAGTCTCAGCCTTAATCATCTCGAAGTGATATGCCCTCAACGTTCCCACGATGTCATCAAGTGATTGAGCATAATATTTGTCCTCATTAAGCTTAATCATGGCCACGTACATAGCCCATTTGACTGGTAGGGCATCAAGAAGCTTGTTGTTCTTGTCAGTGTCCGAGTACTCAATGCCATGACTTTCAAGCTCTGTTATCAGATGATAGAACCTTGTGATAATATCATCTAACTGTTCATCCTTAAGAGCCTTGAAAATCGCAAACTGTTGGGTCAACAGCTCTGTACGCTTTCTACGCACCCGTGGATTACCCTCACACCTTTTCTGGAGAGACTCCCAAAGTTCCTTCGACGTCCTTTGAGTCCGAAATGTGTGCAAGATATCTTGAGGTAACGCCATACGGATAATGGAGAAAGCCTTGTTTTCAGCTTCAAATAGTTTCTTGTCATCCTCTTTCATCATTTGATATGACAAGACCTTTTGACGGCCTTCAACCTCAGATACTGGTGGAATGTACCCTTCATCTATGCACACCCACATGCGCATATCGTTGAATCGTACAAAATCCGTAAATCTGTCCTTCCACCAGTAATAGTCCTCAACTTTCATCAGCTTTGGCGGTGCATTTGCCTTCCCAACTTCGTGATCCATCTCAAGGAATTTCTGAAGGTTTGACATCTTTTCTGAAAGAAATTGAGTTTTAACTTAATTAATTTAATTCTAAACTGACTTAGATTAACTTATTCGAATCTAAATAGATTCGAAACTAATTAATATTAAATCTTTTGAAATTAAATTCGATTAAGTCTTAAAAGTCAATTAGATTCGAAATTATGTCAGATTCGAACAACCCTTAGATTCGAAGTTATGTCAGATTCGAAGGACTCCTTAGATTCGAAGACCCTTAGAATCGAAGGCACAGCAGAGTCGAATGACAGCAGATTCGAAGCACAGAATCGAAATAATACTAGATTCGAAATAAACTCGAAACAACACAGACTCGAGATCCAATTCGAATGAAGCAACAGATTCGAAACAACACAGACTCGAAGCACACTGAAATTGACTCGAAAGGAGCGTATTTAGGTTAGACTCGAAAATAAAGTAAAACCCTAATTACCCCTATAGATTCGAGCGCCGCAAACTCGAAAAACGGCTAACACGTTGATTTTTTGACGTTTTACAGATTAAACCACTATTTTTCAAACAAAAAATAATGATTTCGATCAAAAACGTGAAAAACAACAAAGTGTTTCCCGAATACAAATTTGGTAAGCTCAAAAAACCCGTTTTTGAGAGCAAAACCGTCCAACTAGCGTCAAGAAACCTAGAATGTATCTGATGAACACGAAGAACACCAAGAACACTCCGTAGGCTCTGATACCACTTGTAAGGTCTACCAATGCAAGATCTATCTAGACGCGGATCCGTGAACGAGTGCGGAATCCTCGTTGACGGTTAGACGGACAACTCTCAACCAACGGAACACGGAGACTATTAGACGCTGAACGAACGACACACGAACGATCCTACGAACTAATTCTCTCCGAAACGGCACTCACCTAGCTGATAAACTCGAGATCGCCTCTTGCTTAATTCCTCACGAATTCTGCAAAAAGTCTCTTAATGATTCGAGTCTATCCCTAATTATAGACCCTGATTCGAGTCTGATGTGGGCCAAACTCGAATCTGGCCCAAGGCCCATTCGAGTCTGTCCATATTGACATCCTCGAATCTAGCCCATTCGAATCTAAGGTCTCATTCGAATCTATCACAGATTCGAATGTATCCTTTTAGCTATTCGAATCTAGCCAATACACTTAAACACTTAAGTGATGAAACTTATGTTTTAACTAATGCTTGAGTTAATCTTTGATCTTTATGTTTGAACTTCTTGTAATACGTTACATCAAGTTCAAACACACAATCAATAACAGACAAACACAGATTAAACATATATATCAAAATACTTGTTAATACTCAGAATATTACTTAAACCATAACGCAAATCGATTAGACTGCTATCGTCACACAGGGTGTACCAACAACAGACGATACTTGGAATCTCAAATGACCACTAACATGATATTACCATGTTATATGAACATATACTTGTTTATGACTGTTAATTTATTATTCATTGAGCCTGGCCAGCTTACCATAGTTGTGGGGATATTATTTTACAGATTTAGACAAAGGTAAGGGTGCAGCGTCATCCTATTCTGGACTATGATCGATGACACCACATCATGACATTGCTAGAGAGTTACTTTAGCGTTTTGGTCATTTCTGTACTTATTGGGTTTATATAGAACCCTTAGACTTTATTGACATGTATTCTATTATCAACTCTTAAGACTTAAACCTTATTTTGGAGACATAGTAGTTTGACATTCCGAGGAATTAGCGGCGTCAAGCAAATTAGTTTGCATGTGAAGTATTTTGATGATGTCATTTTTATCCTTATGTTGTATTGACAAATGAAAAAAATTAGTTGTCCCGTATTTTACTAGCAGTTTATTTCAGATTGTGGGTAAAAGTTTAAAATAATTAAGATGGGTGTTTCATTAACCTAAACGATTCCATTAATTATGATTTTACTGAATCAAACACTCTTAATAAATAAGACGGTCTCAAGCACCTACCAACCAGGTGCTCTCTTTATTTGTTGGTTGAGAACACATTATATAAATTAGAAACTTCTTTCATTTTCGTTTCTTTGGAACTTAATTGGCCTAAGCTTATGCGATGCTTCGTCTTTTGATGTTTCTCGTTGTAGGATTTTCACTTGCTTTCATCACAAATGCTTCTTGCTTTTTTACTACCGAATGGAAACTCCATATTATTAATAGTACGCCTGATAGCATTATCATTCACGTTAAATCAAAAGATGATGATCTTGGAAATCATACCATTCCTTCTAACGGTTCTTACGACTGGATATTCTGTGAAGATTTTTTCCATAGGACAAGGTTTACAAGTGAATTTTGGTGGGGTGATAAATATCAATGCTTAATTGTTTTTAACGAAGCAATTTCTCGAAACCAATGCTACAACTCTAGATTCGGTGTTAAATCTTGTTTTTGGTTGGTACTACCTGACAGATTTTCCGCAGCTCCAATCAACGTGCCGTATGATGATCCTTTATGGAAAATTGTTAGTACTTGGGATGAACATCAAAGTGTTTGTGAACACAGTTATTATGCAATTAATAGTGAAGCATAAATAATAAATATCATTTTGGTTACATTTGCTTATATGATATTAGATTGGTCAATTGTTAAAATAGCAACAACTTTTTATTTTTAAGCATTCATTTGTTATTTATTTTTTATCATTCTCAACATCAATTTTTCAATTTTTTTTTACCATTTATAACAAAAAGTTAAGGAGCTGTTGCTATAAATGATAAAAAGGTAAAAAAAAATTATTTTTATACAAAAATAAAAGTTGATGCTATTAATTAAAAAAAATATAAAAGTTAATGTTATTATAAATAACATTATTATAAGGGATAATTATGCAAAAAAAATCCTCAACTTGTAAGTTTTTTGTGATTAAAACCCCAAACTATTTTTCGTTGCATAGAAAACACCAAACTATTTTTCATTGCATAGAAAACCTCAAACTAACTAAAAATCAGTAAATCAATGTTTTTTCAATGGGTAACCGGTTGAAACCGGTTATTAATCCTACATGAACCGGTAAATAATCTATGGAGAATAAATTTTAATTGTTGAAATCAGTTGTCAAGTATTACACATCATTTAAACCCCCATTGATAATTTGTAATTGTAATTTTTAAACGGGATTACATCATCAACGAGAGTTTAAATGATATGTAATACTTGGCATCCGGTTTCAACAATTAAACTTTATTCCACGTAGGTTATTCACCGGTCCACGTAGGATTAATAACCCGTTTCAACCGGTTAACCATTGATAAAACCTTGATTTACTGATTTTTAGTTAGTTCGGGGGTTTCAATGCAACGAAAAATGGTTTAGGGTTTTAATCACGAAAAACTGACAAGTTGAGGGGTTTTGACGCAATTAACCCTTATTATAAATGATAAGAAAACAAAAAAAAAATTAATGCTATTTTTCATCATTGACCCTATTAATTTATTGATGCATTTATTTCGTAGAACTAAAAATGAATGCTTTTGTAGTAAAAAAAAATATGAAAATCTTTTCTGGTCATTTACTTATTTGATTTATATAGTTAACTAGTTTATTACCCGTGTATTACACGAAATAGTTAAGTAACTTATTTTTTAAACTTTATATAAATTTAAAAAAGTACTATATAAACAACAAATAAAACAAATATATTATACTGTTAAAGTGATTATTGAAAATATATAAAACATGTAAGTAAAGGTAAAATACATAACTATAAATTAAATAATTATATTATTAAAGTTTTATGTAATACGTGATTTGATAAACTGGCTGATAGTATAATTGAAATTATACAGATTATAAAGAATTATTTTAATAAATAACATTAATTTTGAAACAAAATAAAAAGAAATCATGAATACAAGTACAAATGAAATATATCGATAAAAACATCAATTTCTATTTTCATTCACGTCAAACAAAGAGACCAGGTTCATAGAGCATGCCAAGGTAACAATTTTATCGGCCTCCCTCCAATCCTCTTAATTTTAAGTGATCATCTTCTTTAGAAAACGGAAAATTATATGTGTATCATATTTAAAAAATAGGTTAATATTAAAAAGACTAATTTTACTTCTATATTTTTATGATACAGTAAAAACAAAAAAAAATGACATAAATGCAAAATCATTGAGTCAACGGTAAAAAGTGATGACTCTAAGTCAATGTTTAAGTAAAAAAAGACGGTTAAGATGTGATTCAACATATTTGAATTATTGATTTAAATCTAGTATTTTATGGTTCCTACATATGTGATTCAATTCAATTATTATCTTCTTATTATTGATTCAGTTGAACCTTCATTCTGTTTTATTTGTTATTGTGTTATCATAAATCCCATGGATATCAACAAAATAATTATTTTACATACTAAATTTTTATGAAATATATTAATTTAAATTGTATAAATTTGTTAGAGACCTTAAATTAATCCATATATAAGTTTTCTTATTGAAGATGCTTTATAATTAATAATAAATATTTATTGCCTTAGTGATTAAAGCTTGATATAACAAATCCGCGTCAACTTAACAAATAAATATATAATTAAGATTATTTTAAATTAAGTTTAAATATTAATTTTGCAACATTTAATTTTGAAGTTTTAGAAAATATTAATACAAAATTTTATTAAAGAAAATACATTTAAAATTTGAATGGTTTTTTTTAAACATTTGTCAAAATTTCATACTTAAGATATAAAGATTTGATAAAAAAAAAAGTTTTTCAAATTTATTATATGCTAAGGTATTTAATTGTTATTTCATAAAATTATTTATTCATTCGGACATTTCAAATTATTTGAAGTTCATTATTTTATTGATCTTTAAAATTTTTTATTTTTTATTTAAAATTTTTATTTTACTAACTTTTTTAAAATTAATTATTCTTTGGGAGATTTAAACTTGAAGTTTATTATTTTATTGATTTTCTAAAACTTTTTATTTAGCTTGTTAATTTTGAAAACTTTTAATGAGTATTATATATAGTTTCATTAGTTTAGTAAACAAAAATAATAAGTTTCAATCATAAATTTTAAATTAAATCAATTATATGATATGCAAGTTACTTAAATTAATGTTATCTTTTATTTTTGGTAAAAGAGCGGGAAAATAAAAAAGTAGGATATTAGGAAGATGACATGTGGCAAAAAATTGTTCTCATTTATTATAATATATAGATAAAAAATTATATATGAATGAAGAGACATAGATTTTGTGTAAAGACACCATCGGATCTCTCACCAACAATTCTCCGTTCGTGATACAACTGAGTTCTAATAGCATCAACAACATTATTTATTTTTTTTTTATCATTGATAATATCAACTTTTGTATTTTTATATCTAATGACATCAACTTGTGTATTTTGTATCATAAATAATATTAAATTTTGTATTTTTTTTATCATTTATAACAACTTTTTCAACTTTTGCTATGAATGATAAAAAATATGAAAGTTAATTGATGTTATTAATGATAAAAAAATAATGTTGTTATAAATCCTTAAAAACCATAAAGTTTTTATTATTTTTAACAACTAGCCCTATATCGTCAATATATTGATAAAGTTACTGTGCACTGTCAACGTATAAATGTTTTTGCTCTGTGAATTATTGATGAATTGTTAGAATGGAGGAATGCATAATAATGGGTGTTTTTTAATGATGTAAAAAATTCATATATTTTAGTTTAAATTTAAAGAAATTTAATTTATTTAAAATGATCTTCAATTAAAATTTGGTAGTATATTAAATAACATTTAATGTGTGGTTATTATATGAAATATTTTATTTATATAATATTATTATTGATTAGACAGAATACGAGGATTAATGTTTGCTATTAATTTGGGATTGATTTCAAACTAATTTATATTTAATTAATAAAAATATATTACGACAAATCTATCCTTTTATGTTATAAAACAAACCGGGTTAAATTCTATAACTTCACTTTAAGTTGGGACTTTATCAAACCTTACCACTCATTATGTACGACACCAGAATGTACAACGAATAAAAAAAATTTAAATCTTTTTGTAAACATATTTTAATTAACATTAAAAGATGATATGTAAATTTCATATACTTTTACATCTCCTAATTCCTTGAAAATGACATGAATGTACACTTACATAAATTTGCATATATGTGAACGTATATT